>CAOLHI010000998.1:0-461143 GCA_948474755.1 Ctenosaura bakeri | reverse complement strand
TGCAAGTGAAGTACTATAAATATGTCATGGAATAGGGCCCCTTGCAATATGTGACTTAATAGATGCATCCCTCAACTTTTTGTCTTCTCAATCCTTCCAGCTTCCCTATACTATTTAACCCTGTCATGGCCACAGTTAAAATGGGTAAATTACTTCCCCTTGAAAACTCCCAGAACAGCAATGCACTATTTAAATAGGTTGTGGGAGGGAGCTACAGTGTTTAACATCAAACAATACCCATTTTTTTCCCAACTAAAAGTAGACTTCTGACCATTTCCCTGGGTTTGGAGGCATTTTTGGTAGTCCCTAAAGAGTTCAAGGGCTGAAAATTAAACCCCGGACCAGTGCAATTGACCACTCCTATCTGACACATTCCATCTTTGTCTTCTAGATGTGATTTCTCTATACCAGACAGAAGCTCAGTGACTGCCTGAATTAACTTATACCAGTATGGTGCAGTAACTTCTATTAAAGAGCTAATGTGGTGCAGTGGTTTCTATGGCCATTTCCATACTAGACAGTTATAGCACCTCAAGGCCCCTCCCTAAACCGCAAACCCCAGGATTCCATGGGATGTTGAAAGTGGAATAATAGCACTAAAACAGTCTAGTGTAGAAATGGCCTATGATTCTGGAGACCAGGGTTTGAATCCCCATTCAGTCATGGAAACCCACTGTGTGACCTTGGACAAGTCATACGTTCTCCACCTCAGAGGAAGGCAAAAACAAACCCACCTCTGAATAAATCTTGTGAAGAAAATTCTGTGATAATTACGGCTTTAGGGTTGCCGTAAGTCAGAAATGACCTGAAGGAACACAACAACAACAACAACAACAACAACCAAAAGTTTGTGGTAAGTCCCAACCTCCATCCAAGGAGATCAAGGTAATATATATTGGGTAAGATCCTCAATCATCCTTAGAAATCACTCACTGAAATCAGTAAGACTTATGTAGACATGACTAATTCCCTTCCCTGATTTCAGTAGCCATATTCTAAGCATATATGCTGTTTCTGATACATCATCACACATGTACACCTGAATTTTTCCCATACATCTTCCCTGTCTTTTAAGCCGGGTTGAGATATAGTGATCTTAGAGTCACACAACTTCATGGCTAACTGAGAATTTGAACTCAAGTACCATTAGCTGTGGTTCAAACACTCTAGCCGCTGTCTTCCCTCATAGGCATCTGGGAATAGCACCATCAAGCAGCAGCAAAAATCAATGCCTCCAGAGAAAGTAACCGGATAGTTATAACAATATCCTAGTATTAGGTTGAGATCCAGTTCAGCATATTCAGAGAGAGGAGCAGAAAAGTGACACTGAGAGCTGAGGCAGAGAGATATGGCATTTACTTCCAGACCAGCTGGGTTACTTTGACCTGGCCATCAGTGATTTGAAGGAAAACCATCTTCTAGCTCCTGAAGGTCAGCAGGTTGCATGGATCCTCATGAACAATATTCTGAGCTCTTCAATGGATCAGCAACATACAAATTAGATTGTCAGGTCAACTGAGGCCAATTCTTTGGAAGCTAGCAACTGGGTTACTACAACAGTGAGGTCCCCTCCCCACTCTTTGAGTTCAGCCTTGCCTACATATTGCCAGAATAAATTTAAACAATGTAATAAGCAAGGGATTAATCAGACCTTCTACTTTGCTTCTGGGCAAACACAAGGCTGTTTAAAATTTGATTTCTTCTGTGTGTGCTTTCCTGTCTCTGCTTTTGATTTTATCTACTCCTTGATCATACAAAACAGAGCTTGACTTCTGAGTGAAATGGCTGTGGTGTTGGGGGCTTGGGTCTGCCTCACAGCAGAATGGGAAGGTATTGCTTCCATGCTACAGGGAATTGTGAGTACAAGATCTCATTTTCTTAAAGCAGAAAATCCTATTTTCTGCAGCTGATGAACCAAAACTTGTGTGTTCCTACATTTTTATGCTTTATTGATTTCAAAGTGGTTTTTCAAAAAACAAAGAAGTCGGGAGGGGGAGAGAGTTGTTTCCATTCCATTGTTCTGTCAGGGACAAAGATGGAATAGCAGGGAGAAATAATAGAATTATTGAGAAAGGTGGAAGAAGGGGGTCTTCTGGTACTAGCATGGTAGTTACAATGACTGCAAAAGTTGTGCCTTTTGCTGAATGACAGAGATTCAACTAAAAGCTGCCATTCATTTATTGGCCATCATCACATATATCTGGAGAACACATGACCTGATTTTAGAAACTATGCTAGGATGGGCCTGATTAGTAATTGGATGGGCAGCCACCAGGAAGTGACAAGTATTTTCAGGATGGGCTAAGAAAGAATACTGACTGCTGCCCTAGAAATCTACTTGCAGCCACAATCTACAATACTAGACTAGATGGCCTGTCTCAATGTAGGGTACCTTCTAGAATTCCTAATACCAGAGCAGATAATGGTTATTTCTCCTACCTAATGTTTCACTATGCTTTTCTTTACAAAGAAGATGCTGGGGAGTAGCAAACTTGGGGAAATGTTGTATCTGTGTGTGAAAGTAGGTTGTACCACTAGGCAAAGTGATGCAGGTACCTCAGGCAGCAGAGCTTCCAATTCCCCTAGGAAGCAGCAAGACCTCATGGAGTTCTATCACTCTCAGGGAAATTGTATGGAGGAAAACATTCACTCAGTATAGTACCCCTGAGAGAGATGGCATATGGGGTTCTATCATTCCAGGTTGGAGTTAGATGCAAACAACTGTATTCTTAACATTTATGGCTAGCTGCTCAAGGTGCCTGATCTCTGGCTGGAAGAGGAAGAGAAAAAGTAACATCTAGGACTATATTAGTGGTGCATACCCTTTCAACATTTCACAAATGAAAACCAGGACACATCTGGCCAGCAATGTCAAAGTGAGGTCAAGATGCAAACTTTATTAATGATAAAGAACACACAAACTTGAAGAGGCTGCAGCAATTTGCTTTTTCTGGAGACTATAGAGATGGGAAGGATTCCACCCCTCTTCCTGCTGCTGAGTTAATTTAATGCAAAGTACTTTTGCAGTTTAAACTCCTTTTGCACCAATGGAAGTAAGCCAAGGATGATGGAGAAAACTGTGAAGAGGAGAGAGAAACTGAGACATTTTAAAAGCCACCTAAAAAAAATGGGAAGCAGAGCATTAATTGGGGCTATCCCTGGCACACTGGAACAGTTGGAGGGCATGCTGGCGCTCTCTCTATTTCTAAAGAACTGCTATAGGTGTGTAGAATTTTTTGTATTCCTGTTGTAGGGTTTTTTTAAGATTAATTTCTTAACAATTTCACAGGGAAATAAGAACAAAGAGGCTTGGGTAGAGATACATATATAAAAGTGGGAGAATGAATTTGAACTGATTCATTCCTGCTCAGTAAGAACTTCTCCCCCATTTTTTATTAGCCACCTATTGAACTCCATATTACAATTTGTAAGGAAACAATATGTCCTGTACAGATAGTGCAATAGTGACATCATAATTTTCTTTCGATCAAAGAGCAACCTAGATTAAGTGACTATCCATTTGAAACTGAAATAGTGTCTCCAAAAATATAAACAAGAAGTTTCAACATTAATACACTTTTAAAAAAAAAGTACCCTGACAAGGACCTGTGGGCTACAAGGCTATATGGTATGCTGAGGTGTTAGTTGAGAGGAAGAAAATGAAACTGGAGGTGACAGAGGATGAAGAGAAAATTATAAGCTTGAGCAGCTGTTAAATAACCTGAGGGGAGGTGATTGGAGTTGAGAGATAGCGTTATGACCTTTTAAAAAAAAGCAAAGCAAAACAAAAGCACTTTGCTCCCTGAACTGTACATGCACAGGGATGCTTCAAGAATAAAGATATTCAAGAATAAGGACTTTGCAATTTCTTGTCATGTACTGGATAACCCACACTCCACAAAATTCACTCATGAGTAACACAGCACACTTCTACAGAAGTTGCTGAGGCTAAAGTATACCTGTAGCTTACATCTCTATATGTGAGCATTCCAAAATTTAGGTGTAAAAAGCCATGATTGGTGATTATCATAAATCCATGCATCTCACCATCTCCCAGGCAGTTCCCAGACTTGTTCCTGTTTCCCACTTTCCTCCATCCTTGACTGGTTTGATGCAGGCATATATTTCCTGCTTCTTATTTTGCAGACATCAGGTTCTCAAAACATAGAGCCTCTTCAGGCTACACTTTCCTTTTCACTCATCTCTGTTCTCCTCCACTTTGCACAGGATACATTGTAGTAATAAGCAATAAAGCAATTGGCAATAGATACTTTTGTAATAAATCCAGGCAAACCCTGGTATGGGTACATTGTTGCAATAATCAATTAGCACTGGATATTTTGTGGCAATTAAAAGGTAGTTTAGAAGATATACATAATAACTATTCCTACAATACAATGGTCCAATGCACAACCAACAGACCTGGCTCATTTCCTATGGCACAGGCTACACATCCTGACATTTTTTTCTGCTGCTCTAAATAGTTACAAAATGCTCAACTACAAACTTAGGCCATCCATCACTATAGGGATACACTTTATACAAGTGAACTTATTCATACGTTAATTCAGTATTATCTACAACCATGGTACATATGTTTCAGGGTCTGGAGAGCCCTTTTTGGTTCCTTCAGGACCTTGGAGAGCTGTTCTCTACCTTTGCACTCAACATTTTAGGTGATCAGAAGTGATATTCCACCAGTGGGCACCTGGAGCCTTTTTCTTCTTCATTCAGGCGTGGGGGCTGAAACAGTGTTATAACATGGGATCTGCTCCAAGGAGCATTCTTTCTGCCTGACTTATTGGGGGAAAATGTTATTGGGGCTGAGTCACCCCCCCAAGAGCCCCACAATTTCCACAACTGATCTACTGTGATAGGCAGCGTCTGCCTACAGTTTCAAACAAAGGCCATTCCCCCCACTGTTTCCTTATCCTTTCAGCATGGCAGAGGATAGCACTGGTGGGGATGAGAAAGGAAAATTGTATTGCAGTTAAGGATTTGTAACCTGAGATTATGGATCTGTAAGTGCTCTGTAAGACTATGTAAATGTCCCACCAAGCACTCCCCTAGAAGGTGCATAAGGTGAAGCTGTCTAACAGGGGGCAAGGGGGGAGGGTTGTTTCAGCTCCCTTCCACCACTGAGTGAGGTACGATAATCAAAAGCAGGGCCTTTGTCACAATTTGTTGTTGAAGCCTCACTCATTCATTGGAGGGGGCTACAAATGTCATCTTCCATGCTCCCCAGCTGGCAGTTGAACAGATTTGCTTCGTCTGATGCTTCTGCTGGCTGTTAAGCAGAATGAGAGTAGGAGTGGGAGGACTGGACCAAAAAACATAACTTAATTATGCATACATAACTAAGCAGCCAATGTAAAATAATGGGAAACATCCTTTTCCATTCTCACAGAATGAACAGTGTGTGTGTACATCTATACACAATCTATTATATATTGCTATAACTATTATCTATCACAATGGGCCCTATACTTTTGTGTAGGTTGGGGGAGTAAGATCCCTACAAAACTGAAAAAATGCAAATATACATAAAAACTGTGAATATTATTTTTTCTAACCTGAGGGAACACTTCTCTAGCCATCTGTAGGTCCTCCAGCATGATTCTATGGTCAATTTCCAGTAGAAGTGTTCTCTCTAGGAATCTCTAAGGCCTTCAGTACAGCTCCATGTTGAACTTCCAGCAGAAGTTGACCATACATCCTGCTCTATGACTGTAATCAAATTTATTGAATTGAATTGAATTGAAGTTGACCATATAATCATACTGGAGGACCTAGAGATACCTACAGAGAACTTATTAATCAAATCCATGAATCATCAAATCCACAAAAGGGAAACCAATGTGGATGGGTAACTATATATCTATTATTATCTATTATATATAAATAGTTTCCTCTATGAAGTACTCAACAACTACACTATGGTACAGAAGAAAGCTTGTGATCTCAAAGGCTACTCTAGCATACCTCAAGCTGATAAGGTCTTCAGTATGGTTCCACTGGGACACACTATGTCTGTCACCTGATGAACTATCCAGCTAAACATGTTCCACTTATCATCAAAAACTAACCACCAGGAGATGCTCATGGAAACAATTATGACAGAGAGAAATAGCTGTGATTTCCACAGGTGGACAGATTACCTGAACTACTGAAATCATGGGCCTTCAGTGCATTAGATGTATGAATATGTATAAATAACAGTATCTTCTTAATGTTTTTTTTTTTAGTTTTTTTTTATTTATATAACTGAATCACAAATACAAAACAAGAAAAAAAAATTAAACACCATGTGATATACATAATAGTGAATTAAAAAAAAAATTTTTTTTCTTTTTCTTTTTTTCTCTTCTCTTAAGCAATACTAACTTTCACTGTTATTTTGCACCTTTACCCTTAAATTTATAAATCTGTTCAACTGTTATAATTTCACATTTAATTCAATATTTTTCACATCCCCTTTAATCTATTTCTATTGTTAATTCTTTTAACTTTTTTTTTAAAAAAAAACATTAACATCACTTATCCATTTAAATCTATAAATCACAAGTTTAACACACACACCTACTAAGAATTACAAAATATACAACATAAAAGAAAAACAAAACTAAAACTAAAAAATACCCCCCCCCCAGAGCCAATTTTATTTAATCCACTTTCCAAAATTGCCATTCTTCTTTTGACAGGGTAGTATTACTATCTCTTTTCAGAACTTTATCCAAAAATATTTTCCAAATTTCTTCAAAATCATTCCCTTTAACCAAACCTTTCATAAACCTAATTCTACATGTTAGTTTATCATTAATTGCAATTTTCCACACTTCGTTATACCATTCCTCTATTTGAAATTTTTCATTTGCTTTCCATTTTTTTGCTATTATTAATCTCGCTGTATCTTCTTAATGTTATGATTAAATTCATTGGATCGTTCTTACCCAAACCAGTACATTACCTTAGTGAAGAGGTGCGTGTCCCATTATTTTCATCTCCTCCAACCCTGACATTCATTTTTGTTAATTAGCTGAAGCATTATAATAATCTTAAACCATTGTAATTATAACCATAAGAATGAGGAGTTTGCTTATTTTAAGTGAAACACAGTTGTGTCAGGATCCTTTCAGAGTTAACATTTACTGTTCTTCACAACGAGATGGCAACCATTCACCCTACTAATTTCCAAATGTTTCTGCTCTTAGATGGAAGTAGGATTTCCAGATTTAATCTGGAGCTAGGTAGTGTAACTCACCCTCTGGAATCTGAAGAATCGAACACAAAGGAGTCAGCTTCCCAGGAGTATATATCTCCAGATAACTGCAGCCTCTCTGAATCTGAGGAGTTGGGGACTCAACAGTTGCTCAGCAGGATGTGGCAGATCTGAGGACACACCCCTTCCTTTGAAGTTCTCAGAAGAGACAAAGAGAGACATTATAGGTCTCAGCATCTGTAAAACAGAAAACACTGGCTCATTAAGTGCATGACAGCCAGAGGCAGCTACCTATAAATCTCCCAGCAACTCCTTGGAGTCTTTGTTGCTTGCAATCATTCTCTCTTGGTGAATCACAATGCTCTAAGAGTTCATGTGCTCTTGACATTGGAATGGCTACAATGACATCTCTAAGGCCCTTTTCTCATTGAGGCTTCTCGCGCGAGGGGGGAGAGCGGCTCGCGCGAGAAGCCTCCTTCGGGAGGCTGCCGCTTCCCCCTCATTCCTTCCGCAGGCGAAGGAACAAGGGGGAAGCGGCAGCCTCCCGGAGGAGGCTTCTCGCGCGAGCCGTCTTCCCTGCTCGTGCGAGGCAGCAGGCTGGCGCGTCCGTCCTCCCCCCTCGCGCGAGGCAGCAGGCTGGTGCATCTGTCGCACTAGTGCCCCCCCTTCCTTCCGCAGGGGCGGAGGGAAGGAAGCGCGACCCGGCCGCCTCCCCAATGCTCCGCACAGCAGGTAAGCGCGCATGGGTGCCGGGAGCATTGCGCGAGCGCGGGTGATTTTCGCTTTGAAGCGAAAATCAAAAAACCACGATCGCGCCGCTGCAACCCCTTGAGCGTGGCGGAAGTGGGAGTGCGTCATGCAGAGCGACGCTCCCACTCCCGTGAGGCTCACGGGGCTATTTCACGAGAGAAAGCCCGTGCGAAAAGGGCCTAAGTCTTATCCCTTGCTGGCTCATTCAGGCATGTTGGTTCATTTGTTGCTTTAGGGAAAAACCTCCCTGCAAACTGGCTTTGCTCGGCGCATATCTTCACAAAGCCGCATGGCCAAGAGCCGAGCCATTCCTTTATGTCGGGCCATCAGCTTTTTGGCCATACTATTGTCATCCAGCGCTAAGCTCATCATGAAAAACCTGACCTTTTCCAACTTCTTTGTCCCTCTCTAAAATCCCTTTGTTCTCACCAAGCATAGCATAGCCTGTAGGTAAAATCCACCCTATAAAAAGTCCCCACTTTTGGAACACTTTGGATCACCCTGGACTTCCATCCCACCTTGCTGCCGTTCTGTCCAGTGAAGTTTTCCCCTCAGTTCCCAATAACTGAGTCTGCCTCCCTTCTTGGAACCCCATCTTCTCTCCAGGACTACGAGACGAGGTGTCGTATTACCCATTCCCCAAAGCTCTCCATTTCTATTTCTAGTTAGCTGTGTGTATGTGGTGTCTTTTATGCTGTTTGCTCTCAATAAATGTTATTTTTGTTACTTTAAAACTTGTCTGGCTACGCTCTCTGACCTGAAGCCGTAGACATAGGGTAAAAAGTCCCAGCTGAAGTTACCCTGCCTCTCGTTAGCTTAAGAGAGTGCTCGAGCTTAATTCCCCCAACTTGTGCTTTTATTTGGTTATTTGGGCGCCCCTCCCAGGACCCCCAACATACAGGGTAAAAGGGGATGCTGCATTAACTAAAAGGTAGGTTTTGAAGGCAAGTGAGGAGTCATGCCATACTTCCTTCTAACACAACTTTACACTAAATCTTCCTGATCAGGGATCTGGTCAACATTAAAACAACAAGATCTCTGCCCCCTATTCAAGCTGGCAACTCTATTTGGAAGCTATACATCAGCTCTTTCCCCATAAAGCTGATATTTATTTCAAATAAATATGATACATGAGCTCATGTTCCAGAACAGACCAAAATGTTGGACTTGGTGATGTCACTAACCAAAGATATGACTGCTTTTCTTAACACATGGACTACCAGGATCATCTGAATTATCTCATACTTGCAAGCTGATTTGGCTGCTAGCTATGTGTTATATTCACCATGAGAAAAATTAGCTAGACTCGACTACTGTAAAGTCCAAAGTTATCTTCTAGACAGTAAATGCTTAAGGAAAACTTGGAGATAGCTGCTCTTAGGTTGCACTGCTCATGCCTGATGGGCTTTTAATTTAAGTTACCTTGCTCATTAAATATCCACCTAGCTCCTAAAAAGGATGGGAAATGTCTGTGGTTGCTAGTCTATAGGCTCTAGCCCAGTTCTCTGGGAGTTGCTTTATTCAGCCCATGTAACTTCTGTTCTAGTAATACTTAGACAGTCATGAATTTTTATCTTTATCTTTACTGAAGTCTCAGGCCATCAGGTGAAAAGACCAAGATTTATGAGGACAAACCTCTGCCAGATGTCTTTTCCTCTTTACTTGCAAAAGGTTCAATTAGGTAATTAAGTATTTGATGCACACTGCAAAGAGGAGGGGCACTGCTGACTGCACATGTTTCTTTTCCTGAGAAAACAGAGGGTACTATTTGCCACATCATATCAGAACACTGATCCATCAAGTGTTCCCATTTGCTTCTTGAAGTGCCCGTTGCCAAGCTGGCCAGACTCCAGTCTGACCAATTATGTTTTCTGCATATGTGAGCTACTATAGATGAACCAAGGTTGCGGGGGGACGGGCAGCAAAGTACACAGGCTCAGCCTAAGAAAAAAGTTCTGAAGCTTCAACCTCAGAACAAAACTCCAAACTTTAGTAATGCCAGAAAATCATTTGCAGCGGTTGTGTATCATGCAAAGTTTGTGGGAATTGGATTGCCAGAAGAAATAAGAGATAGGGTGCTGCTCCCTCTATTGGCTGTATAGAAAAGGGGATTTCTTCTAAACAACCATTAGAGGAGCAGGATCCCTATTTCTTATTTCAAATGGCAACCCTAAGTGGGAATGATGTGTCCTTCCACAAGTTGTTGAACTGCAACTCTGAGTGGGCCCAGCCAGCATAGCCAATTGGTGGGAGTTAGGGATGTAAATCTTTGTTAATTTCATTCTTAGAGGCAAGACTAAATTTATCCCTGGTACAGCAAAGTCCTTGAAAAGGAGTTGTTGCCAAGGTCAAGCCAGAGTTTAGGATTTAATCTAGACATAAAAGGCAAGTGAGTTTAGGGGCTGGTTTGGGTTTTTTGCATATGATTTTCTGTAAGGAAGCAAGCTTCCAGCTCAGAAAAAATTTTTGTGGGGAGTGGGAGAAGCCATATATTTCAGTTTAGCTGTGTTTTCCAAAACCTCCATAACAATGAACAATCTTGTTGCATCTAGATTTCTTTGGCAGAGAATCTTGATAGTCAGGAAATGCCTTTTTCATGGAGGATTGGAAAGCTGTTACATATGCTTTAGATTCTGACTAGAAGCTGCAGACCAACAATGTCAAATGATCGCTCCCCTAATATAGAATTTTAGGCTGAATGTTTTACTGAGAATATCAAATTCTCAGTTACAAATGACTTAGGCCCTTTCCTCATGTGTAAAAATAAATGACCAAAAACTGGACTCACCGGCTTTCTTCTGCATCCGGGTGAGTCCGTCGGGACGAGGAGGAGTGCGAGCTCTTCGCTCCGCACTCCTCCGGCATCCAAAATGGCGGCTTCCAGTTGGTGGAGGCTCTCCACCAACCAGAGAAGCTCTCCAGCCAAAAGCCCACCCCTGGAAGATTCACAGGCACGCACTTACGCGCAGCTGCAAATCTGTTCCGGAGCAGGGCAACTGAGCGGCACAGAGTCATGTACTTCGTGCTTTTTAAAAACCTCTAAAAAGAGGTTTTTTAAAAAACACGCTGTGCGACCAATTCTGGTCACTCCGGAGTGGACTGAGGTATGGAACTACAAAAAGTAGTCCGCCCCAGTCCACTCTACGGTGCAGAAGACCTCCGTTGGAAGTTGCTCTGCACCGTTTTAATAGCCCGGTGTGGAAAGGGCCTTAGATGAAGGAATAGAAGATATGCTTTTTAAATTTGCAGATAACACCAAATGTGGGGGGTGGGGACAGATTTAACAAACATTCCAGAGGATGGGATCAGAATTCAAAATTATTTTGACAAATTGGCAAGCTGAACCAAAACTAAGAAGATGAATTTCAACAGGGATGAAGGTAAGGTACTACATCTAGGCAAGAAAATGAAATCCACAAATATAGAAGGAGAGAAACCTGACTTGAAAGAAGTGAAAAAGGCTTGGTAGAGCAAAGTGAAATATGAGTAAGTAGTGTGATGAAGCAGCCAAAAAAATCAATGTAGTTCTGAGCTGCATTGATAGAAGTAGTGTCCAAATTGAGGTAAGTAGTATCACCACTCTATTCTGCTTTGGTCAGACCTCATCTTGAATACTGTGTCTAGTTCTAGGCAGCACAGTTCAAAAAAGATATTGACAAGCTGGAATATGTCCAGAGAAGGGCAACCAAGATGATCAAGGTTCTGGAAACCAAACCTTATGAGGAATGTCTTAAGGAGCTGGATCTGTTTAACTTGGAGAAGAGAAAACTGAGAGATGACATGATATGTCTGAAGGGATGCCATGTGGAAAAGATAGAGCAAACTTACTTTCTGCTGCTCCAGTGACTAGAATATGAACCAATGGATTCAACTTATACGAAAAGAGTTTCCACCTAAACACTGGGCGGGGTGTGTGTGTTTGTTTTGTTTTGACAGTGTACACATTTCCCCACCATACTGTTATAATGCTATTATTCCATTTTCAATATCCCATGGAATCCTGAGATCTGCAGTTTAGGCAGGGACATTTAGAATTCTCAGCCAGAGAGCTCTTTGGTCTCAGTAAAGTGCAAACCCCAGAATTCCACAGGATGTTGAAAGTGGAATAGTAGCACTCTAACAGTGTAGTGCGGAAATGACCTAAGACTGCCTCTGAGAGTAGTGAAGAGGTCCTTAAAAAGAATTTGGATGGACATCTGTCCAGAGTGCTGTAGTCATGTATTCCTGCATGACAGGAAAATGGACTAGATGATCCTTGCAGTATCTTCCAACTGTTAAAGTTCTATAACTCTATGAAGCCTCACTGAATTCACGGGGATTTAATTCCAAGTAACTCATGGACACAATTGCACTGTTGGCACTTCAGGCATCTTAAATCCATATTATATCATAGTTAGGGGCTGCTCAAGTGAAAATGAGAGATTTCAGCAGGTGTTGTTTGTTACTTGGTTACATGGCAAGTACAACCTGCTGAAATTCCTTCTTCTGCACAGCCATTAAATGGACCAGAGTCACCTCCAGTTTTCACTCTGGCAACCCTGGCTGGAGTTTGATTAGTCAGTTATGACATCTTGAGTTAGACTTAGACTTTCATAAATACTTCATACTCCCATTTGTGATATTATTGCCATGGCCACAGATGACCCAGAAACTCATCTAAGAAAACCAATCAGCTTTCCAGAGTAATGGAGGTCTTTGAGCGGCTGCTGAACAGAATGCTGCTGAGTGACATCACCAGACCCCTCCCACCAGCAAGAGAAACTTCAGAGAACAGAAGCAGGGAACCCTGCAGGGACCTGTTGCAACTTTTCATTGCAGAGTTGCTCAGTTGCAGGAGGGAGCCAGTCACATAATTCAGAAGTGTCCCATTCAGCAGCAGCGCAGGCTCCCATTGGCTGACTGGCTTTTGAGGTGGTTTTCAGAGGTCAGATGGGTAGTTAAAGCATAGCTACAACATTGTGGCTACATAACTGATGGAGGCTCTTAGCCTCTATTTTTTATTTGTATTCAATTTATTATTGTTGTTGTTGTTGTTGTTATTTATGTCTGGCTTATTACAAAAAGTATTATCTACCTTTCAACTAAGAGTTTCAAAGGCAGCTAACAAGGGCTGTATTAATACACCAATTTTTTCCAAATCTATTTAATAACAACATTAATCAGAACAACAGAAATTTCTGTACACTTTTCAAGGGCAGACTCAAATTGAGTACATTACAGTAGTCTAAATGAAATATGACTAAGGTATGAATCATGACAGTTAAGTATGTTTCACATGGCCTAAAAAAAATCTCAGAGCCATCCACAAAAGAAATTCCTTAGGGGAACAATTCATTTTTTTTTTTTTGCTAGACTTCTGAAAGGAATGTGAGGTATTTTTTCATATTGATCACCTATAGTTTCACTGAAGTTTGCCATAGTATACCTTAATATATTAATTCCTAGGGTATATAACAGTGTAAATTGATTAACCATATAAACATATATACTGCATTACACTAAGGCCATTTCCGCATGGGGTAAGTAAAACAATGCAGTGCATCCTCCACAGAGGACATCTGCACCTTGGAGTGGACTGGGTTCAGACTACTTACTGTAGATCCGCACCTCAGTCCACACCGGAACAACCCCAAGTGGTCCTCCAGCGTGTTTTTAAAAGACCTGATTTTTCTGGTCTTTCACAATGCCAGTGTGCGCCAATGTGTGCCTGGTGTCCAGTGCAGATTCGCAGGCTCTCACCAATGCGAGCCTGCAATCTGCGGAGGGCGGGCTTTAGGTTGGCAAACTTCAGCGGTTGGTCGAGACCCACGACCAACCAGAAGCCGCCATTTTGGACACTGGAGCAGTGCGGATCTATGACCACGCACTGCTCTGCCTCACCCCAGACCAGACTGGACCACCAGAAGATCTGGTGAGTAGCGGCAGGGAGTGATTCCCTCACCGCGTTCGGAAATGGCCTAAGTCACTCTCTCATTCCATCTGTGAAGAAATCCAAATGGGGCAAAATTAAAAATATACTGAAGTTCCCAGATTTACATGATGCAAGCCAGCATCAAAGGCACTAGTAATCATTTCAGATGTCTTGTACCATCACCAGCATCCTTCCTTCTGTACGATAAAAATGATAATTTAAATTTGTTCTTACTACTGCCATGTGAACCCTCTCTCCTTTTGTTCCCCTCCAATTTTGCTGTCAGTTTGCCTCATTAACCACTGCTGGCCTTCCCTTGTTCCCTCAGCCACATTTTCAAAACAGTTTGGCTATAAGAGATGTGTCCATGCCTGCCCCTCCATACCACAAGAGCTGTTATGCAGAAGCACAGCAGTCATACCATCTGATCCTTCCCACTATAACCTCCCATTTGCTTCCTCTCTCACTGCATCTCTCTACTTCGCTTTCACCTCCTCCAGCCCTTCCTCCATCCACTGAAGAAGGCTACAATCCACATCATTCACTTTTTGTGCATGCAACAACCAAAAGACACACACACCCTGTGCAGCCTCCCCAAAAATGACCATCTTCATGCTGCCAGAGAGTGGGGGATGAGCAGAGACATAGCCAACTCTCTTCCTATAGCTGGATGCTCTGTGATACAAAAGGTAGAGGAAGTTCTATGCAACAATGCAGTGATGTATTTAAGTCTTTTACTCCAAGTCTCAAGTCTCTACCTTCAAGTCCCAAGTTAATTCTCAAATCTGGAAGCCAACTTTATATTCCAACCTGTATTCCAGAATTTCTGGACAGAGTCAAATAAAGTCAGTTTTAACAATTTAAGTAGAATCAGCCCTCTACTTTTGTGATTTTGCCATCTGCAGCTTTGGAAGTAGGGAATAGGATCCTTCTTACTTCTCATTTGCAAAGCTGGAGCCTTTGTAAGAAGTGAGGAATAGGGTCTTTCTTATTGCACATTACTGAAGCTTCAAGAGTTTTAGAAGGAAGGATTCTTCCTCCTTAAAGCCCATTGCCTAACATATTTTCTGTTCGCCTCTGAGATACATGCCCTGCACTCTGGGCACAAGACTTGCCTTCTGCTGTTAGGAAAAGTTTTAGAAAGCTCCTGATATATGTAGTGGGGACAGGCTGCTGAATAGACCTCAACCCCACTTCAAGCTCATTACCTAACACATTTGCTGTTCCCTCTGGGAGATGTGTCCACACTTTGGGCTTGAGACAGACTGCCATGTGACCAGCAAGCTGTAAGGTTTCTGGATGAATGTGTTATGTTACTGAACCAAGCGCAGCAAGTCAGTCACTGAAAATAGGCAAGTCTCAAGCCAAGTCAAGTCAGTGTGTAATTTTTGCTGAGTCAAGTCTGAGTCGAATCACAGAAGTAACTTAAAGTCTGACTTGAGTCCGAGTCTATTGACTCGAGTCTACATCACTGCAACAATGTGACAGGCAATATCCGGATGTGGGTAAAGTCAACGGTGGCATACCTGAAAGGTCGCCACACCGGATTATTCATACCCCTAACCACTTTCACAGCAGGTAACAACTACAAGAAATCCACTGGGGTGCATTTTGCTTTAAGCCAGTGGACTCATTCTAACTTGTTCTGTGGCATTCTAAAATATATGTTATTGTCATATTGTCAAATATATGTTAATGTCATTGAGTAGTTTATTATCATACTTTTCTTAAACAAGGGTGGTGTTCATTTCATTTCTTCTCATATCATAAAAATCACTCCATTCCACATTGACTTCCACATAGAATGGGAAGTAAAGTGACTACAGCTTGGTAGAATAGGTTTTGCCTCTGACTCCCAGGTAATGGGCAAACTATTACAGTACCATAAGACCTACTGTGGTGACGAGTATTGGTCCTGCTGCCATGGCATCAGTGAAGCACTCTGAAAATGGTAATAAAAACATTAGTTGACCACTATGAGTATTTTGCTTTTTGCACTTCTGCACTTTTTGTGACAATTTTGTTTGCATAAAAATTCTTGTTTCTGTTTTGCACAATGAACAATGGTTTACTCAGTAAAGATTTTTAACACAAAATTTAAGCTGCCATGCAAAAAAGAAGGCTGGAATTCATGATTATAGTCACAAACGCATAACCTAGAGTTACACTTTTGTAACTGATTTGTATTGACAGTCCCTACATAGTCAATAGTGTAGGACATACATAGGGATTGTAAAAATCCCCCAGTCCTAACTTACCAGACAACAGCTGCTTGTGAACACTGGTGGACTGTTCTCATGTTAATCAGGATTCAGCAGACTGATGTTCCCACCCATTTTCCCCCTACCAATCTCTGGTGTAAGGAAGAATTGCAACAGGAATCCTGCTTCTGGCTATCACACTGGAGACTGTTGGAGACAGAGGGCAGGAACATCAGCGTGCTGCATCCCAATCGATGAACAGGCCCACATCACTTGCAGGAGCTGCTGCAATTCAGGACTGGGGTGGTTGGGCAATTGTGGGCAATTCTATCAGCAATTGTGCCTCAGAATCATTTTTTTAAAAAATACTGTAGCCCACAGATTGAAACATTTTTTTCCAGAAAGTAATGTTGTGGTAAACATCTGTTACAACTGCTAGTTCAGGAGGGACAGAAGGAAATTCCTGGCCTATAGTTTCCTTTGGGTTACTTTGGTCATCTTGGGGGCTCCAGAGTCTATTCAAATAACTCTCTGCAACTTTCCAAATGCTGGTGACAGTGAGTTCTTCTAAATCAGTTGGCACCAGGGATTCTTCAAATTAGCTTCCCACTGTGAGTTGCAACTGATTTTTCAACTTCATCTGGAGTTGGAACAGATAAAGCACTCTCCTCCCCAGGATACGTAACTGGCTTTTGTGGAATAGACAAAGCAAATATGCTGATTGCCAACTCCAGATCCCCTTGGATCCAGCATGTATTTTGCAGATGGTTTGAGTTCTAGCACACAGCAGCTCTTGCCAATGCGAGTTTCTGGTGTGTTCAGACAACAACAGCTTTCCATGTTCTGGAATTTTTACACCATAAATGAAAGAATCAGAAGAAAGAGGGGGTTTCTTTGAAGATTCCCAATGACCCAATCCCATGCAAACTTGCATCCACCCTAATGACTAGTTTGCAATATGAACTGGCAGTGAGGGATGGCCATGGATCCCAGTTCATGATATGATGCCTTGTTAATTGTTACAGTGCATGCCCTATCTCATGGTCCAGTGGCTAGCTGAATCTGGAGGTAACACTGATATTTTCTTTTTTGGATTGGCACTGCCTACCTGTGTATTTGTTTCTGTTTTGTACTCAGTTCACATTCTGGGTAAGAATGCTATTTGGGACATTCCTTGCAACCTATCCCTTTTATTTTGGGGAAAGGACGGGGATAGGGATGAAGTCTGTTTCATCCAATGTCAATCAGTCTGCAATTCATTTGAAAAAGCTGCATAAAAAATTACATTTATTTTCATATACAATTTTCCCTAATACCTGCATTACGTACCCAACTTTTTTTTAACAGAACTTGCACTTCCCAGATATTTCCTTTTCAATTTAAAAGCCAGGAATGGCATTCAAAGTGCACAATCTGCTCTAATCTGCATATTTGTCTGGGGAGTATGAATTAAGCCAGTTTGTTTAAAAGTGTTCACTAAATGAAATTCTCCCGAAACCTCATTTTGTGGATATGACACAAAGGAAAGCACCCATTTACACTATTATTGCTGATTCTTTCCTTGCTCCTGCTCAAACGCTCTCTGTTTTTCATTCAAGGACTTAATTTTCTCCCATTTATATTTTCAATGGGTTTATAACTTCAGTCGGTTGAGAGAATGCATAGCTAGGTAATAGACTTCAAAAACTAAATATGTTCTAGGTTTCCCACAGAATGTGGATTTATTTCACATTCTAGGTGACAGAACATGATGCAGTGCTTGTTCAAAAAGTCACTGTTAAGCAGATGTGCACACAAAACTTTGTTTAGTCAACAGAGATGCAGATTAAACCAACTTTCAGAAACATCACATTGATTCTGAAGTTGCAATTTCAGGAAGTCAAAAGTTGGGCATATATAAGGGATTGGAAGAAAGCACATAATTCTTATCCTATAATTTTCCTGCTCCAAAAATGAGGGCCAGAACAAGCTTTTGGAACTAGACCTGGGAAGTCACAATTGCTTGTGCAACCATTTTGTATGATGAAGTACTGAGGCTATAGCTTGGAGCACTACCTAAAACCAGGAGTGGGGAGGGAGCTTTGGGCCCACAACAGCAGTGAGTTTTAAGATAGATACAAAATGTTTCAGTTGGGAACTTTGAGTATCAAGATTCTTTGCCATTGCATTCATACAACAGTTATGTCAACACTGTTGTTGTTGTTGTTGTTGATTGCCTTCAAGTTGGCTTCAACTTCTGTTGACTCTATTAATAGGAGACCTCTAAGAGTCTCGGTCACCAACATCCTTGTTAAGAATTCCACAAATTCAGAGCTTTGACTTTAGGGCTAGGGGGTGTGAAACAGTGAGGAAGTTGCAGAAAAATAGTACACAGTATGTGTCAGCTGGAAAACTGAGCATTTTTCAATGAAAATTGTGTAGCTTTGCACAAGGACCTAAAAAGGAAGTCAGCTCTCTCTCTCTCTTTTTTTCCCCTTCTTGCTCCAATTCCCAAAGGACTTAGAAACTTGAATTTCTGCCCCATTTGGTAAATCGGTCAATTCCCATCCTTACTACAGCCTGGATGATTCTGACTTTCCATTTGATATGTCAAGATACATGTGTATGTGCCTTCAAGTCACCTGTTGACTTAAGGTAACCCCATGAAGTTCATAGAGTTTTCTTAGGCAAGGAATACTCAGAGATGGCTTTGCCTATTCTTTCCTTGAAATATAGTTTACAGCACCCAGTATTCATTTGCATTCTCCCATCCAAGGACTAGCCAAGGCTGAACCTGCTTAGTTTCCAAGATCAAATAAGATCTGATGTCTTTAAGGTATCTAGCCTTACTGGGCATTTATTCTACTATTGTAAGATTCCTTGGGTCCTGTTAGGATGCATAGCCCTAGTCATAACGTATCTGTTGGATGTGCATTAGAATATGTAAGGCAGTCAGCATAAGGGAATGCCAGAGTTAGTTAGAGTACTACAAAGAATTGAATGTTAAATGTATCTGTTTTAAACTTGCTTGTGTATTCCAATAGTTAATAGTTTTATCAAATGGCTAATCATTTTATTCCTCATTGCTATAATGTGTCCAGTGGATGAGGGAGAAGATCAGAGCAGGGTGGGGGGAAACAAAAGCACCAAAGGATGTTATGAGAACTTGAAGTATCCAGAGATAAAGAGCAGGAAACACGTTCCTGTCCAAAAGATGAAAGAGAGGGAAGTAACTACAAGTCTAGGAAATGTCTAAAGATGTGGGATGGTGTTAAATTTATGATCCTCTTCAATCACAGTTTTGTGCACCCAGGTTTGTATGTGAAGGTATAAAAATCTGTGAACTCCATGTACGCTGTAGTCTTAGTAACTTCAGAAGAAGTGTGTTATGCTGACTGCTTTGCTACAAATAAATACTATTGTCTACCTCAGAGTGGAGTTTGGGGATTGCAAGTGTTCCAGGATATGACAGGTCCTGTGCAAGGAGAAGGACAGGATATAAATTGAATAAATAAAATAAAATAATTAGTGGATTCTAACAAACAATCACTTTGTTAATTGTTTTCTCACAGTCTGCTGACTTGGTACTGTAGGTTAGTTTTCCCAATAGCACCTGCTATATTAATTTGTTTTCACCACTATTTCTATGGGAAAAGATGTCTAGTAGTCTGACAGCAAGCTTCACTCCAGTATTGGTTCCCAGCTGTGTTACTCACTTTTGATGAGGAAATACCTCCCAAACACAACTGCAGACACATATTCACCACTGAACTGGGAATGGCCTTGGCTTTAGGCCTCCAACCAATAGGTCTTCCTAGGTTGTTGTGGGTTTTCCAAGCTTTGAGGCTGTGTTCCATTAGTATTTGCTCCTGATGTTTCACCTGCATCTGTGGCTGGTATCTTCAGAGGATCTGGTGGCATGGAAGTGATACAAAGTATGTACACTTGTGTGAGAGGATGGAAGGGAGAAATTTGCATGTGTTACACTTGGCCTGTGTGATGGCCTATTGTCAAATGGGATATCCCCCAGGGTTGTATGGTTAGACAGATATGCATAACAATGCATTAAGTGCATTAGCAATCCATTGTATTGTTTTCTGTAGAGGGACCTCCAGAGTCTGGGTGGTGTTCATTGGCATATTTTTGAGTCTTGATTTGGTGTTTTTCAGTACTGGTAGCCAAATTTTGTTTACTTTCTGAGTTTCTTCTTTCCTCTTGAAATTGTCCATGTGTTTCTGGATTTCAATGGCCTCTCTGTGTAGTCTGACATAGTAGTAGTCAGAATGGTCCAGAATTTCTGTTCTTTCAAAAATTATTCTGTGTCCAGGTTGGTTTATAACGTATTCTGCTACTGCTGATTTTTCTGACTGGATCAGTCTGCCGTGTCTTTCATGTTCTTTAATTTGTGTTTGGATGTTGCATTTTGTAGTCCCTATGTAGACCTGCCCACAACTGAAAGGTATGTGATAAATTCCAGCAGAAGATAGAGGATTCCTCTTGTCCTTTGCTGAACATAGCATTTGTTGAATTTTCTTGGTCAGTCTGTAGATTGTTTGGAGGTTATGTTTCTTCATCAGTTTCTCTATGCAGACAGTGACCCCTTTGATGTATGGTAAAAACACATTCCCTTTGGTTGGCTGCTTATCTTCACCTCTATATTTTTTTTTCCAGGTCTTAAGGCTCTTCTGATGTATGAATCAGAGTGACCATTGGCCTGTAGGCCCCAGTTTAGATGATTCAGTACGTCTTTCAGGAGGTGAGGTTCACAGATTCTTTTTGCACGGTCAACCAGAGTTTTCATTTTGCTTCTTTTTTTCCTGGGTGATGGTTGGAGTTTTTGTGTAGATATCTGTCAGTGTGCATAGGTTTTCTGTAAACTGTGTGGCCCAATTGTTGGTTAGGTTTGAAGATGACTAGGACATCCAGAAATTGTAGTCTTCCTTCATTTTCTTTTTCCATGCTAAATTGGATGTTCGGGTTGATGTTGTTCAGATGGTCCAGAAACATGGTCAGTTCTTCTTCTCTACGGCTCCAAATGGTAAAAGTGTCATCCACATAACGGAACCATATAGTGAACTTTTTTGGTGCAGTTTCCAAGGCTTGCTTTTCAAAGTATTCCATGTAAAATTTTGCTATCATGGGGTTGAGCAGGCTTCCCATGCTGACCCTGTCTCTCTGCTCGTAGAACTCATTGTCCCACTGGAAGTAGCTTGTAGTGAGGTAATGTTGAAACAGGGCTGTGATGTCTTCCTGTTTCTCTTTCTAATCCCTTCCCTGGCACACTAGATGTCAGAGTAGGCATACTCAGGGGCCCATTTGTACTACTTGCCTCCAAAACTCCAGACATTCAGCTGCGCACCTGTACAGCAGTCTGCGCCATTGCTGCTGAGTATTTCCATGAAGGTAGCAGCAGAATTACTGCCTAAGGTGAATTGAAGCTGCTAGAATTAGGGTTAACTGGGTATATTGGGAGGCAGGGATAAGAATTTGAGTAGTCTAAAGATTACAACAAGGATACATGGGGAAGAAAGAAGACACCCCAGCAGCAGTAGTTTGGGTAACTTGGTCAACTGGTTCAGAGGATCTCCAGAGGTAACAGAGTACAAGAGGGAGAAAGACCAAAACCCATCTAAACCTGGCTGTCCAACTGCATCAGAACTGTAACCTGCTGGAACTTCTGTAACCAAAGATGTACCTGCTAAACAAGAAGTGTGAGAGAACAGAGGTCTAACATTTCTCATCCTGCTCTAACTGCATGCATTGGTACAGCATGCTACTGCTTTCATTTGGACTGCTGGGGTGTTATTCCCTTTTCTGTATTTAGATCCAGGAAGTAAATGCTGTCACCCTCAACACACACACAGGCCATTTCTGCACTAGCGCTATGATTCCACTTTCAACATCCTATGGAGTCCTGGGGTTTGCAGTTTTGGGAGGGTCTAGCCCAAAGTTGGTCCAAAGCTTCACAACCAATCTACTTCACTTTGGATTACTTCAGAACATTGCATACTTACAGATGATCTCAGTATCTCTGAAATGAGGATATTTACCTTGGATTTATGCCTCATCTGAGGAATTAGCACTGTCCTGGTTCTTATTTATGGGTGTGCACCTCAGTATTTCATAGCAAACAATGGAGAGTGTTGTCAGTAGTCTTTCTTATCTTTTCCTGCCTAGTATTTTATGCTTCCGTAGCTATTTGAACACTCCAAAAGATAAAAGAATTTGAACCTTGATGGCTGATGCTTCTTTGCATTGACTACATATGTTAGTTGTTTCTTTTTGCTGATAGTTGAATGTATTTTTGACTAGAAAAAAAAGAAAGAAATATTAAGGATTTTGCACCAGGATTACAGAAAGCACTTAAAGCACTTAGGACTTAAAGATATATATCCAGAAGTAGCTGTGTTGGAAAATCCAAATAAAACATTGTGGTGATATCTTTGTTAGCTCAACCAAAAGACACAAAATACATTACATAAGCTTTCACAGTTTACAGCCTTTGCATCAGGCATGGATGTTAGTCATTTTAGGGGAAGAAATATGACCACAAAGAATCAAAGAACTTCATCCATCTTGAGATGCTGAAATTGAGGCCCTTTCCGCAACTCACCTTTTCTCGGCACTGGGGTACAGTGCTCACATGAGCAGCCTCCAGAGAGAGGCTCTCATGTCCGAGGTCCTTTGGTTCTGCATGAGCTGCCTGCTTACACAGAGCCCCACCTCTTCCTTCCGCATTGCAGCCCGGGACCTTCCCAGGATGCAATGAGACAGGAAGCATGACCAGCCTGGCTCCTGAGGCTCCACAAGCACCGCAAGTGTGCGTGGGACCCCAGAGCGATGCGCAACCATGCATCATTTTCAACTTAAAGCTGAAAATGAGAAAGTATGTGAGTGGTACCTGCCAGGCCCTGGAGCATCGTGCAAATGTGAGTGCGTCATGTGGACTGCTCCTGACATTTGCGTGATGCTTGAGGGGCCCTTTCTCATGGAAAATGCTGTGTGAAAAGATGGTGGTGGAAGGAGGTTTGATGCAAATAAAGGCCTCACCCTTTGCTGGCCATGAGGCATTTTGGACACAAAAGCAAGCAAGTCAATAGGTTTTTGTTTTCTATTGTTAGAAGCAAAGGCAATTCCTTTCAGTGCTAGCCTGAACATAAGCTGCAGTAGGAAAATAAAACTTGAAGTATATAAAAATAGAGAGGGCTCATAGTTGAGACCTTAATGATATACTGCCCCAGACATAATGATCTTATTCAGTGTAAATTACTTTCATATACACATAAGGAATCTAGCCCAAAGATTCTAACACTAAGATGAAAGTCACATGAGGTGGAAGCAGTAAAGGTGGATAAAAATTCTTGGTTTGCATTATAGTAACAAAGATCTGATTCCTACTTCTTAGTATGCAAACCAGAAATCAATGATCTTTCAGGTGTTTGGCTTGCTTATTTATCTATGTTTTTACTTCTCCAAATTTTCTAGTACAATTTTTTCAATTAAAATTGCATACAGAAATACATATATTAATGAAAATATATCAAATGGCATATATTTGTGGAAATTGTTTGAAAAATGGGAGCAGGAAAAACTGCATAAAATGCATATGGCTTTTGTGGATGCATGTGTGTTTGAAAGATTGCATGATCTTCATGTAGACTTTTTTTCTTTAAAAAAATGACAAAGTAATGAAGAAACAGAAAATAACGAACTTGAGTTGTTGCTGTTGTTGTTGTTTTAAAAAATTGTACTACAGATGGAGTCATTTATCCCTGGGCAGAAGCAGGATTCCCTAGGTAGGTGTCATATTTGTTCAGCTTGACTTTTGGAAAGGTCTCTCTGTGTCTATATGTTCATTAGAACAGAAATTTTCTCATATTTGTTGAGAAAAACTAATATGTAGACATGTGCTCAGAGATGTGAAATGTGTTATGTCTTCACAAAAGTAATGAGTCCTGTACCTTTCCTCCATCGATATCTTTTTAATCTGTGGAAGAAACATCTATGCAAAACTACTCTCTTTTCTGCTGTTTTGTGCCAAAAAAGGTCCCATTTTGCACAAAAACTACATATTTTAGGAAAAATACCCTACTTCACCTGAAAAATATTCACACAATTTGCACCAAGCAACTCCTGAAAATGTGATAAATCTTTGAACAATTCATACCAATACTTGTATCCTCACTAAGCAGTGAAATTGAAAAAAAATGGGTTTTTTTTAAATTTTCACACCCAAGAACAAAATAAGCATAAGTTTAAATCCTTAACACACATATGTACTTTTTTAGGCTTTTTGAAGTTACAGTCGGGGATATCATTCTTCGTTATGTTTCTTCTTAAAGCAAGTGATGATTTTAGTAGTTGTAAGAAAGCCTTTGAAAACTACAGAGTTTTTGTAGCCCATTCACAACTGAGGACTTATACTGCAAAAAATTTGTTTTGCAATAATTTTGCACAGAAAACAGTGTCTTCTAGTGTAGGAAGTAGCATTTTTCTGCACAGGAAATGATTAATCTGTGTAGAAATACTATTTTCAGCACAGAAAATGTTGTTATCTGAACAGAACAAGCTGCTTTATGTGCAAAATAAATGGATGTGAATTTTGTACAGAATAAGTCACAAAGTGTGGAGATAGTCATCAGTCTACATTCCTTCTCATCAGGGTTTCTCAACTATTTTTGAATGTTATTTTCATCCCTAGTTACACTGAATACATTCAGAAACTGAGGTTATGGCACCATGTGCAGATTTATTTGTGCTTAAATTAGATCAGTTTTTCATTCACCTTATGGGTAATGGAGAAATTTCTTTAAATATTCACTTTAATATGAAGTGGGCTTATTTGTAACAGTCCTGAAACATAATTATCCTTGTTTTCACATTCCTCTGAATTTTGCAATGCAATTACCTGACCAAGTGGAAACACTGTAAATTTTAAGAAAAATTGCATGTTAAAAGAGGTAAATTAGAGGAAATGGCATACAAATAGGAACATGATAAGAAAAACTGCATACAAAAATGCATATAATAATGTCCAGAAATTGTCATGTGTAAAAAAAAAACACAAATGGACTTGAAAATATGCATGACTCATGCAGACTTTTTTTAAAAATGCAAACGTACACGGAAAATGGGAACAATTTGTGCTTGGAAAAAATATATATGAACATAACAGAAAGAAAAAACAGAAAAATCCACCCATCTCCAGGTCTGTTTCAGTAGAAAAAATGAAATGAAATAGAATAGAATAAAATAGAATAGTAAAATAAAAGGACATTGTTTCAAAAAACAAAAACAAAACCCTCCTCCATTTTTTGAGCCTTTCCAGAGACTGTTTAGAAAGTGTAAGCTTATTCATCAACATCAGCATCCAAAGTCTCCCTGTTCATTCTTCCATTGTAGTGAGCTGTACTTGTTTCCAATATTTTGATGTAAAGTATGAGTAGTGATTAATGAGTTCCCTTGTAGGTTCCAGTATTTTTTCTTTCTTTCTTTCTAGCTATGTTCTTGAAATATCCCAGAAGGAATACAATAAGATCTAATGGAAGTTCGTACCCAATAGTGTCTTCCTCTTTTTAAAAAATATTGGTTACAATGTTTTCCAGAAAATCTGCCCTGGAAATTGTGCTTACATAGTGGATTTTCATCCACTTTTGCTGATGCAGGGCTGCAATGTATTATATTGACACCTAATGGAACTGTTTCTGACATCTAGTTCTTAGCCCTTTCCATTTTAGCTTTTATAAGAGGTTGTAGAATTTAATCAAATAGACACAACATATGAGGCCCATTGTACCGCATGTGGTTCTTGTGATCCTGGATCTGAGGAAATGTAAGGAGGCACACTGCTGATCCACCTAAAGGCCCAATGCATGCTCCTTACTCCGCCTGTCAATGTCCACAGGGAAGGGTTGGTTTCTGCTGGTTTCTTCAGCCTGTCAAAACATGCCAATATATCCCAAAACCTCAATCTGCATAGCAAAAGTTGGCATGACTTTTGCATATGCTGATAAATATGCATAAATGGACCTTTAGAAATAATTACCAGGAATCTAGGATTTTCAGATAAAGAAAAGTTAGCCATCTAAATCACTTCAAATAAAACTCATTGCTCAATTAATTTTCAATGATGTGGAAGGAAAGGCAAACTTGATAATGGCTGATTGTCATTTTTCTTGTCAGCGTTTTCTCTTTCTTGTTGCCTCTTACTCATTCACACAGAGAGAAAGTGTGTGTTACATTTGTACCAAAATGAAGAGTTTTTAAAAAATGATAGCATGCTAAATGCAAAAGCAAACAGAAGGGAAATCAGGGATTCCTCCCAATTAATTCCCAAATACCCTCTCAGACTGTGTTCCTGAAATTCATGTATCTCTCCTTCAGTTACTTGCTTCATTCATCAACCAGTGTTGCCTGCATAAACTAAGTTCAAAATAAAATAGAGTAGGGTGCAATTCTAAATGTTGTGAAGTATATGGAGGGCTGGACATTGAGGAAGCCATGGTTGTCTGCAAAGAAAAACATTAGGAAAGAGAGTAGAAGACAGGAAGGGAGGGAGGGAAGGGAAGTAAAAAGTGTAACCCCTTCTAGCAGACCCAGTCCCGGGAAAGTGTAATATTTAATATCAAAAGGTTATTAAGCCAGAGGTTCACAGGTCAGGAAATTAGACATCCAGGTCTCTAAACCAAAGCATTTTTAGTGAGGTCAGGCCAGCATGCCCCAGTCAAGTCTCCAAGAGGGAAACCTCAGAAAGGCACGTACACACATCATGGACCGATAACAACATTGTCATCTTGATGGAGTGTCCTCCAGATGAGACTAATACTTGCAACAAGCAATAAAGATAGAGATCAGGTCTATCTGGATGGTGTGGCTATTAACTTTGTCCAAAAAACGGTCTGCCCCGGGGCATACAGGGCACTACAATTGAGTCCCCTTTTGGGGTTCTCTTTGGTGAACTCCCATGCTAGACTAGCTGCCCCCTCAGCATTCTGCTAGTCAAGAGCTCCTCTCAGCATTCTTTTTCTTTGCTAAGCCATCTTCAGCTTGCTTCTTCCCTAGCCACGGTCTACAGGATCAGGTGCAGTATAAACCGCTCTCTTCCCCCTTGCTTCTCCTGATTGTCAGATCTTTCCAACTCATTAGTCCTTGTGTGCTTGTGTGAGTGACTGCTTCACTGTGTGAGTGGATATTTTGTCAATTCTGCTAAATAAAATACTGATAATTGTACATTTGACCTGGCTATCATGTGGTCTGACTCCGTAAACATAGGATTAAAAATCTCGTTGTGTTGTCCTGCCCTCTGCTCTGCTAAGAAGTGCTCTGCTAATTTCCCCAACCTTTATATTTTTGGAGCAAATCAGGGTATCCCCCAGGGACCCCCAGAAGTCAGAGTAACAAAAGCAGCAAGACCTTTTCCGCACTACACTCGTATAATGCTATTGTTCCACTTTCAACATCTATGGAATCCTGTGGTTTGCAGTTTAGGAAGAGGCCTCTAAGACCCTCCCTATACTGCAAACCCCAGGATTCCATAGGATGTTGAAAGTGGAATAATAGCACTATAAGAGCATAGTGCAGAAATGGCTCCAGTGGGCAGCATACGATGCCTAGAAATGGGAGGGGGGAACAGCTGAAGAACAACTAAGTTAGAATGGAAAGACACTCTCTCACTCTTTCTCTGCTCTGCATTTTCTAGGGTTTGTCCCTTCTTGGGATGGGGTTTTCAGAATTTCTCCCCAGACTCTAACAAATACATACCCATATCTATGACAAAAGTGAAAGGAGAAAGACCACTTTTCTGTACATTGTAACACAGGTGTACAGGAAGACAAACAAAAATAAGGGAGAGACACACCCACCTGCCCACCCACACACTAATGCAGGGAGATCCAGATTGTTTAATCTTTTAGAAGTGCAACACATAGACTCTTTCTTCTCTGAGCATCTATCTTCTCCCCACTCCACTATTTTCTGAGGGAAAACTGCTCCCCACCATGTGATTAAGTTTAGCAGCGACAAACATCTATTGGAACTAATGAAAGGCTTTTTCTTTTCAACTTAATTGCCAACGAGCAAATAATTGCCCTGTGGAACAATTGAGCAACAGAGAACAAATCTTCCTCTTTCACCTGGCAGCTTTTCAGATATTGGAAAACTGCTGTTCTGTTTTGCCCTAACCTTTTCTTCTTCAGGCTAAGCATACTAGAGAATTTGGGGAGATATACATTGGGAATAGAAAATGTGGCTAAGCATCAGCTAGTGGGACTGGTAGCTGGCTGGCTACACTCAAACTAGCAAACTGTGTGTTCTACTTTCCACTTAATTTAATTTATTTAATCCTCTTGCAGATAGCACCTCTTTGGAACTTTAAGTTGGTGACAATGGGTATTAAAATGCAGGCACCACGCCTCAAAGCTCCAGCTCCAGCTTTAAAGATTTCAGGTAATGAAGCAACAGAAGAATATGATTAATGGCACTGAGTCATTTGGCCACTTCAGAGTGTATTAATCAAGCATTTGAAATGTAGAGGAACCTCACACTGAAAACCAGAGAATAGATATTCATCTGTGGTCCTCAAATGGAATCTTAATGCATGTTAATGTTCAAATGAAATGTAGCAAATCAGAACTTGAAGAAGATGTGAGCATGAATACAGCTAGAGACGATGTGACTGTGGGAAGCAAGGCAGACCACATGTGTGAACAATTTCCTGTCGACTTCTAATCCACTCAAGATCAGTAACCGAAATTATGGGACTTGGAACAGAGAATGCTTGGGCTTCAGCATCACGGTGACTTGTTTTGAGGGTGAGGGAAAAGTGGAGATACCTTGATCATTTTCAAGGGCTTGAAAACCAAAGTCCCAGGATGCTGTTTTTCTTTTGCAGCTGCAGATGACAGTTGCAGCTGGAGACAATTCTACATTTTTCCTTCATGAACCTTAGGCCATTTCTGCACTACACTGTTAGCGCTATTATTCCACTTTCAACATCCTGTGGAATTCTGGTTTTGCAGTTTACTGAGGCAAAAGAGCTCTCTGGCTGAGAATTCTAAATGCCCCTCCCTAAACTTCAAATCCCAGGATATTGGAAGTGGAATAATAGCACTATTACTGTCAGGAACAGATTCACGCTCACACGTAATCAATAAACTTGATAGAAGATTTATTGAAACATAATAAGGGATGCTGTCTTACAGACGTCAAAGCTCGAGAATGGGATTTGTTTCCCACACTCTACACTTAAACAGACAGTTTCTCCTGAGATAGTTGTAAAAAGGACAAACGACCCCAATCACCATGACTACTATCTGGCCAAACGGATCCTGTGAAATTCCAGCCGGAAGGAATGTTCAGCACCTAGAAATAAGCTAACATTCTACTATCACTATTCCCTCAGGCAACTGCCATAGAAAAGCAATAAAATGGGGGGGAACCCCACATTCTGCCCCCCTTCAGAAAAAAAAAATACATACAGATATATATAAGATACATGGAAAATACCACAGAACAGTAGAAATATAGGAAGACTAAATAGCAATATAAATGCAGTAAAAATTCAATCGGGGAGTTGAGGCACATCAGTCGTCAAAGAAGTCAGCGAAGGGGCCCTCTTCAGCAAGCTGGAATGAAACACAGGATGAATAGCTTTAAGGGAAGAAGGGAGATCCAGTTCAAAAGATACATTATTAATAGCCCTTTTCACAGGAAAAGGATCAAGAAAGCGAGGGGAAAGTTTCTTAGATGGGGAGAGAGAGGAAATGTTTTTAGAAGAAAGGAAGACCAAATCACTGGGCTTGTAAGGGGGATTAGGCTGCCGTTTACGGTCAGCGAAGCGTTTGTGGGAAGCCTTAGCGGAGGCGAGAGCACGCAAGACGGATTGCCAAATGCCAGAAAATTTAGAGACCCAAGCAGAAACAGAGGGAGGAGTGGAAGAAGGGGGAAGGAGAAGGAAGAAAACCGTAAACAATCTCAAAAGGGGGCTTCCCAGTGGAGGAATGAACTGCAGAGTTAATGGCAAACTCAGCGAAAGGAAGGAGCGAAACCCAATTAGTTTGGTTCTCAGAAACAAAACACCTAAGAAACTGCTCAAGGGATTTGTTAATACGCTCAGATTGGCCATCCATCTGGGGGTGATAAGCACTGCTGAGTTTCTGGGTGACTCCCAGGGTTTTCAGTAGGCAAGTCCAAAACTTGGAAGTGAAAACAGGATCCCTGTCAGAAATGATCACAGAAGGTAATCCGTGAAGTTTCCAGACATGAGTGACAAACAAATCAGCAAGCAATTCAGCAGAGGGCACACGCCGCAGGGGCACAAAATGACATTGTTTGGAAAAATGATCAGTAATAACCCAGATGGCATGAAAACCTTGCGAGGAGGGGAGAGATACGATAAAATCCCATGCGACGACCGACCAAGGACTAGAAGGAACAGGCAAAGGTTGCAGGAGCCATTGAGGCTTAGATGTGGGTGATTTAGAAACGTTGCAAGTGGCACACTGTTTAATATAAGTTTGCACAGAGGAGTTCAATCCAGGCCACCAAAAAAGGAGGCGAATCGCGTGCAATGCTTTCAAAAACCCAAAATGTCCAGCGGGTTTGGAATCGTGATGACGATGAAGGACATGCTCATGGGCAGCAGGGGGAACGTAGATCCTGGTGCCTTAGAAGCGGAGATTGTCAACCCAGGCTATTTTGTCCTTGTTAGCCGGGAGCCAGGAATCTGCGTGGGCAGAATGGAGGATAGCATCACGGAGAGCAGAGTCACAGAGAGATGAGGCAGAAAGCCTTGATTTTGCCAGGGCACAAGTAGTTACTTGAGAAGCCAGGGAGGAAGCAGGAAATAAAGTTTGGGAGGGAGGGGAGGCAGCAGGGGGTACCGCAAAACAAGGAAGTCGAGAGAGAGGGTCCGCCAGTTGGTTAGTGCGGCCAGGTTTGAAAACAATTTTAAATCGGAATCTCGGGAAAAAACTCAGCCCATCTCGCCTGCTTAGGGGAGAGCTTCTTAGCAGACTGCAAGGCTTGTAAATTCCTGTGATCAGTCCAAACTTCAAAGGGGAGTCGGGCCCCTTCAAGCAAATGACGCCAAGAGGATAAAGCAAAATGAATAGCCTTGGCTTCTTTCTCCCAAATAGGCCAATTAGATGGTTGAAGAGAAAACTTCTTTGAAATGAAAGCACAAGGCTTGAGTGGTCCTGCGGCGTCATGTTGTAAAAGAACGGCTGCCATAGCAAAATCCGAAGCATCTGTTTGCACAATGAATTGCTTCGTACTGTCAGGGAAAAGGAGTAAAGGCTCAGAAGTAAATTTAGATTTCAATTGTTCAAAAGCTGATTGACATTCGGGGGACCAATAAAGTCTATGTGGCTTGCTTGCAGCCGAGCCTTTAGGTTTCCGTAAAAGGCTAGTGAGCGGAAGTGTTATAGTGGCAAAATCCTCAATAAAGTTCCGGTAGAAGTTCGCAAAGCCAAGAAATTGCTGCAGTTGCTTCAATGTTTTGGGAATGGGCCATTGCAAAATGGAATTAATTTTTAAAAGGGTCCATTTTTAGGGAGCAATTTTGAATCCTGTAGCCCAAGTAATCAAACGTTTGAGTGTCAAATTGGCATTTGGATAGATTAACCATGAGGTGATTATCTATCAGGCGTTCAAGCACTTCACGGACCAATGAGACATGAGATTCCATGGAATCTGCATAAATTAAAATGTCGTCCAAATAAATCAGAACCCCCGATACAATAAGTCATGAAAAATGGTGTTCAGAAACATTTGAAACACAGATGGTCCAGATTGTAAGCCAAAAGGAAGAACAGTCCATTAAAAGTTACCGAGCGGAGTTGCGAAGGTGGTAAGCCACTCAGAGTCCGGGTCCACTCTAATTCTATGAAAAGCCTCTTTAAGGTCATGTTTGGTGAAATATTTACCTTGGACAAGATGGTCCAAAACGGTCTGTATCAGGGGGATGGGATAACAATTGGAAGAGATAACTCGGTTAATAGCAGAGTAGTTAACTATCATCTTAGGATCAGCGCTGGGATCTTTTCTCTTTCGGAAAAACACAGGACTCGCCGTGGGGGCTGTGGATGGCTTGATAAAGCCATGAGCCAAGTTCTTATTTAGGAACTTCTTGAGAGCAAGGAGTTCTTGTTGACCCATGGGGTAAATTTTTGGTTTAGGCAGTGTGGCCCCGTCAGCCAATTCCAGCTTACAGTCAAATTCTGTGGGGGGGGCAATTTGTCAGCCTACCTTTCATGGAAAGCCTTTTGTAAGTCTCGGTAGTGTGAAGGTGTTTGTTGCAATTCTTCATGAGAAATAGAAAAGTTTGAATCTGAACAAGAAAGAGTGCCAGCAGTCCAGTTTATTTGGGGGTTATATTTACGAAGCCAATTGATTCCCAAGACCAATTTGAACTGCACCGCCTTGGGAACCAGAAAGCGCATGCTGTAATTGTTTTTGCCCATTTGGAATGCAATGGGCTTTTAAATTTTACCAATTACTCCTCCAGTCATTGAGGTCCCATCTATTTGAGTTAATTTGATGGGGCATTTCAGGGGCTCATAAAGAATTTTAAGATCCTTGGCCAATTTGGGGTGCAACAAGCTTCTGGAGCAGCCAGAGTCAATTAGTGCCCTATGTACGTGCAAAGTCCCATCTCTGCCAGTAAGCGTAACCGTGGTGAAGAAATGGGGAATTTTAGGAGTACTTACAGCTGTTCCCGCTGCCTTCCAGTCATCGCAGTCAGTTTCAGATGTGTCAGATGAGGACGAAGAGGTAGTTTCACCGTCGGGAGCGGAGTCTCCTGTCGCTGCTGCAGGGTCCTTTGAAGTGCGTTTAGGCGGTTGCTTGGCAGCCACGGTCTTACGTGGGGGTTCTTTAATTCCTGGTGTCTGCTCAATCTCCCGTAGTCCCAGCTGGAGCTTGGTTTTCGAGGCAGGTATTGGCGAGGTGACCCGTTTTGCCACAGTTGAAGCACATGCCCAGACGGAGGCATTTGTTCCGTTCCTCAGCGTTGAGGAAGGTGGAACGGCGAGGTTGTCGTTTTGGCATGTCTTGTTGTTGTCGGTTCAGCTGAACAGTCTGGGTTATGCCTTCCACTTCAGTAGCTAGTCTGAGCCAGCCTAGCAGGGTTTGTGGATTGGCCTGCATTAGGCACCTGTGTAAAATATCAGGATTTAGTCCATCTTTGTATAATTCAATAAGGATTTCATCATTCCACGGTACTTTGGTGGCCAGGTTTCTGAATTCATGGGAATATGTTCCCACATCATTCCTGCCTTGTTGCATTCGTTTTAGTTGATATTTGTTTTTTTCCAGTAGGTGAGGGTCTTCAAAGCGTTCGCGCAGGTGGTTCATGAAGAGCTGCAGATTTTCAGTTTCAGGGGCACGGGTGTCATATAGGTTCGCTACCCAGTCAGCTGCCAGTCCTTTCAACCTCTGGCTGAGGTATCGAATTCGGGCCGCATCATCCCGAAACAGATGGCCGTGATCAATCATGAAATTATTTGCCATAGTCATAAAAAAAGAGAGTTTCTCCCCCTTCCTGTTGAAGGACGCTTTCAGGTCTCCAACATTTCTGAGTAATGGTGGCGCTGGGGCTTGCCCGGCTGGTTGCTGGGGCGGACCAGCGGCTCCTGCCACTGGGACGGCAGCTCGTGGTTCTCGTCCTGGTGTTCTCCCTGCCTGTGAGGGACAGATGCGCATCTCATGTAGCATGGTCCTGAGTTCCAGTATCTCCTCATCTTTTCTCTCCAGTTCTGTTTCCATGTGGGTTATTTCCTCCAAAAGGGACAGGTCTTTTGCTGAAGTGTCCCATCTAGCAGCCCTTCTGCGTTGTTTCAGCGTCATACGTGGCTTCTCTCCCCAGACCCAGGTTTGGCCTCTTGTGGGGGTTTCTATAGCCTTGGTCAGGCGTAATTTTGCCTTGGTATCCATGGGCACTTCAGTCTCTGCAGCTCCATCAGATTCTGCAGATGCTCTCTCTTCTTCAGTAATTGACTGGTCCATCGCTTGGTGCATTTTTTGGAAAGATTCTCGAGCTTTCTGTCAGGAACAGATTCACGCTCACATGTAATCAATAAACTTGATAGAAGATTTATTGAAACATAGTAAGGGATGCTGTCTTACAGACGTCAAAGCTCAAGAATGGGATTTGTTTCCCACACTCTACACTTAAACAGACAGTTTCTCCTGAGATAGTTGTAAAAAGGACAAATGACCCCAATCACCATGACTACTATCTGGCCAAACAGTTCCTGTGAAATTCCAGCCGGAAGGAATGTTCGGCACCTACAAATAACCTAACATTCTACTATCACTATTCCCTCAGCCTACTGCCATACAAAAGCAATAAAATGTGGGGGAACCCCGACAATTGCAGTGTGGCGTGGAAATGGCTTTAGGGTTATTCAAGGAGGATTATTGTCTCATAGATGGTTTTCTTGTTGTGTGCCTTCAAGTCATTTCCGATTTAAGGTGACCATAAGATGAACAAAACTATTAGGGGGTTTCCTGCTGCTGAGAGTGTGTCATGCACCCAAGATCACCTCGTGGAATTCCATGACTGAGCAGGGAATTGAGCTGTGGTCTTCAGGATCTTAGTCAGACATTTAAACCACTATACCTGTCAGGAACAGATTCACCCTCAAACGTAGCAATAAACTTTAGTAGAAGATTTATTGAAACATAGTGAATGATACTGTCTATCAGACGTTAAAGCTCGAGAATGGAATGCTTTCCCCCCGCCTTACACTTAAACAGCAAGTTTCTCCTGAGATAGTTGTAAAAGGACGAACGTCATCATGCCAAATGGTTCCTTTGAAATTCCAGCCGGAAGGAATGGTTGGCACCTGGGAAAGTTAACAGCCTACTATCACTATTTCCCCAGGCTACTGCTATCCTAAAACAACAAACATGGAGGACTCCTGACATCCTGCCCCACTTTTTTTTTTAAAAAAAAATTCATATACATATAGATACGCAAAACAAGTAAAATATTACAGAACAACAGAAATACAAGAAACCCATGCAGTAATAACAAAGTCAATCGGGGCGTTGAGGAACATCAGTCGGCGAAGAATCCAGCGAAGGGGCTCTCTTCAGCAAACTGGAATGAAAGACAGGATGAATTGCCTTGAGGGAAGAAGGGAGATCCAGTTCAAAAGAAACATCGTTAATAGCTCTTTTCACAGGAAAAGGACCGAGAAATCGAGGGGAAAGTTTTTTAGAAGGAGAAGTAGACGAAATGTGCTTAGAGGAAAGAAAGACCAGATCCCCGGGTTTGTAAGAGGGGTTAGGCTGCCGTTTGCGGTCGGCAAAGCGTTTGTGAGAAGCTTTTGCAGACGCTATAGCATCCGAAACGGATTGCCAAATGCCCGAAAATTTAGAGACCCAAGCAGAAACAGAAGGAGGAGCAGAGGAAGGGAGGGTGAGGGGGGGGGAAAAGGAGAAGGAAGAAAGCCGTAAACTATTTCAAACGGGGGTGTCCCAGTAGAAGCATGAACAGCATGGTTTACAGCAAACTCAGCAAACGGGAGAAGCGAAACCCAATCGTTCTGGTTTTCAGAAACAAAGCACCTAAGAAATTGTTCAAGAGATTTGTTAGCACGCTCAGATTGGCCATCTGTTTGGGGGTGATAAGCACTGCTGAGTTTCTGAGTGATTCCCAGGGTTTTCAAGAGGCAGGTCCAAAACTTGGAAGTGAAAATTGGATCCCTGTCCGAAATGATCACCGAAGGTAGTCCGTGAAGTTTCCATACATGATGAACGAATAGGTCAGCAAGTCGTTCAGCATTGGGTACTTTCTTTAGAGGAACAAAATGACATTGCTTGGAAAAGTGATCAGTAACAACCCAAATAACATGAAAGCCATGTGAAGAGGGGAGAGAGACGATAAAATCCCATGCGATAACCGACCAGGGGCTACAAGGAGCAGGCAGAGGTTGTAGGAGCCCTTGAGGCTTAGATGTGGGCGATTTAGAAACGTTGCAAGTAGCACACTGTTTAATGTAAGTTTGCACGGAGGAGTTTAGTCCAGGCCACCAAAAAAGGCGGCGAATCGCATGCAATGTCTTCAAAAACCCAAAATGTCCAGCAGGTTTGGAATCGTGATGACGATGAAGTACATGCTCACGGGCAGCAGGGGGGACGTAGACCTTGGTACCATAGAAAGGGAGATTGTCAACCCACTCAATTTTGTCCTTATTTGCCGGGAGCCATGAGTCGGCATGCGCTGCATGAACGATAGCATCGCGGAGAGCGGAGTCACAGAGGGAGGAGGCAGAAAGCCTTGTTTTTGCTAATGTGCGAGTAGTTACTTGAGAAGCCAGGGAGGAGGCAGGAAATAAGGCTTTGGAGGGGGGGACGTAGCAGAAGGTCCCTCAAAACAGGGAAGGCGAGATAGAGGGTCCGCCAATTGGTTGGAACGGCCAGGTTTGAAAACAATTTTAAACCGGAACCTCTGGAAAAATTCAGCCCATCTCGCCTGCTTAGGGGAGAGTTTCTTAACCGACTGCAAGGCTTGCAAATTTCTATGATCAGTCCAGACTTCAAAGGGGAGTCGGGCCCCTTCAAGTAAATGTCGCCAAGTGGTCAGCGCAAAATGAATAGCCTTGGCTTCTTTCTCCCAAATAGGCCAATTAGCTTGTTGATGAGAAAATTTCTTTGAAATGAAAGCACAAGGCTTGAGTGCTCCCTCAGAGTCATGTTGCAAAAGAACAGCGGCCATGGCAAAGTCAGAAGCATCTGTTTGCACAATGAATTGCTTAGCACTGTCGGGGAAAAGTAGCAATGGCTCTGTAGTGAATTTAGATTTCAAATGTTCAAACGCCGACTGACATTCAGGGGACCAACGAAGTTTGTGCGACTTACATGTAGATTCGCCTTTAGGTTTCCGTAACAGGTTAGTAAGCGGAAGCGCTATGGCTGCAAAATCCTCGATAAAGTTCCGGTAAAAGTTTGCAAAGCCAAGAAACTGCTGCAGTTGCTTCAAAGTTTTGGGGACGGGCCATTGCAAAATAGAGTTAATTTTCGAAGGGTCCATTTTAAGTGAACAATCTTGAATCCTATAACCCAAGTAATCAAAGGTTTGGGTGTCAAATTGGCACTTAGACAGATTAACTACGAGGTTATTATCTATCAGCCGTCGAAGCACTTCCCGAACCAATGATACATGAGATTCCATGGAGTCTGCATAAATTAAAATGTCATCCAAATAAATCAGAACCCCCTGATACAATAAGTCGTGGAAAATGGTGTTCAAAAACATCTGAAACACAGATGGTCCAGATTGTAATCCAAAGGGGAGAACCGTCCATTTAAAATTCCCCAGTGGGGTTGCAAAGGTGGTGAGCCATTCAGAGTCTGGGTCCATCCGAATCCTATGAAATGCTTCTTTAAGATCAAGCTTAGTGAAATATTTTCCTTGAACAAGATGGTCTAAAACGTCCGTATCAGGGGAATGGGATAACAATTGGAAGAGATAACCTGGTTAATAGCAGAGTAGTTAACTATCAGCCTCGGATCCGCTCCGGGATCTTTTCTCTTTCGGAAGAAGACAGGACTCGCCGTAGGGGCTGTAGAAGGCTTGATAAAGCCACGAGCCAAATTTTTATTAAGGAACTTTTTGAGGGCAAGGAGTTCTTGCTGGCTCATGGGGTAGATTTTTGGTTTAGGCAGCGAGGCTCCGTCAATCAATTCCAATTTACAGTCAAATTCAGTGTGGGGGGGCAATTTGTCAGCCTCCCTCTCATGAAAGGCCTTCTGTAAATCACGGTAGTGCGAAGGAATTTGTTGCAATTCTTCATGGCCAATAGAGAAGCTTGCCTCGGAAGAGGATAGAGTGCCAGCGGTCCAGTCTATTTGGGGATTATATTTACGGAGCCAGTCGATTCCCAAGACCAATTCGAACTGCACCGCCTTGGGAACTAGGAACCGCATGCTATAATTATTTTGGTCCATTTGAAATGAGATGGGCATGGTGATTTCGCTTATTGCTCCTCCAGTCATTGAGGTCCCATCCATTTGAGTTAACTTGATGGGGCGTTCCAAAGGCTCATATAGAGTTTTAAGGGTCTTGGCCAATTTGGGGTGTAACAAACTTCTGGAGCAGCCAGAGTCAATTAGTGCCCTATGTACATGCAAGGTCCCATCTCCGCCAGTAATCGTAACCGTGGTATAGAAATGGGGAATTTTAGGAGTACTTACAGCTGTTCCCGCTGCTTTCAAACCGCCACCGTCGGGTTCAGAATCCCCATCTGTGTCCGAGGAATATGAAGAAGAGGTTTCACCGTCGGGAGCGGAGTCTCCTGTCGCTGCTGCAGGGTCCTTATGAGTGCGTCTGAGCGGTTGTTTGATGGCCGTTGTCTGATGTGTAGATTCTTTATTCCTGGGGTCTGCTCGTGCTCCTTTAGTCCCCACCGTGGCTTGGTTACTGGTGCAGTTGTTGGCAAGGTGACCCGGTTTCCCACAGGTGAAACACATGCCCAAACGGAGGCGTTTGTTTCGTTCCTCAACATTGAGGAAGGTGGGACGGCGAGGTTGTCGTTTTGTTAAGTCTTGTCGTTGTCGGTTCAACTGAACAGTGTGGGTTATACCCTCCACTTCAGTAGCTAGTCTGATCCATCCTAGCAGGGTTTGTGGGTTGGCCTGCATTAGGCACCCGTGTAAGATATCAGGATCTAGTCCATCTTTGTATAACTCGATAAGAATCTCATCATTCCACTGCACTTTGGTGGCCAGGTTTCTAAATTCACGCGAATATGTTCCCACGTCGTTCCTGCCTTGTTTCATTTGTTTTAGTTGATATTTAGTTTTTTCTAGTAGATGGGGGTCTTCAAACCGTTCACGCAAATGGTTCATGAAGAGCTGCAGATTTTCGGTTTCGGGGGCGCGGGTGTCATATAGGTTCGCTACCCAGTCAGCTGCCAGTCCTTTCATTCTCTGGCTGAGGTATCTAATTCGGGCTGCATCATCCCGAAAGAGGTGGCCATGATCGACCATGAAATTATTTGCCATAGTCATAAAGAAAGAGAGTTTCTCACCCTTCCCGTTGAAGGACGCTTTCAGGTCTCCCACGTTTCTGAGTAGCGGTGGCGCTGGAGCTTGCCCTGCTGGTTGCTGGGGCGGACCAGGGGTGCCTGCCGCTGGCACAGCCGCTCGTGGTTCGCGTGCTGGTGTTCTCAATGTCTGCGAGGGACGGATGCTCATCTCACGTAACATGGTCTTGAGTTCGAGTATCTCCTCATCTTTTCTCTCCAGTTCTGTTTCCATTCGTGCCATTTCCGCCAGAAAGGAAAGGTCTTTGGCTGATGTGTCCCATCTAGCAGCCCTTCTGCGTTGTCTTACCGACATAAGCGGCTTCTCTCCCCAGACCCAGGTTTGGCCGCTTGTGGGGGTTTTCATAGCCTCGCTCAGCGGTAAATTTGCCTTGGTATCCATGGACGCTTCGGTCTCTGCAGTTCCATCAGATTCTGCAGATCCTCGTTCTTCTTCAGTAATTAACTGATCCACTACTTGATGCATTTTAGGAAAAAAAAAGATTCTCGAGCTTTCTGTCAGGAACAGATTCACCCTCAAACGTAGCAATAAACTTTAGTAGAAGATTTATTGAAACATAGTGAATGATACTGTCTATCAGACGTTAAAGCTCGAGAATGGAATGCTTTCCCCCGCCTTACACTTAAACAGCAAGTTTCTCCTGAGATAGTTGTAAAAGGACGAACGTCATCATGCCAAATGGTTCCTTTGAAATTCCAGCCGGAAGGAATGGTTGGCACCTGGGAAAGTTAACAGCCTACTATCACTATTTCCCCAGGCTACTGCTATCCTAAAACAACAAACATGGAGGACTCCTGACAATACCACACTGCCTTATAGAGGCTTAGTATAAGAAGATCCCTGAATGAATCTTTTTAGGCAACAGGGATGGAAACCTAGGGACCCAGGGATACATTTTGCCTTTGGATCCATTTCACATGCCCTTTGTCCATATTTAAAAACAAAAAAACTGGGAGCAATCATTACAAAATCTTCAGAAAGGGAACTTGTATCTTCCTCAGAAATCTGCTAGACAAAAAGGAAGATAAAAGAGGTGGTTGTGGTAGAAGATGAATGAGGGAATGTGAGAGAAACAAAGAGAGAAGATCTGCTCATTTTGGCCTCTGACCCCACCCACCAATAATATGCAGCTCCCTCTGGATTAACCCCAAAGTTACACAGCCCTTAACATAACATTTTCCTCATTCTCACTAATATGTGTGCTGGATTTTTTTTTTCTGCCATGCATTCACTTTTTCGTGATAATAATTTCATATCCTCTAACCCTCCCGGCTTGTCAAGGACAGTCCTGACTAATCCTCTGTACTCTTGAACTGCTTATAAAATGTCTCTGTTTCTCTTTCCTTCTCCTACTCCCCCCCCTCTTTTGTCAGCTTACTTCAATTGCTTCAAAGTGAGTTCAAAGTGCAAAATGCAAAAATGAAGAGCCATGGTGGAGCAGTGGTTAAATGCTGGTACTGCAGCCACAAGGTTGTGAGTTCAATCCTGCCAGCCTCCAGGTTGACTCAGCCTTCCATCCTTCCTCAGGTCAGTAAAATGAGTACCCAGCTTATTAGGGACAATTAGCTAACACATTGTAAACCGCTTAGAGACCACTTAACTGATAAGCAGTATAGAAATATACATGCTTATTGCTATCGTTAAAATAGTACGCACTCAACTAACTCATCAGTGGCCAGAGGAGATGAGGGGTGGGATCCTGCCCTTCCCAGTAGGCAGGTTCTCCTCACTTGTGTGTTCTTCCTCATTTATAACTTATACCATCTTGATCACACTCTGATGTTCCTTGGCCACACATGTTCCAGTTTTCATCAGTAAAATGTTGGAGAATATGTAATTTTCCCTTGTTCATATTGACACCACACAAGAGGATTAACAAAACCCTTTGGTTATCAGTGTCATTACTGGTCCATATGTCTCTTTTGTATAGGGAGAGACGGTGGACATTTTGTTTTATAGGCAGGACAGAACAACTGGCAACTCAGACATTGCTGCGTGATTTACATGGAAGCACTAGTTTCAAGCATTACTCAGCTGCCTTTCATGTGCACTAGATCAGGTGACTTTAACCCAGGATTACCCAAAAGTCTCTTTGCTAGTTTGTCATGCAGCAAACTTAGAGTGTGGGGAAGCAAAATGAGCCCCAGTCAATCTTGACATCCAAGGAATTCAAAAGAAGTTTTTGATGCATTTCATGCCATTACATGGTTATACCAGGAGAAGAAAAAGAGGTAGCCAGGGCTTGAGGGAACAAGAAGGGAAGGTGAAGTGTAGCAGCTGAACTGCAGTAGCAGCCTGCAGAGACCAAAAGACATCTCATCAGCCTCTCTAAATGTGTGCAAAATTGCTGGAATGGCAGGGAGTGCTGACACATGCTCAAAGATATTTTCCCCCCTCATGGTTATAAAGAAATATGCCTGTGCCTAGTGCACTTCCATTTGCTGGGGTTCTACTAAATTGGGGCATGTAAAGGCAATTGGCTTCTGAAGAGAGGATAACAGTGGAAACCTGAGAATAAAGTCTTACTTAATAACAAGTGGGATCTGCAGTATAATGTGGTGGTTGTGGTGGCTGGCCAATTTCCACATCTTCCATTTCATCCTCCCTCTGGTGATTTGGGGACTGGGGTTAGGATATTTTCCCAGCCTGTGCAACAACATATCTTGCAGGGGAGGGTAAAAAATTGATGCTCTCCATGGAAGAAACCAGGGTGAAGCTGTGATTTGCACATGGCACCAGATCATGATAGGAACCAGGGGAGAGGTTTAGGTTAGTTGAAGCCAATCTGCTCCTGTTCTGATCTTCTTGCCGCTGACAATCAATGATCAATCACACTTAGTTCAATTTTTGCTCTGCTTTGCCACTTTTGTGTACTGGGGAGGGTGGAATCTTTGCAGTATTGCATGTTGGGGGAGTGGGCATCATCATTGTTCTTTGTGATTGGTGTATAGTGTGGTTGTTTGGGTTGGCTGTCAGTGAGACTGAGTGAATCTTATTAGGATTTGTGTTTTCCATTTTTCTCTGTATTTATTTTGAAGTGTGCCTCTCCTCTCTTTCTAGTTTTCTTCACCTCTGGCCTTTTCACACGGCTCCCCTCTTCCTCCTCCATTTTCCAGATCAGTTATATTTATTTTGGAAGTATGCTTCTTTTCTCTTTCCAGTTTAGTTCATTCTTCATTGTTTCTGGTCTGTTCATTGGGCTGTCCCCACCACCTTCCAGATTCCTTTGACTGGATGCTGCCTGCTTTTGGCTGCCCTCTCCATTCCCATCTTTTATAATTCTGTTCTTCTTTACTCCTCAGTTATTCCTGTTTAGGAAAATGTGCTTCTTTGGGAAATTTTCCCAGGTTTTCTTACTTTGTCATCTGTGAGGGGGTAGGAGTTTTGGGGGCTTGATTGGGGGCCACTTGCCATTGCTGTCAGCCATTTTGCCTGCTGAGTTAAAGCAGGTCTGTGTAATGGCTGCTCTTCAGGTCCTTCATTATTTTAAACACTCTTTCCATGCATGTGAACTCTACAGCCTTAGGGTGCAGATGTGTTGTTTCCTTTGCGTGGGAAAAGTGTACTTGTGCCCAGGATGGTTGCTATGTTATACTGCACAGGTTTTACAACCTACAGTCCTGGTACTAATTGTGCTGCCCTTGTTGTTATTAAAGCTATATCATACTATTAACATCATTGGGGATGAAAATCCTATTGGATAATAGAGGCATTAACTCTGGTCTGCAGACAACCCATACTTTACTTGTTAGTTTTTTAAAAAACTGTGCTATTTATATAAACTGAATTATTATTTTGGTGAATTAATTGGTGTTATTTCAGGCTGTCAGGATAAGTCAGTGGGGCTTTCAAGTGGCTCCACTGCTGCTTGCACTCAATTGCTTGCAATAGGAAATTCACTTAGTCCATTGAATGTGAAGCCCTCCCTCCCCAATGGGAAAATTCACTTAACCCATTGCTTCTGCAGCCCCCTTCCCCCATATAGCACCAGGTTACCATGAAGAAGCACTCAGGTTTTCATATCACTCTTTTGGTTTCATTTCTTTGGTTATTCAATTGTTTGGGTGTTAAATCCAGTTAGTTAGGGTTTTTCCCCCTCATCTTTGGTTTACTAATCTGCTTGTTAATTATTTATAGTTTGTTGCCAATTTTTTATTATGGCATCTAAGAAAAGTTCAGGTGTCCCCAAAGTGAAGGGGCCAGCTAAGAAGCAACCTGCCAAGCACCAGCCTCTTGTCTCCTTGTCATCTTCAGGTAAGGAGAGTGAACTTATAGACAGGGCTTTCATACTCTCTAAACTGGAACAGTTGGAAAAGAGGAAAGGCAGGTATAATGGGTACTAGGGGGGCACATAAGAATAACTTTAATGCAATGGTCCTTTCTCATCTAGATATCCTTAGTAGGGGTTTACATTGTGGTGAGGCAGCCATAGTACTGGTAGATAATGCAGAAGGATATCTTCTGCAGTTTCCAAGAATTCTAATACTCCACCAAATGTGACAAGTGAGCTTTACCCCACTGCTACATGCTCAGCAACAGCATTGAGCACACTTATACCAGGGTAGCTTTGGAAAATATAGAATCCCCATTGCCTGTGAGTGGGGTTGATACAGATCTGACTCCCAGTACCAAGCCTTCCATTACATACGAGCAGCCCACAGAAAGGGTAAATCATGGCCATTTCCACACAGGCTTAAAAAACCAGTGTGGAGCATCCTCCAGAGAGGACGTCTGCATCTGGGAGCGGACTGGGTCGGACTACTTTACGTAGTTCCACACCTCAGTCCACTCTGGAACAACCCGAAGTGGCCGTGCAGCATGCTTTTAAAAAACCTGTTTCTTCAGGTTTTTAAAAATCACGGAGCGCGCCACTCCATGCCACTCCGTTCCCACGCTTCAGTGCAGATTTGTAGGTTCGCACCACTGCAAGCCTGCAGATCTGCCGGGGGCGGGCTTTAGGCTGGTGAGCTTCAGCGGTTGGTGGAGAGCCTCCAACAACCGAAAGCCGCCATTTTAGTCCCCAGAGCAGTGCGGAGCAGCAGCCTCACACTGCTCCGGAGCAACCTGGACCCGAGCGTCAAGCCAAGAAGTCTGGTAAGTACCGGACTGGAGCGATTCCATCGCCACGTGTGGAAATGGCCCATGTTAAACTAGCCCAGGCTTATACTTTTCCACTGGTGGGTCGGACGGGTTTGGCTTAGGGGACAGAAGCCCTGTTTGCTCCTGATTCTGCCATTCAGTCTCAAAACATTCTTCTTCAATGGCAGGCCACCCTCCTCTGTGGATTTTCATTAGTCCCCATGAGATCTTCAAGGAAATATTGACCATAGTGCTATTCCTTTTTGAGGCATCAGTATGGAGAGGGGTATCTTTCCCAATATACAATTGACAAGATTATATAAGGTGAACATGTTTTCTTGCTTCTGCATAGAGATGTTGAGAAAAAAGACTGGGAAATGCTTGATGAAAAAAAGAAGGAGAAGTTTAAAAATGGAAAGTTGAAAAAAAGTTGAGAGGAATTGGAGAAATTGGCTTTCTGGGTTCTTCATTTATTCAGCTATCACTGCTAGGGTCCAGCCTTAGAGTCCTTATTACCATATAAGGTATGTGGACATCATTCATAGACCATATTTGGATTTTACTGGTTTGGCCTGGTGAATCATTTAGGATATGAGTTGTGTATGCCTTGCAACACTATGTTAAAATCAGGGAGTAGTCATCAGTTGCTTTATCCTGTTGTGTTAATCTTTTGCCCCTAACCAGGCTTCAATTTTGGTCACTGACTTCAAAATGCTGCAGTGCTTATGTCTTGGAGGGAATAATTTTGTGCCCATTCCTTTAGGACTGGGGCAGCTTTCAGTTTCTGCAATGGGTTTAGCACGTTGGCTGTTGGAAATCTTCAGTTGCCAACAGGTACATTCATCCTTTTCCATTTTGAAGTACATTGTTTGGACTAACTAGTTATGTTTTCTGTTTCTTCATAGAGTATGGGTTCGGGGCCATAGAACACTGAGTCCTGATTTTCAACCAGAGCATAATTTTTGGGGTGGTGTGTCAGGCCCAAATGTGTCATGTTGGCTCTGAACTGGGGCTCAGCGAGTTAGCCACTGTTGAGTGGCTTGGTAAACAAGACCTGCAGTGGGCTGACCTGTTGCCATTGTTGTTTGAGGAGTGTTGTGGGCCTCTACCAGAAGTATTGGTCATTCACCTTAGGGGTAATGACCTAGACTTGCTGAAGGTATTAGTGCTGTAAGCACTGGGTGATTTCCACGTTATTAAAAGTCATTGGGCTGGGGTTTCCCTGCGGTTCTCTGCAATGCTGCAACATCGATTGGGGCTGGGAGTCCTAAGCTCACTGATCACACAAGGATGGTGAACAATAGAATCGCAATGCCTTGGGTGAAGGGTTGGGCCAATTTTTTATCATATCTCAATATTCTCTTCTGATGTCCAGAACTCTGCCAAGCTGATGGAGCACATCTGTCATATCAAAGAAATGTATTGTTCCTAGAGGACTTGTCACAGGGGGTGAGGGCCATTTTGGTTGACCTGGTGGGAGAAAGGAACTAAGCAGATGCTTGTCTCTTGTCTATGGCAGGTTAAGGGAGAGAATAAGACTTCAGTGTTCACTTCTTGGCACCCCTTTGGTGTAGGGCTGGGCTCTGGAATACCCATGTGTCCCATGGGGCCTGGGAAGGAGGCTACCTTTGAGGTTCACCTGGGATTAGGTCTCTCACTTACAGGGATTGGGTGGAAATTCCCCAGGTTATCTTCCAGTTATGCAGGCCCAGGAAGCAACCAAAGCAATTAGGATTGCCCTTGTATATTTCCCAAGAAAAGGCTGAGGGGATTGAGGGGTGGCATCTGGCCTCAGCTGGTCTGCATTAGGTTGCTCCTGCCTCTTTAGTTGCTCTTTTCCAGACCAATGCAATTAAATAGGTCGTATTGAATAAAAAGCTCTTACTATCCAATTTTATATGTTTGGTCTCATTATTTCATGGTTGAGCATCAAAAGTGTGACATATTTAATTCCCTTTTTAAAGGGAATTAAGAGAAGCCACTTATTCAAAGTTATTACCAATGGCTTCCCTTTGCTCTTTTGTTCTAGAATAAGTTGCTTATTTGACTATTTGGGGAAAAATCGTTAGGGCATCTATTTTTTTAAAAAAGACATTCCTAATATTTCAGACCTTTAGTGTTGCAAGACAGAGATGGAGAAATTGTCAGTCTACAAATGATGCTGGACTATGATTTCTGTAATTTCCAATCTAGGGTTAGCCTAAACTTACTTCTGAATTCTCTATCAAATTCAGAAGTAAAAGTTCCAAACTCTTGCCCTCTGAGGAATCACAAATCAGAAGGCAAAATATCACAACCCTCAGCAGAAGGCTGCACATCATTGGCATGAAAATAGTATTGTTGGATGCAAAACAATCACTTCTCAAAAGATCATCATACATTATCAGATATTTCTATATTGTTTGTTTGGGGAAAAAAGTTATTAATCTTTTGTGACTGCAGATTACCATGCCAAACCATTTTGAGTTGTGTTTTGGATCAAAGTGAATACACAGGGGCAATTCATTCCATAACAATATACTAATCAAGCCAATGATTTTTGAAAAATTGGAGATCTTGAGTCAAGGGCAAGTCATAATTTCTTAAATGAAGCAACATGAAAAGAGAAGGGAGTCCTACCAATTTATCTTTCAGTATGGAAAGTAACTGGGTCCAAAGCACACCTTGCATGCCAAACCACAACAGGCTTCTTTGGAGGAAGGCCCAGCTGGAATCCAAAGTGACTGAGGCATGCCCACAGATGAGACCAGAAAATTACATGTTGCTAGTAAATTCAGCTCACTTGACTCATGGAAAATAAAAGGAAGCTACAACCCCAAACAAATGCTTAAACTATTGCTAAAGTAATTAATTTCAAGAATGTGCTTTAAACAGAAATGAAATGAGATGAAATTATTAACTTTTTAAATTGCTTAAATATTGCTTGAGCATCGCTTCAGTACTGCTTTAATTGTTGACTTTTTAAAGCATTGTTTTAAATCTTGCATTCACATCTCAGGACTACAGACTAGCTGCCTGATAGACCTGTACCATTTTACATAACTCTGAAAATCTTTCACCTGGGTCACAATTTGTACTTTTCAGTATCCTGTTACAGTCTGAACCATAATCTCCACAAGCTTGCTGTTGGGGAATTGAGAGATTTTTAGTATTAAGTCTCCAAATCAGCGGAGTATTTTGTAATGCATAGATAGAAGCTGAACAAATCTCCAGTCCCACTTTATCATCTCCACCCCAGACACACTTAATCTAGTTCAAAATAAACACAAACAGTTTTGTTAAAATATGTAAAAACATAATCACATAATCTTGTGTATAGTTTACACAGCTTCAAATTCTTGAAGAAAGGTAAGAAGAAATTAAGCAGTCACATGCTTACAAGAAAGCATGTGAGGATCAGAGACCGCATGCTTGCAGAGAAGCCAAAGAACAAGGGTAAGTGTATGTTGACCAAACAACAGGAAGTTTACTCTAAGCAGTCCCCTCTATGCCTACAATAGACATGCAAACTAACCAGCCAGTTAATTAAGCATGCAAAGGTTGCCACTCCCAACAAACAACTTCAAAATAGCTGTGACTGTACTACCAACTCCATCAGTGCATATGAAGAAATGGACTAATATCCCTGTAAGCTGATATGTAAAAGACTTACTGTGACTCAAGACACCCCACCTGTTTTTCTCCCCACCTCTCACCAGCCCCCCCCCACAAGAATCTGGAGGGGAAGGTAACTCCCTTTCAGCATCTCACAGGGAACATGGCCTTACACTGATCCACCAGTGTTAGTTTACTCCATGAATATTTTCCAAAATTAATATTGGCCTTTCCTCAGGCTGTTGAAGTTGCTGTAGAAACCCCGGCTCCCTACATCCACATATGAGGAAAGAAGCCTTAGAATTTATATCCAGAATGAAAATCAAAAATATATTTCTATGGGGCACTCCTTCTGCTCTCCATTTTCACATGTATAAACAAAAAGTGATGGCATAACTATTTAATATAATTTATGCTGATTGAGGTTGCTGGAGGACATCAAACATAATCTCTCTTTTAAAATGGCTTGCTTAATAAAAGTAGGGGCAATTGCACTTATGGATAAATTAACCCACCAGATCCACACTTCCAAAGAATTAGTAACAACAAATAAGTTTACTGATACATAGTAGGTGCTTACTATGTTTGTATGAATAGATTTTTACTACTGTAGATCTTCATCTGCCTATCAGAAGTACTGGAGGAATCTTTCTTGAGAGTTATTTTTAAAGAAAGATATCCACGAAAGTTCATGTTAAAATAAACCACTTACTCTCAAAGTGGCATCATTCCTTATAACCACCCCCTTTTCAGTTTTAATCCTAAACAAAAGCTAAACAAAGAGGGTCTTACATCTGAGTCATAGTTATACTATGAACGTCCCAGTACTGCTAACAGGGGGAGAGGCAGAGAGCAACAGACTGACACTAGAAGGTATGTAGAAGTTTGTTTTTAAAAAATGATTAATATAAACAGATAGCAACTCATGCCCCAGTCATACTGGATTTGGAATAAGGTTCTGAAAGACAGAATTGTACATGATGCTGATTGCCATGTACTGCCTAAGCTAGCAGGTATGGTACAGCATTCATTCCTATCACCACTCTCTTTGTTTTTGTTTTTTTTTAAAAAATCAACTCTGAATGGTAAAGCTCGCTGTTGGAAAGGTGATGGATTTGGGTTCCATTTATGATCAGTGGTGCCATGACCATATCTGTCAATAGGCAAGAGTTACAAATTTATAAGTTCATCTTACAATATCATAACCGAGCAACAGGATGCCAGCCGACACAGTCTTAGCAATATATCTATGAATGTGTATATGCACGTGTATACTTGTGCCTGTGTGTGCAGGCTCAGTTGAGGCTGAATGGAAGGGACATAGAACTTTATTGGTAGCTTCAAAAACAATGGGATTATGGGGCGGGGGGGAATACCACACACCAAGAAACAGCCACTAGGATGGAAGCAACCTTTATTGATACAAAGCAAGTGGCAATAGTTCAGTAAGATAGATCTGTTAGTCAGTTTCAGCCCTTACTTTGATCCTGTACAAATGTCAGGCAGACTTTTAGGCCAGCCTCAAATATCATAGTTAATTTAGAATTAATATGTGAGGAAGAATAAACACCAATGAAGTCAGTTTATTTGAAAACAGAAGATGCAACACTTTGCTGATACATTTAAACATAAGATTAATCAATATATCTGAGCAAAAAGTTCTCCCCACTAGACATGTTTGCCCAAATCAAATGGGGATGAAATATGACAATATAGGAATCAAGATGCTGATGAAAGCAAGGGGTCTAATCAAGGATCTCTGTGCTGTCTATGGTTCCATCAACAGGCAGAGAAAGATGAATTGCAGTGTGGAACTTAAAAAGGTGTGGTAATCCATCATCAAGTATGAAGTCCAGCAGAATTAGTCACTCAGTGGAACTAATGCCATATAAAGCAATTTTGGTATCCTATATTCAAGCACTCCACTATATTTTCTTCTTATTCTAGAATATCAGAAGTTGGGACAGTTCCACATTTTACTTATTCCATAGCATGAAAGGGCCCATGGACAACTAACATCTTAAATGGCCCTTAGTGGCCTTCTGGGTGTTTCTGATCCAGATCATACTTCCCATCAAGGAAGGTCTGGTCATGTCACTGTCTACGAGCCACCTGTTTTTCATCTTGTCACTACTTAAACATCAGGGAAGGCCTGATCCTGCTTTCTTCAATCAGGCTGTGAACTTTATCACAAGGAGGTGCTGATCTGGAAGTTATCCCTGACTCTGTTGATTCTGTCCCTGATGATCCATGCCATCCAGGGAGAACAAATATTGGTATCCAACCCAAGAGCAGATCCTTGCCATGGTTAATTATAGCATCTCCACGTAAGGGAATAGGGCAGACGATAAAGGAGCAACACTTTAAGGGACTTACAGCATAGTCTAGTAATAAAGGCCATTTATACATGGTATCGCAGTCCCGCTATGGGGACAGGATGGCAGTGGTCTCTGGTCTGTGGTTCTGTACGACGCCATCACAATCCCATTGCCATCCTGCCCCCACCAATCGTGATTGTGGGATATTCACTTAATGGATTAAATCCATTTAGCACCTGTGATTGCACAACTCCCATCCTTACCTGCCATGCGGAAGGGCAGAAAGCACAATAGAGGTGCTTCCTTCCTCAGCGCAACATGGAAAAGAGCCCAGCTGTACTGCAGAAGGAGGGCGTGTGTCATTTGTGTTCCCTTCCACAGGTAGCTGTCCAGGTTTGGAGGGGAACATTCCTGCCGTGCTCCCTTCCCAGCAAAGATGCTGCTGAGATTGCAATGGGACAATGCGGGAGAGTGTCATCCTGTGGAAATGGTGAAAATCTTCATATATTGCCCATGGAATTCTTTTGTATTTCTTCACACTGTACACTGGGACTTATGGACTGGCATCCTGTAGGTGAAAGAGCCAGCATGGTGTAATTGGACTAGGAAGACCAATGTTCAAATCCCTGCTTGGCCATGGAAACCCACTGGATGACCTTCAGCAAGTCACACTCTCTTAGCTTTAGAAGTCACACTTCCTTTGAATAAATCTTGTCAAGAAAATCATGCAATAAAGTCACCTTAGAGTCACCATAAGTTGGAAACGACTTGAAGGCACACAAGAATAATCTCCGTAATATGGATATCTATCCAGTACAAAAAAGTAAAAGACGAGAGGGGAAGATGGATGCTAGGACTAGGGGAGGGATGTAGATAGAATGAGACAGTGACGGGGAAAAAAACCCTTTGAACAAATCTTGCTTAAAAACTCTTGTGATAGGTTCACGTTAGGGTCTCTATAAATCAGAAAAGGCTTGCAGGCACACAGCAAAAACCACAACTATCCTGTAGGTGACATAGGCTGGCATAGCCTCAGTTAAATATGTGTATTTTTTTTAAATGTTGTGGAATGCAATGGCACTGCAACAAGTGTTGCGTATGTGTGGATGCTGTCACAGTTTAACACCCAGCCCGTGCTTATCTGCCAGCAAGGGAAGGAAAGTGATAGTACTTGCCAAGGAGGTGCAGGTAGCAGGGAGAGTCCAGAGGTATCAATCTAGTGGAAACACTGAGCCAAAAGCCAAAGTCAAAGTCAGTACAAGAAGTCAGGAATGCTGAAGTTCACAAGATGCAGAGCAAGAATTTAAGGATTGTGGGAACTTGAATAGCAATTTGCCACAAGCAAATGGCAAGCCACACCAACAAATTTAAATAGCAGAAGAGAACAGGTGTTTCTAATCAGTCCCCTGTCTTCTCAGCCTCAGCAAAACAGCTTCCTTCTGAGCCACCATCTTTAGCCTCCTCTATGACTGAGGGTTGGGGGCAAAGGTGAATTTAACTCCCTGAAATTATCACTAACCCCTTCTCCCTTAGGCACTGGTTGTAAAATCTCTGCTTCAGTTTGTCCTTCAGATGGTGGAGGTGCTGGCAAGATAGATTGCTCTATCACATGCACCAGCTGTAAGGTCTCTGTTTCAGGCAAAATCAATTGCTCTTTGACCTCTGACCTCCCATCTATCACAGATGGGGCTCCATCTCCCTGGGAGAAGAGTTTTTACCCAAGCACATGCTGGCTATTCTTGAGCACATGAGGACACTGGAGCAGCCTCACACTGGTGGTACTGCATCTGTTTTCTGAGATGATTAGGGACAGTCAGAATTCTCTTGGGTGCACCCCTGCTCCCCACTGGTGGCCAGAACAATGAAGCTGTGGCCAGGTATTTTTATACATCTAGGGCAGTGATTCTCAACCTTTGCTCCTGCAGATGCTGTGGCCCTCTGCTCTCAGAACCATTGATCTAGGGTAAACACAAAGGGAGAGCATTCTTCATGACTCTTGCAAAGCTGTAAGAACATTGGTGGAGAGCTGCAATTCAGCATTGTGTTACAGGATCTTGGTCATGATGTGCCCCAAGTAGAATGCATGGATCAATCCACATTCATAAGCATTTGGAAGCATATAAGCTACATCCCTCGTGCCTGGGCATTGGAAATTGAGGTGAGGCCGATTTTGAGAGTCTGAATGATAAGAGCCGCCTAGCAATGATTCTCTAAGAGCATTATCGGTGTCCATAAGCAATTAGTACAATGTGAATGCTTTGCGTCAAGCAAGAGCTGAACATTGGCAGTCTGCCATTGACAGGATCTGATGGGGGAAAGGCTTGTTAGCAATAAAGGCTTAAAAATGCAGTTTCTGTAGGAGTGAAAAGAAATTAACAATAAGGCTAGATTACTGCAGAAAAACAGAAACAAAAGTGAGATGAGCTGCCCAATTTGACATTACCTTGCTAAGTGGAAGCTTTCTCAGTATAATTCAGTGCATTACGAAAGGAATCTGGGGATGCTTGAAAAATGTAATTGTCGTAAATTCCTATGCAAGATGACCTGATTAATAAATATTGGATTAATATGTGGATTTGAATGTAGCTATTCACTATTTTTCTCCAAATGTTATGATGCCACTGGCAGCAGTTTAAAATATGCATAATTTTAAATATGCATAATTTTAAAAATACAATATGCATAATTTTAAAAAGTGTTCTAATGAAAACTACCCATTTAACATCTTTGGAGAAAAAGGACATATTTATATGTATCTCCCTTTCTAATTAAAGCTTCTTTTTTCTGATTTTTCAGGATTTTTTTCCACAGTGGTTAACTGCAAAATGCTCCCTTTCCGCCATGCCCACAGATTCCAACAAACAACATGTTTCCTTCTTTATATTGTGTATTTTTACAATACAAATCCCTTGTTACAGTCTTATTTTCATGGAAAAGGGAAAGAGAAGCAGTTAAATCAAGGGGAGATAAAGAAGGAAAAGGAGAAGAGCAGAAAGAACAGGAAAGAAAATAATGAAGAGATGTGATAGAGATTCATTTTCTTGGGTGAGAAAACATGAATTAAAAATATTTTAGAATACATATTTAGGCAGGTGTTTTGAGAAGATTTGTAAAACGGAAATTTGCAGATTAATGCAGGAGTGGAACAGAATTGTCTTAAGTCAACAGGAGACATAAATTAGAAAATACAGCAATTTATTTAACCTTTATCAAATGGTACCCCCACTATGATAGGTATTTTCACATCTAGTCAAGTTTTTTAAAAAATCTTTCTCTTAATTCTGCCAGCATTCTCCTTCTACCCAGGTTCCACATTGGGTTACAATACCTGATTGTTCTCCCACACAGAAATGTGTGTATGCATTTTTTTAGGTAGCATTACTTGTTACCCTTTTTCAACTGTACAAATTTTGTACACATTTTTCCATTAACCTAAGGCTATTTGTGTATTTTTTTTAAGAAAAATTACATACTTTAGTCACCCATTTCTCCCCAAATATATGCATAGTTTTGCATGCATTTTTCTTTGCTACAATGATTTGCCAGCTTCAGAAATGTATCAGTTTCAGAGACAAGATGCTGTTCGTCCCACTGCCATTCTCAGGAGGAGTAAAATTGATATATTTGTAGGGAAATATCAACCCAATGAATTTATTTTCCATCCCTACAAGCAGGAGTACATAATGGCGGCCTTAGATCTCAATTTAGATTCATAACATCAGAAGCTGAAACCCTGACATAAAGATCACAAAGAAATCATTTTTAAGTAAACATATTTCAGTTGGATTTTCTTTCTCAAGTCTCTTCATTTTCTTTGCTATTCTTCTGGAAGATTTTCTTCCTGCAAAATAGAAGAGAAAAATAGTCATGAGTGGTGAGCAGATGAATTTGGCATTAGAAACATAACAGTTACTATTTAAGGATCACTTTGCCCGAGGACTCGGCTGTGCTGCCTACAGAACGCAGAAGTGACACAGCAATCAGAAAAAGTTATGCTGGCTTAGACTATATTGAAATAATGGAACACAAACTGCAAAGCTAAGGTTGAAAACCAAAACGTATTTATCTCAAAGTAAGTTTCGTTGAAATCAATGGGACTTACTTTCAAGACAGAATCCACTAAAACTGTGCTTCAAATTTATTGAACTAATGGTAGATTGGTTTTATGAACTGAGCTCAAAAGGCATCCACACATGTGCAATCAACCACATTTTGAAACTCAAAAATGGAAAATTTCCATTCAGGCATCAAGAATCCGAGGAGGCCTCTTTTTGAGGGAAGAATCCAGCTTAACTCTCCAGCGCATGCTAGATTCAATGGTAGATCAATATACTGTCACGTCTTGCTCTCTCCATGCCATGTTATTGTATATGGGATGTGGGAAATGTGTATGTAAGTGGAATGTGATGCGTATGACAGGGATGTATGGGAACAGACATACATCCCTGTCATACGCATCACATTCCACTTACCTACACATTTCCCACATCCCATATACAATAACATGGCATGGAGAGAGCATGATGTGACAGTATATTCTTAGAGACTCATTATGTTACCAAATGGTTGGCCTTGTTTAATAACTGTGGCAGTAAATAGCATTTAAGCAGCCTAGTTAGGAAACATTTGTTTGTGTTCGAGTGATAGCAATCAAAAGGTGATTTATGAGGATTAGCCAATAGATTACTGGGGTAGGGAAGGTAGTTAGAATATCAAAAGGCAGGCAGGGAATTCAAAAGGTCAAAGTAACTAGTGGAGAGGGGCTATGTCAACAAAAGAAAAACAACCTAGAAATTAGAGAGGGTGTAAACCTGAAGAAGCTACCAATGGGCATCTTGCATGGATGGTAATAAATTATTGTGTTTTACTATATACCCAGATGGGTGATGCAGATTATTGAATCCAACAACACTTTTTAAAACCACAAAATTCAAAGTATAAATATATTCCATCAATGTGACATAGTAGACATGATTGATTAGATGAAGCACAAGAGCACTCGTTTCCATATCTGGACCTGTTGTGGTCAAGAACATAAGACAAGAGGTGACAAAAAAAAGTCAAGGTACAGACCAACACTTTGGCTGCTTCCTGGTAGCACAAAGACTCCCATTTCAGTTTTCTGCTTTTGAGAAAAATCCTTTCATGATGTATGATCAGGATCAGTTAACAAAATTTTTATCAGAAGAAAAGGGGTGAGATTAGCTCTGAGTTCTTTAGGACAGAAATATAATAAAGAAATAAATCTAATGATCTTCTTAGGAATACCATGGACTGTCAAAAAGAGAAATAAATGTGTCTAAGTGCAAATCAACTGAACTCTCCCTAGAAACCAAGATGACTAAACTGTCTTACTTTGGGCATATCATGAGAAGACATGGCTCAGCAGAAAACACAATAGTTCCTGGTAAGATGGAAGGCAGTAGGAAAAGAGGAAGATCACAGTACAGGTGGACAGACTCAGTCAAGGAAGCCATAGCCCAGAATCTGAAAAACCTGAGCAGGTTGTTGTTGACAGAGTAACTTAGGCCATTTCCGCACGGGGGTTTTAAAACGATGCAGTCCGTCCTCCAAGGAGGAGGTCTGCACCTTGGAGCAGACTGGGTCAGACCTTCTTAACATAGATCTGCATCTCCACCCACTCCGGAATGACCCCAAGTGGTCATCCAGCGTGCTTTTGAAAGACCGCTAAAAACAGGTATTTCAAAAGCATGGAGCGTGCCACTGAAAGCCTTCTCCCTTATGCAGATTCGAAGGCTCACTCCAATGCGAGCCTGCGATCTGCCGGGGCGGGCTTTAGGCTGGTGAGATTCAGCAGTTGGTCAAGACCCTCAACCAGCAAGAAGCCGCCATTTGGGACACCGGAGCAGTGCGTATAGACGAGCACACACTGCTCCAGAGCAGCGTGGACCAGACCGGGGAGCCGAAAAGTACAGTAAGTAGCGGCAACGGGCGATTCCCTCACCCCATGCAGAAATGGCCTTAGAGGTGCCTTATTCACAGGGTCTCCATAATTCTAAGTTGACTTGACAGCAGTTAACAACAAATCCACTTTGGTCAGACCTCACCTGGAACGCTGTGTCTAGCTGTGGATACCACAGTTCAAGAAGGATATTGACAACAAAAATGTGTTCAGAGAAAGGTGACCAAGATGTTAAAAGTTGTGGAAAACAAATTCTGCGATGAATGGTTTAGGCATATAGATATGTTTAACTTGTAGAAGAGTAGATATGAGAAGTGATGTGATACCTCTATTTAAATACCTCAAAGCATATCACATAGAAGATGGGGTGGGTTTCTTTTCGCCTGCTCCAGAGACTATTGCTTTAAAATTACAAGAAAACAATTTCCACAAAATGTTTTAAAGAACTTCTTGACTGTAAGAGCTGTTTGATAGTAGAATAAACAGCCTTGGAGTATGGTAAGCTCTTCTTTCTTGGATGTCTTTAAACAGACTTCATTCAGGAATGTTTTAATTGTGTATTCCTGCATGGCAGTGAGCTTAGCTTCTGTCATATTGGGTATATAGGAAAAAAAAACCACTTAGTTTAGCTAGTAGGCGGAAAGAATAGAGCTCACTATTGCAACCACGTATCAGTTGTTAATTATGACTCACAACAATGCTTTAGATATCAATTGCTGTATGTAACATACATCCAGGTGTGCGTTCAAAGGCTCCCAGAAGTTAGAAAGAATGCCTAAGGACATCTAGCAGAGAAGGGGAAGATCAGAGGGATGGAGTGTAAAGTCCCAGGAAGACCATATGAGAACAACCAGATAGAAAGAAATGAGACCACAGGAAGCATTTAGGTTCCCAAAATGGAAGTATGTAAGTACCAGGAGGGCCTGGGAAAACATGGGATCTGGTGGGGAGATGTGATATTTATGGCTTTTGCCAGTCAGTGCTATTTGCGTCAGATGATAACTACAATTTCTCCAATATCTTGGAAATTTTTAGTGTAACCATCAATTATTTCATCCAATAATATTTGGAACCCAAACAACAACCCAATGCCAATTTACCCAGGAGTAAGGACTATTGAAATAAATAGGAATTGCTTCTGAACACTCACTGAATGTGATTGTACAGTAGGCTACATAATCTAGGCAGGTATAGGGGATAATAAAAACCTGATGAGTTTAAAATGGTTTTAAAAGTGAATTACGCTAATATGAAAAGATGCATTAAAAATTCCATTTTTAAAAAAAGGTTGTAACTAAATCTATGGTATTGGAAGTAGCAACCTCTTGCTTGTTGAAATATTTACTTAGTTCATACTTTTTACTCAAACGTCTAGAAGCCATCTTGCAAAAGAAACCTTCTGAAAGTAGTATGCAACAAAACTTAAAACTATAGCATATAATTAAACAATAATTAAGAACAATGCTAAAATCATAATAAAAGATTAAAACCAGAAAGCACTGTATATACCACAGCCTGGATCAATTACTCCATGGTGCATTGATTCAATAGGATTACTCTTGTTAAAAACAAGATTCAAGCTGATGTTCCCAAAGAGTCTCACCTCAGGATGACATCCTGTTAGTAAAAAAGGCCTGGCTGAAAGTTACATGTTGTTTGAAACTTTTTTTGTAGTAGTGGATGGAGAATTCACCACTTTCATCTGCTACAATGCCTTCTCTAAGCCACTCACCTGTTTCCTATCTGGGCCTCTGGTAACTATGGAGAAAAAGGGGAAGACAATGACTATGCAAACAACCAGTTGGCTCTGTTCCTGTTGGTGCTTGTAGAAAGAAAAACACACCTTTCAGGGCCTCCAGGAGATCCTCTAGAGGTGAGGGAGGATGACATGTAGATTGATGATGTGCAAGGAGAAGGAATGAGACATAACTATGTCTGCCAGAACATTACAATCTGACAGTGTGATGCAGGATCTCAGTAAAAAGGTAAGTCTTCAAGACAGCCACCATTTTTATTATTATTTACTTCTTTGTATCCCGCCTCTCCATATGGATCGAGGCGGCGAACAACTTACAAATAGCATGTATTTCAAAACAGTTCTATACATGCCCCCAACAAGCTGGGTACTCATTTTACCGACCTGCGAAAGGATGGAAGGCTGAGTCAACCTTGGAGCCGGGCAGGATCGAACTCACAACCTTGTGACTTGCAGTACTGGCATTTAACCACTGCACCACCAGGGCTTTCCACACTAGGCTGTTATAGCGCGATGATTCCACTTTCAACCTCCTATGGAATCCTGGGGTTTGCACTTAAGTGAGGGGCCAGCTGGCCCCTCCCTAAACTGCAAACCCCGGGATTCCATAGGAGGTTGAAAGTAGAATCATTGTGCTATAATAGCCTAGTGCGGAAATGGTCCTAGTTAATTATGCAGCCTGGCAGAAATCAGTTGGAGCAGAGTACCAATGATGTGAGGACACTACGAAGAAAGTCCCCCCCCTCATTCCAGCTAGAATAAACGCCCTTACAAGAAGAACAAAAGTTGCATTTCCAATTCTGATCTCAGAGTATGGGTAAAGATGGTCCTATATCTAGATGTGGCTGTTATTTGCTATCAAGTCAGTGTTGACTTTTGGTGACTCTATGAATGAGACAGCACCAAAAGCCCTCATCATCAACTCCTCTGGTCTTGCAAATTCAAGACCATGGCTTCCTTGATTAAATCAATAAGCATGTGGTGTGGCCTCCTTCTCTTTTGACTACCTTCCACTTTACCAAGCACTATCCCTTTTTACAATGAGGCATGTAGACTTATGATATATTGAAAACACAACAGCTTCAGCTCAGTCATCTTCACTTCTAGTGAGAGTGAGAGTTCAGGCTTGATTTACTCTACAACTCATTCATTTATCTTTTTTAGTATCTGTAGAACTCTTCTCTAGCACCACATTTCAAAAAAACTCATGTTCCTTCTTTGAGTTTTTTCCACTATTCAACTTTGACAATCATATATAGAAATTGGAAATACTATGATCTAGATGATTCTGACTTTGGTTTTTAGGCTTTACACTTGCCAAGGACCTAAATACTTTAAAGGCACCAAGTTTCATCTGATCTTGGAAGATAAGCAGCATCAGCCCTGATTAATAATGGATAGGAGACTGCCAACAAATATTTTTGGCTATATTTCAGAAGAAAGAACTAGCAAAGCCACCTCTGAATACTCCTTGCCTAAGAAAACACTAAGAAACTCATGGGGTCACCATAAGTTGATAGGTAACTTGAAGGCATATACACACATTTTATACTTGATGCTCCTGTCTAGGCCAGTTTCACATCTCACCCTTTTTCTGTTGTTGTCTCGGAGTCATCTTGTCAGGTCTTTTGCCAGGATGGGAGTGTGTCCCCAGTACTCCTCTCCACACCTGGCTGGCTGCCTGCAGATGGGAGCACAAGAGATATCTTCCTTCATTCTGCAGTGCAACCAGCCTCTTTCCTGTGCTGCACTGGGAAGGAAGCACATAGATCACACTTCCTCCCACTCCACATGGCCACTGGTGACAGGAGCATTGTGCAATCATGGATTTTTCTGTTAATGGTATATCCTGCAATCATGACTAGTGGGGATGTGCAAGCAGCAGGACCATGACGACATCCTCCAAAAGTACAATTCACAGACCACTGCCAAGGTATTCCCATCATGCGACAGTGACACCATGTAGAAATGGCCCTAGTTTTTTCATAGCTCCCTTTCCAAGTCCTAATCTTCTTCTTATGTCTTGATTATAGTTTTTATTTTGGTTAATGACTCAGCCAAGTTACAGGAAATCTATAACCATTTCAATGACTTTGTTACCCACTTTATGTCAGAGGGATGGTGGATGATGGGAGCTACACAAAACCCCCAGAAGCACTTCCCTCCAGCACTGAGCTCTGGCAAAAAGACAGTTCACCAGAGTCAAGTGTTTAAAAATCACCATACAGCAGAGTTTATTCACACAGCTTGAAGTGTCCCAGCAGAGTGTTAACCATTAGAAGCAGAAACCTTGAAGCCAGGAAAAATACTCCCACACAAATGTTATCTTCCAATAGGAGGCTTTACTCGTGAGTTACAATACGTACAGTATATACAAGTCTCCAACAGAGTATTCAGCATTCAACAGCAAGCTGACATAGCCTCCAGACATCAAGAGAGCATAGAGCGCTAGAACACCCACCCACCCTTATATACAGCCATTGCTGATGTAACTCTAGCAGCTCTTGCTAGAGGTATGATGCAACCTTCCTGCCTTGGTTACACAATGCAATGACTCATGCAGGTATTACATGGGATTGTATCATCTGCTGTCATTCCCAGGTGCAAATTTTAAAGGTACATCATGTATATTTTATTTGGACTTAGGTTCTGTCCAACCTTTCCTCACACTTTAAAGTTATATAATTCATCTGTGGTCATTTTTTTAATCTCTCTCTAGATAAGTCAAGAGAAAATCATTCATTTTATATTTCAATATACTTGTCATTATTTGTCTATATACACAGTTTACTATTTTGTCCTCCTAAAAATGTTTGCTTTTCTTTTAAAAAAAAAAACACATTCAAGTGAAAACAGATTTCTGAAAGGCAGATCCCTATAGAAAGAGGCAAAGAAACCATGCACTATTGTTTCCCCCATGGTTTTAGTCTCTGCTAAGCATAGTTGTTCCATTGTTTCATGCATCATTTAAAGCACAAACTTGATAGTTAAAGGAAAGGTGCTTTCAGTGCATTGTGTTCAATCTTGCTGTGATCTTTTCTTCTCACATTGTCCTTGTACATGATAGAAGAAGAACAACCTTTTTCTCTTCCCAAAGCTGAGTGGATCGAAAGTGAGTCTGGAATGATGTACCCATTTGAACACCTGCACCTACTCAGTGTGTCTAATTGGATTACATATGCAATTAATTCAAAAAATGAGCCAGTCTTGGGTTGTTCAAGGCCTTGTGTTCTCTTCCCAAACCCGAACTTCCTTGACACTTCACTGTCAACTGTAATATAGCAATTAGTTTCAGCAAACTATACTTGCTTATATATCTAATTAGAGACCAAGAAGGGTGGCTTGCTTTTGATAATTGCATGGCTACGTCCTGTCTATCAACGGCTGTTAAATTGTTGTTATATTAATATAAAGCTTATATCCAGGACTGTTCTAAATTGAATAAGTGTTCTTCTTGCCAATTCTCAGATGCAATTAATTTACATAAGCTTCTGGAACCAACATGATAATGATATGCATCTTTGCATAGGGAGAAACCACAAACACAACTAAGTTGCAGGGTTGTCATATTTAGCCATGGTGTCTTCTGCATTTTTAAACTGGTTACAGCTAATGGCCAAATAATCCATATATGGGGGTAAAACTAACTAATTAATAAGGGACACATCTATGCTTCATTGGCCACAAGCCGTGATCCAAGACATAAATATTTTATCTGGACCATTCCTATGTGAAGCAGGAGAGAGTAGTGCATGAGGTCAAGGAACAGTGAGTTTCTCTCTGATTCATCTGCATATAAATCAAACTTACCTGCTTCAGATGTTTAGATATGGCTGAACAGAGCTGACAGTGCTAGGCAATGGAACCCACACTATCCAGCTATTCAGTAGAGCAAGCCCAAAAGACGGGCAAGCCTGTATTCTTTGGCTATTAAAGAGGCCACAGCTTTACTCAAAATCTTTATCAGTGGATCAGTGTGAGGTTTAGTGAGTCTAAAAACATAATGGATGATCTCTTAACAAATTCTGCCCTGGGTTTCACATTGGCAAGGCAGCATTTCATCACTGCAGCTATGGCTGTGATCCTTTCTACCCCTTAATCTGTGTTAAGGCAATTGCAGTGGTGCAAAGATCAATATTCTGCCCCCAGATCCCTCCAGGGCTATTTTTTTTATTTTCTCCCTTACAGGACACAAAGCAACTATGGATATCCTATAAAGCCAAACTTGGGACAGGGAGAGAAGAGAAATGGATCCAGCAGTCAACATCCAGTTTTAAAAAAATAGGGACATTTTTTAAAATGCAAAACAGGTCAGGGAACCCCCACAACCTATTCAAAAGGTGAATTGCTACTTCTGGAAGCTTCCAGGGAAGATAATTCTCTCACTTTTTGGGATAGGGTTGGAAAAGGGGCAGACCAGGGAGTATGGAAAAGTTAAACAACAAAAATACATTTGAGAAGTAGAGGGACAGTCCCAATTAATTGTTTGTCATCCTAGTTGTTTAGTTGCTTTTAAATGTACCAGTTTCTCTCTCCTCTGTTATTCCACCTTACACTTCCCATCCTGCTGGATAGTAAAATTGGTTAGAAATATCATTTTTCTACAAAACTAGACACTTATGGCTAGAAGACATGTAGTAGCAGGACACTGGCTGTAAGCACGTGCAAGGTCAGGTTGACCTCAGCATGGCCAGGTCATAAGTTCAAGAGGATTATATGGAAGCCCCTGGTGTTAATGGGTTTGAGATAATCTTCTCAATGACTCAACCTTTAATTATAATAGTAGACAAAACTGCCTAGGAACAAGTAGGCTAGCACCCCTCCAGTGCATGCTTCCTGCAGACACCTTTCCCATTCACCTTACCTGACCAAGACATTAAGAGGCTATTAGGACTCCCATCAATGTTTTGTCATGTAAGGTTAAGACAATGAGCTCATTCCAGACCCCTTTGTTTACTCTGCAAGAATCCAATTAACACATACCTTTTCAGGGTAGTAAACAGAATATAAAACCTCCAGCCCAGGTAATTTGTAACATGTTAGCACATTGGGCATCACACTGCCCTGACTCCTGTTCCTCCGAGCCATCCCACTTCGATCTTCTATTTGAGAACTGGTAAATATCAACCCCACCCACTCAAAACCTCTCTCTATCCAACCTTTCTCACCTTTTTCTTCAGTAGCCTTGTATAGTTCATGAGATTGCTTGATTTCTTCTGTGTATGTCTTTTAATCTCCAATAAAATACTCTTTTAACTTTTAACTGGAGTCCTCTCTACAGTTAGTACTGGTATACACAGGTGAAAAAATCTTGCCATTAACCTCCTCTTCCAGGCTTCCTTTGAGCTAATAATTCCCCAAACATTAAGGAGATGCTGGCACTGCTGGTGGACCTCAAGTTCCCCCATATTTTAAGATAACACCTTCTCCCACTTCCCCCCTTTGTCCTCAGCTTACTTCAGTTGTTGCAAACTGGGTTCAAAGTGCAATTAATTTAGCATGGAGGACAGGAAGGGACTGTACAGAATCTTGCCTGTGCCAGTAGAGTCAGGCAAAAGCAAACTGCTGCAACCTCCCATAGCTTGTGTGCTCTATAAATAATTTTTCCGATCTTGACCACACTCTGATGTTGCTTGGTTATACGTGTCCTAATTTTCTGGCTGCTTTTGTAAACTTCAGATTCGCCTTTGGGTTTGAGTACTTGACATTATTACAGGCAACAGAATAAAGATAAATCAACACTGTGGAAATAATAGGTATTGTTAGTGATGCTACTGATAAAAACCCTCTGCACAAAGCCAAATGAGAAGGTGAACTTCACAGAAGAAGATGAAGAGGAAGAAGCAGAAAGGACTGCCAAAGATGCTGTCTTTAATTTGATGGCCATCTGCTGGCAATAGCAAATTCAACCTTTTGAGCCCTGCTCTGCTCTTTCTCAAGCAGAACGACACATGTATTTCATTTGAAGAAGGGCTTGTGCAGTGAAGTTCAACACAGTAATTGGCCTGCTGAAAGGTACTGTGAGTCTTACCTCTGCATTGTCTTTTATTCTACATGTATTCAGAAACAGCAGGAAGATGTTTTCGCTTGGTTGATTTTATTGATAAGTGGTGGGAAAGGATAAGAGGCAACAGGCCCTGATTCTCAGTTGCTTTACACACCTAATGTCATTGCTTACATTTCCTTAAAGCAGTAACAAATTACCAAGGGACCATCCTTTTTAGGACTTGTAACTCATTTGCTCTTGGTATATAAATTTGTACTCTCCATCTGTCCTGATTTGGCAGAGATAGATCTGATCAATCCCATAGGACAGAAGGGGGCGGAATCATGTCTTTCCTATTAAGCTCAGGCAAAAGCAAACTGCTGCAATGTCTCCTAGCTTCTGTGTTCTCCCTCATTAATAACGTTTACTATCTTGATCATACTCTGATGTTGCTTAGATACATATATCCCCTTTTTCATCTGCAAAATCAGGGAGGAAATGTAAATGGGGATGGGTGAATCTACTTACCGTGACCTAATATATAGGCAAATTCTAGAAATATGAACTTCTGAAGAAACAAATGCAGTGGAATAGAGTGATGCACTAAGACCTAAATTCAGTATCTGTCCCCTACTTTTGCAGGTTCAGCACTCATGGATTTGATTATTCTCATGTTATTTTATTCTATTTGTTTTATTTATTTATTTAAAAATTATATATATTTATTTATTTATTTATTTATTTATTTATTTATTTAAAAATTATTAAAAATTAAAAAAATATTTATTTATTTAAACAATCTTACCCCATTTCCCCCTTCCTGAAGTGGATCATAGAGTTGCAATGGAGGACTTAAGATATTCCTAGATAGAACACTTCTCTAAGCATTGCTAGGTCCCCCAGCTGCTGGAAGTTGACCATAGAATCATGCTGGCAGACCTAGAGATTCCCAGGGAAATATTCTCAGGTTTTTTAAAAAAGGTGTTCAGGATATTATTTTTATTTATTTATTTTTACTTTTGTGGTGGTCTTGCACCTCTAACTCCCACAAAATGGAGGGCTTACGGTATACTCATTACATCAGTGTTGATTTCCCAAGTGAATGGGTTTACTCTTAGTAAGAGTAATTGAATTTAGCAATTGAATTTAGGGCTGACATTCACACTTGGAGATTCAGTTCTCCATTCAACGATTGGAACAAACATTAGCTAAGTAGGAAAGACTGCACACACACACATACACGCGTGCGCATAAGGAAAGTATGTATTAAAATGGGTATTGTAGTTTAAATTTGGCAAACAAATTCATTTCAATGGGGCAGTAGCTTTACTATGCAACTGCACACATTTTGTGCACTGGGGAAAACTGTGAACACGGGGCATATACATGTTGATGCAGAACTGAGCACTAAAATCAAGTTCCCACAGGAAAAATGAGAAACCAAGCAGAAAGGAAACTGAACTTTTAATCTAATCCTATATATAAATGGAGAGGTATTTTCTGCCCTGTGATCTATCCTCTCTATTGCTAATAGGTTTGAATACATTTTGGAATAGTGTGTGTGTTTTTCGTGGCCCTGATGTACTTAGTATCGTAGAATGACATGGTCTTTCTTGCATTCATAGGCCTCCTTGAGCAGGAGCAAATGTCATGGCAACTGAAAACATCTGCAGAGTGATTTTGGCCTCTGTACATGTCAGCATGTAATTCTGGTCCTTGAAGTTGCTGTTGCTATTATTATTTGCTGTCAAGTTGGCTTTGACCTATGGTGGCCCTATGAGGGAGAGACCTCAACAGCTCCTGTCATCAAGTTGCTTTGCTCAGGTATTGCATACTCAGGGCCATGGTTTTCTTGGTTGAGTCAATCCACCTGTCATGCAAGGTTCCTCTTTTCCTACTGCATTCCATTTTACCAAGTGAGAGAAAGGATCGTGTAGTGGTTTTAGTGCTGAACTAGAACACTGGGAGACCAAGGTTCAAATCCCGACTCAGTGACCTCAGGGAAGTCACACTGTCTCCGCCTCAGAGGAAGGCAAGGACAAACCCCCTCTGAACAAATCTTGCCAAGAAAACCCCATGATAGGTTTGGCATATGGTTGCATAAGTCAGAAATAAGTGGAAGGCCGACAACTACAATAATCTCTTCCAGTGAATTGTAGTTTCATGATATGTCTGAAGAACCATAGTTTCACTTTTGCCATTTTGGCTTCTAGTCCATGTTCAGGATTAAGAAGTGTCATATTCTGGTGCCTGAACTACAGCTTCTAAGAGATAGTTGATGCTTACTGTGGCATATTGTCTACAGGTGTCCATGCAGGAGGCATGTATACTTATTCTAGTTTAGGCCTCCTTCAGATATGGCCACTGAAATGCCTTTGTGTGAGATGACACCTGCTAGAATACATGTGGGCTGTCTCATTGTTGTAAAAAGCATCAACAAGAGTCTCTCTCTGTTGTTGTTATTGCTGTTGTATAACTTACAATATTAACAATGATATTAATATAATTGAATAATATTATAAGAGATATAATATTACAATTATAACATTGCACTATATAGATGGATAAATAGACAGACAGATTGGAATATACACATGAACACAGGCATAGTGTCCCGCAAATTCAAATTTCAAATGTGAAATATGTTTATATCAAATTTGAATCCTGACTTTTTTTTTTCATTTTGTACCATTCTGTTTCAGTCTCATGGTATTTCCCAAGCCCTACAGTTTGAATCTTCCTAGAAAAAAAATGAGATGCTAGCTAAGACCAATGGCTCTATCACATGACACAATAAATCACACTTGCAGCTGAATAATAGCATATTTGACAGGGATTTATCATATGACATCATCTCTTGTGGGAGACCATTTGGAAAGGAGCCCTGGTGGTGCAGTGGTTAAATGCTAGTACTGCAACCACAAGGTTGTGAGTTCGATCCTGCCCGGCTCCAAGGTTGACTCAGCCTTCCATCCTTCCGCAGGTCGGTAAAATGAGTACCCAGCTTGTTGGGGGCAATTAGCTAAAACACATTGTAAACCGCTTAGATAACACTCAGTTGATAAGCGGTATAGAAATAAATGCTATTGCTATTGCTATTATTGAAAGCATTTCTTTTTATTAACACCAAATATTGGTTAACAACCTTCTTTCTTGATACTGTTGTGCTATGATTTCCTGTGCAAAAGTCCAACTGTACTTTTATGTTAATTTTGCTCATTGCCCCCACCTCCTTTTCCAGCCCCTTCTTGGAGTCTGGAAAGGTTTTAAAAAGCATTTATTTTATTAATCCATTAATTCTTGCTTTCATCTACCTTCGTATTTAACGAATTGCTGGCGGATGAAAGCTGATGTTGATGAGAAAGATAGATCAGTAGCTTCTGGTTTTTAACTGCCAGTGATTAGTTAAGTCTGAGGCCTTTTCCGCATTTTATTTTTAAAATGGGGCGGCGTGTCCTCCAGCAAGGACATTTGCACTGGGTCCGGACTACTTAATGTATGTCTGGACTTCAGCCCGCTCCAGAATGGCCAGAACTGGTGGTTCGTCGTGCTATTGAAAGACCACTTAAGGCGTCCGGTGGCAGCGGCGAGGAGCGAGGTTGTCACCCCGAGTGGACCCGGGCTTGACAACCGCCCCATGAGGACATAACTCCGTCTGGAGGGGAGGAAGAGATGGGGAAATACCCCTTTGGGAAAGGGGGTTCGGAGGAGCTTGGCGTGGTCCAGATTCCAACGCGGGTGTCCTGGAGAAGAACAGCTGTAGCCCGGGACGCAGAGAGCGTTGAGGAGGACGACAAGCCGCCATTACCTCGTGGAGGTTCCCTTTGCGGAGAAATCCTCGCCACCACTTTTTAAGGTTTTTTTTAGTTTTTTAGGGGATCCAGAAATTTTTGTTGGAGGATCTTTACTTTTGTTTAATCACAGTTGTTATATTTAGTGGACATGGGGAAAAAGCCAGCGCAATAACAACCCTGTAACTGTAAAACAAAACTGACCCTGACTGAAGCAGGGCTTTAAACTTGCTGGGTCTGTACAAGGAAAGGAAAGCGGAGAGCGGCTATAAGCAGGAGGCTGGATGCCATCCGCTAATTTGCTTTATTTTGGGGATCTAAAACTGGAGTAAATTCCTTTTGAGAAAATAGTTCTCCCTTTGTTTTTGTTTTCTTTCCCTTAAAGCGTGAGTTTAATGATAAAAAGAAGGAGTGGAACTGTTCGATGTAATTTTTCCTTTCTCCGCTCTGCTACTAAATTTTTGGAGAAAAACAGCAAGAGTTTTGGGAAACTCCCCCTTTGTGATTTTCAGTTGTTTATTCATATAAGGACATTGACTGCAGAGGAAAAGATTTTTGAATTCGTACTGGTTTGGAGAGTGAGACTGAAGTGTGTACTTTTTTCCAGTAATTGGATTTACTGTGGAGTCCGGTCCTGTTTGGGGTGAACGCACTTTGCCTGGAGAATGGGGAGGAAAAGTTCCCACTGGGAAAAGGAGACTAGAGGTGCTTGGTACGATTTGGACTCCAATGTTTGAAATTTTGTTTGGAGGTTCTAGCTGGGGAGCGCAAACAGCGTGTGATTAATGAGAGGAACTGGGAAGAAGAAGATCTTCTATGAAAGTGTTTATTAGAGGTGGGACTAACATTGTAGATTTGGAATTTATATTATTCTTATAACTACAAGTTCCAGGATTATTAAAGCCACACAGTACAGAGAATATAACTTGATGGAGTCATTTTAACCTCAAGGAGCAACAAGAGAGATAAGGAAGAAATCAAAAACAGTGGTGGAGTGGAAGAGAGAGATTTTCAAGGACTATAAAATTTCAAGGACATAGTGGAAAAACAAGTTAACCCTTGTGGTATCATAGCCTGTTTAGATTGAAATAAGATTCAACTACCTTAATTGGACGAGGTGTGTTACCTGGTGGTGAAATCAAACGGGGAAAAAAAAAAGTTAATTGAGGATTATGAGTAGTTGGTGATAATTATATGCAAATAGGCAAAAGTGAATTTTAAGGGTTGAAGAGATGAAAGAAAGGGAAAGTTCATTAATACTGCTGAAAGCTAGAAGTTAAGGTTTTGTAGGTAAACACCTAAAGGGGATTTCAAATTTGGGGGAAGAAAGAAAGAAAAGAAAAGAAAAAATAAGGGGGAAGAAAGTTAATTGGTGGTATAGGATAAGTTAGAATTTATTAGAGTGTATTAGAGTGTACTCAAGTGTTAAGAAGACATCTTCAAATATACAAAGGTGGTAAAAAGTGGTAAAAAGTAAAAGATTATTTTAAGATATTTGTGATTATACATTGTACCTAACTATAAGTTTGACTGGGTATATCTTACAGTACTGATTGAGTGTTATATTTGATTCTATCCAATCAAGGGGAATTAATGTGGTAATAAATTTATGTAAAGTTGATTTCATATTGAGAAGAATTTAACAGAAAGAATAGATATTGTACAGATAATTGCATAGATTAAATGCATAGATAATTGTGTAGATAATCATAGAGTCTGTAAGTGTGGAATCTATGGTATAGAGTTGCATTAAATTGTTAAGGTGCTAAATATATAATTAGATAATTAATTCTATTAATTTAAGATATTGGAGTTAAGTTAAGTTAGTTAGGGGGAATATTAACAATTGGATAAGTTAGATAAATGGTCTAAAGGTACTAATATTCTCTAGGTCTATCTCCTATAGTGAACAGTATTTGGTTGTGATAGGGGGGAAAAAACAGATTACAGAAACAGAGAATTAAGAATTAAGAATTATATATTTAAGTAAAAAAAATGGCATCAGGAACAAGAAAAGCAACTTCTGTCAAATAGCAATTACAGGCAAAGCCTTCGTTGGAGGAACAACCAAAAGTAACAGAGTTTTTGACATCAATTATAGAAGAGATTAGAAAGTTGAGATCAGAATTTAAGAATGACATGAAGAGTATGGTGAGTGATATGAAGGAAGTGAAGAGGGAAATGGGGAATGTTGAACAGACACTGGAAAGTATAACAACAGAAGTGAAGAGTATTCACAAGAAATTGGATGAGTTACAAGAAAGAACCGCAAAGTTGGAGAAGGAAACCCCAATGATGGGAAAACAGATTGATAAGATCGAACTTCAAAATAAAAACATTGAAGTTAAATTCCGAGACAAATGTATAAAAATTAGAGGACTGAGGGAGATTCAGGGAGATTTATACACGAGAGTGACCCCATATTTGGCAGATTACCTTGGATGGAACACGGAACAACTTGATTTAGAAATCGATAAAATGTTTTGTATAAATTTGTTTATAGCTAGAAAAAGAAAACTTCCACGGGATATCGTAATTTATTTTTTAAGGGAAAGAGTTAAAGATCTGGTGATACGTCAGAGTTATGTAAGTAAATTGATGGTGGATCAGGACGAATTGCAAATTTTTAAAGATATCCCGGCACAGATTTTGAAAAAAAGAAAAGACTATTTCTTTCTTACACAGGTGCTTAGGAGAAGTGGAGTGAATTATAGATGGTGTAGATTGGAAGGGGTCACTTTCATGTATAAAGAGAAAAAAGCCACATTGAACACAGTCCAAAAAGCACAAGATTTCTTGAGAAGACACAAAGAGGAACTAAGGAAGAAGAGGGCAGAAGTGCAAGAACGTGAGGGAGAAGAGGGAAGAGGAATAGATGAAGGAGAAAAAGAAATAAATTTAAGAAGAAGGAGAAGTGAGTTGGAAGAGAGGATTGATTTTGAGAAAGAAAGTGAATTGGAGAAAGAAGAGAAAGAAGAAGAAGAGGAAGAAGACGATAAAGGAGAAGGAGGAGGAGAAGACCAGGAGGAAGAACAGGATTAAGTTAGGTTAGAGAGGAGGAGAGAAGAAAGAGAAGGGGAAGGGGGGGAAGGAAAGAAATGAAGGTGGTAACTTGGAATGTAAAAGGAATGAATGCAGTAGTGAAGAGGAAAAGGATATTTCAACGTTTATAAAAAATGAAAGCAGACATTATTTGTTTACAGGAGACGCATATTAGAGAAAAAGACTTAAAATATGTAAAAACACTAGGATTAGGTCAGGATTTTTCATCATCAATCACAAAGAAAAAGAAAGGTGTAACAATATACGTGAATAAAAAGTATATAGCAAAGGAAATATTTAGAGATAATTGAGGTATGATGGTTGGTGTTGAGGTTGAAACGATTGGGAAGAAGTTGTTGGTGGGAATTTACGGCCCACAAGAAAATAAAGCGACATTTTATGAAAATTTGACCAAGAGATTATTGGATTATGATTACCAAGAGTTACTCATCTTGGGTGATTGGAACGGGGTAATAGACCCCGATTTAGATAGGACGTTGAAAAAACAAGGAAAGACTCCGAAAGGGAAATTGCCAAAATCATTTAATCACTTACTGAACATGACTTCGACAATAGATGCATGGAGGTACTTATACGGAAGTGTTCGAGAATATACTTATTATTCTGAAGTGCACAAAACGTGGTCACGAATTGCTTTGGTCCTGATTTCTAAGACGTTATGTAATCAGGTAAAAAAGATGGAGATTCTCCCAAGATTGTTATCAGATCACTGTCCCATAGTGTTGACTTTACAAGAGAGAAGTAGAGAATACACATGGGTATTAAAAGATGATCTTTTGAGAGATGAAAAGATAGTAGAGAAGATAAGACAAGAGATGAATTTCTTCTTTAAGGAGAACATGGGAAAAGGAACTTTAAACAAAACCGTCTGGGATGCAGGAAAAGCAGTGATAAGGGGAGTGTTTTTAGAGCAGGAAGCATATAAAAAAAAGGTAAAAAAACAACAAATGGAAAAGTTGATGTTAGGTTTACGGGACAAAGAGGAAGAATTGAAAAAAGATCCCAAAAATGGAAAGTTGTTGAGGGAGATAAAGATTTTACAAAAACAAATAGCCTTGGAGGATAGGATAGAGATAGAAAAGAAATTAAAATTTACTAGACAGAGGTTTTTTTGAACACGCTAACAAGGTAGGTAAATGGCTGGCTTATAGACTGAAAAAAGAAAAGGAAAAAATATTAATTTTGGAGATTAGGAAAGGTGATAAAGTATATAGAGAACAGAAGAAAATGAAGGAACTATTTAAAGAATATTATATACAGCTGTTTAGTGATGTGAGTGATTCAGAGGAATATATACAAAAAGTGAAAGAATATTTAGAAAAATTAAATTTGGAAGAAATCCAAGAGGAACAAAGAGAGCAATTAAATAAACCAATTACAAAAACAGAGATAAAATTAGCAATTCAGAGAATGAAAACTGGAAAAGCACCAGGCCCAGACGGTTTTACTGTTAAGTTCTATAAAGAGTTTCAGGAAATATTGTTGGACCCTATTCATCAATTCTTTAATGAATTAGATAGGACAAATAAACCAATTTCATGGGAAGAAGCATCTATTTCGTTGATTCCTAAAGAAGGTAAGGATCAACAAGAGGTAAAAAATTATAGACCGATATCCTTGTTGAATATAGATTACAAGTTGTTTGCGTCTATCTTGGCGGAGAGATTAAAAAAAGATATTAAGAAATCGAATACACGAGGACCAAAATGGCTTCCTGCCAGGAAGATTGATAAAAGATAATATTAGAATAATTCTGGATACAATCGAATTTTATCATAGACATAACGAAAAAAAGATGGGTTTAATATTTGTAGATGCCGAAAAGGCTTTTGACAGTGTAAAGTGGAGATTCATAGAAGAGGTACTGGGAAAGATAAATATAGGAAAAAAATTTCTTACCTGGGTTAAAATGATATATAGTAACCAAACAGGTAGAATAGTAATTAATGGGGGGAAAACAGAAAAATTTGAAATAAGAAAAGGAACAAGGCAAGGTTGTCCATTGTCCCCCTTAATTTTCATTTTGATTGTTGAAATATTGAATATTAAGATAAGACAGGATCAGGAGATAAAAGAAATTAGAATAGGAAACCAGTCATAGGGCATTTGCAGATGACTTAGTGATTATGCTGGATGACCCTAGAGAAAGTATTAGAAAAGTGATTGAAGTAATAGAAGATTTTGGGACAGTATCTGGTTTCAAGATCAACTTAGATAAGACAATGATTTTGACAAAGAATATTTCGAAAATAGAAGAAGAGGAGATTAGAGAATTATCTAAGTTTAAGGTAACGAAGAAAGTAAGATATCTGGGGATTAATATTTCGGGTAATAATACGGATTTGTTCAACAACAATTATAAGAAAGTTTGGGGTGAAATAAAGAAAGATTTAAGTAGATGGTCAAAGCTTGATTTATCCATAATGGGTAAGATAGCGACAATCAAAATGAATATTCTACCAAAAATGACTTTCTTATTTCAGAATTTACTGATTATTACTAATGAAATACCCTTTAAACAATGGGAGAGAGATTTATCTAAGTTCATATGGAATGCCAAAAAACCAAGAATAAAATGGAAAATATTAAAGGATGTACAAGAAAGAGGGGGAATGGGACTCCCAGATTTAAAGTTATATTTCCAAGCCAGTTGTCTTTGTTGGGTAACAGATTGGATAAAATTAGAAAATACCAGATTGTTAAAAACTGAAGGGGTTGATCTCTTTTTTGGCTGGCACGCATATTTGTGGTACGATAAAACAAAAGTAAATAGGGAGTTTAATAATCATTTTATAAGGAAGCCACTGTTGAAGACTTGGCTGCAATATAGAGATAGATTGTATGGTAAAATTCCACAATGAGTGTCAGCACACGAGGCTTTTTACAGAAGAGAGAAACCATTTTTAGATAAATGGTTAAATTATAAAGATTTAATAAAAATACAAGGAGAGAGTGTGATTTGGAAAAATAAAGAGGAATTGGCTGATTTGGGTATTTCATCTTATTGGCTATTACAAAGACAACTGAAGGAGAGGTTTAAAATAGACAGGAAATTGAAAGGGATTGAAGTAAAAGAGAAAGAATTTGATAAATTACTTAAACCGGGGTGGATAATTTGATGGGGAAAATATATGAGGTGTTGTTGAATTGGCATATGGAAGAGGAGGTAGTGAAAGAGAATTTTGACAAAATGGGCAAGAAATCTGGGATGTGTCATTCCCCTACAAAAGTGGGAAAGATCTTGGAAGGAGGTAAAGAAATACTGTTTCGTTTCGAATATGAAAGAAAATTACTACAAGATGTTTTTCCGGTGGTATTGTACACCCGTGCAAATATCAAAAATGAGTAAGAACGGTAAGGACTTATGCTGGAAATGTCCAGGAAAAGGAACATTTTACCACCTCTGGTGGTCATGTATAAAAGCAAAATAATTTTGGAAGAGTATACATGAGTGTATTGAAAAGGCGCTAGATATCAAGTTTCCTATGATTCCGGAGATATATTTGTTAAATATAATTGATGATAAATATTTTAAGAAAAGTTCAGAGAGAAAAATGTTAACATATATGGTGATAGTGACTAGAATGGTTTATACTCGACTTTGGAAATCTAAGGAAACACCCAAAATAGAAGACTGGTTATGAAAATTATTCCAATTATGGGAAATGGATGAATTAACTTCAAGGATAAGGGATAGACCAAGAAAACAGATAGTAGAGGAATGGAATCTAGTGAAACCCCTCTGGGAAAACCATTGGGGAGAAAAGAGTTAAAAGAAGGACTATAAAATATGAGATTGGGAGATGACAATGTAAATAAACATTAACTATTCAATAGAGACAGTGGTATCTGATAAGGTATATTGAAGAAAATTGGCGATTTACAAGTATGGCAAAGTGGTCCACAAATAATGTGAAGATAAATAAGGGAAGGAGGGTACGTAATTTTAAGAAATCTGAAGGAATGATGGAAAGATTGTAAATGAGATGACATCAAGAAATAATGTATGTTTTACTTTATTTTTGTTTGTTTAATAAAAATATAATAATAATAAAAAAAGAAAGACCACTTAAAAGACAACTTTCAATAGCATGGCGTGCCTCAGTCCATCGCTGCGCTAAGTGTTGATCTGCAGGCTCGCGCCAGCGCGAGGCTGAAAATCTTCTGGGGGCGGGCTTCCGGCTGATGAGCTTCTCCGGTTGTGTCAGGATCCTGGCACTCCAGGTCTCAAGCTCTGAGTCTGAACCAGAGGACTTTGAAGCCATGGAGGCTGCTGCACAGCCCACCCCAGAGGCTGCCCTGGACACAGAGCCCTTGGCCCCAGTAGCCCCACAATGGAGCCAGGGTGTCAGGAGTCCTCCATGTTTGTTGTTTTAGGATAGCAGTAGCCTGGGGAAATAGTGATAGTAGGCTGTTAACTTTCCCAGGTGCCAACCATTCCTTTCCGGCTGGAATTTCAAAGGAACCATTTGGCATGATGACGTTCGTCCTTTTACAACTATCTCAGGAGAAACTTGCTGTTTAAGTGTAAGGCGGGGGGGAAAGCATTCCATTCTCGAGCTTTAACGTCTGATAGACAGTATCATTCACTATGTTTCAATAAATCTTCTACTAAAGTTTATTGCTACGTTTGAGGGTGAATCTGTTCCTGACAGAAAGCTCGAGAATCTTTTTTTCCCTAAAATGCATCAAGTAGTGGATCAGTTAATTACTGAAGAAGAACGAGGATCTGCAGAATCTGATGGAACTGCAGAGACCGAAGCGTCCATGGATACCAAGGCAAATTTACAGCTGAGCGAGGCTATGGAAACCCCCACAAGCGGCCAAACCTGGGTCTGGGGAGAGAAGCCGCTTATGTCGGTAAGACAACGCAGAAGGGCTGCTAGATGGGACACATCAGCCAAAGACCTTTCCTTTCTGGCGGAAATGGCACGAATGGAAACAGAACTGGAGAGAAAAGATGAGGAGATACTCGAACTCAAGACCATGTTACGTGAGATGAGCATCCGTCCCTCGCAGACATTGAGAACACCAGCACGCGAACCACGAGCGGCTGTGCCAGCGGCAGGCACCCCTGGTCCGCCCCAGCAACCAGCAGGGCAAGCTCCAGCGCCACCGCTACTCAGAAACGTGGGAGACCTGAAAGCGTCCTTCAACGGGAAGGGTGAGAAACTCTCTTTCTTTATGACTATGGCAAATAATTTCATGGTCGATCATGGCCACCTCTTTCGGGATGATGCAGCCCGAATTAGATACCTCAGCCAGAGAATGAAAGGACTGGCAGCTGACTGGGTAGCGAACCTATATGACACCCGCGCCCCCGAAACCGAAAATCTGCAGCTCTTCATGAACCATTTGCGTGAACGGTTTGAAGACCCCCATCTACTAGAAAAAACTAAATATCAACTAAAACAAATGAAACAAGGCAGGAACGACGTGGGAACATATTCGCGTGAATTTAGAAACCTGGCCACCAAAGTGCAGTGGAATGATGAGATTCTTATCGAGTTATACAAAGATGGACTAGACCCTGATATCTTACACGGGTGCCTAATGCAGGCCAACCCACAAACCCTGCTAGGTTGGATCAGACTAGCTACTGAAGTGGAGGGTATAACCCACACTGTTCAGTTGAACCGACAACGACAAGACTTAACAAAACGACAACCTCGCCGCCCCACCTTCCTCAATGTTGAGGAACGAAACAAACGCCTCCGTTTGGGCATGTGTTTCACCTGTGGGAAACCGGGTCACCTTGCCAACAACTGCACCAGTAACCAAGCCACGGTGGGGACTAAAGGAGCACGAGCAGACCCCAGGAATAAAGAATCTACACGTCAGACAACGGCCATCAAACAACCGCTCAGACGCACTCATAAGGACCCTGCAGCAGCGACAGGAGACTCCGCTCCCGACGGTGAAACCTCTTCTTCGTATTCCTCGGACACAGATGGGGATTCTGAACCCGACGGTGGCGGTTTGAAAGCAGCGGGAACAGCTGTAATATCCTAAAATTCCCCATTTCTATACCACGGTTACGATTACTGGCGGAGATGGGACCTTGCATGTACATAGGGCACTAATTGACTCTGGCTGCTCCAGAAGTTTGTTACACCCCAAATTGGCCAAGACCCTTAAAACTCTATATGAGCCTTTGAAACGCCCCATCAAGTTAACTCAAATGGATGGGACCTCAATGACTGGAGGAGCAATAAGCGAAATACCATGCCCATCTCATTCCAAATGGACCAAAATAATTATAGCATGCGGTTCCTAGTTCCCAAGGCGGTGCAGTTCGAATTGGTCTTGGGAATGACTGGCTCCGAAATATAACCCCCAAAATAGACTGGACCGCTGGCACTCTATCCTCTTCCGAGGCAAGCTTCTCTATTGGCCATGAAGAATTGCAACAAATTCCTTCGCACTACCGTGATTTTCAGAAGGCCTTTCATGAGAGGGAGGCTGACAAAAAGCCCCCCCCCACTGAATTTGACTGTAAATTGGAATTGATTGACGGAGCCTCGCTGCCTAAACCAAAAATTTACCCCATGAGCCAGCAAGCTCCTTGCCCTCAAAAAGTTCCTTAAAAAAAATTTGGCTCGTGGCTTTTCAAGCCTTCTACAGCCCCTACGGCGAGTCCTGTCTTCTTCCGAAAAAGAAAAGATCCCGGAGCGGGTGAGGCTGATAGTTAACTACTCTGCTATTAACCAGGTTATCTCTTCCAATTGTTATCCCATTCCCCTGATACGGACCGTTTTAGACCATCTTGTTCAAGGAAAAATTTTCTTTATCTTAAAGAAGAATTTCATAGGATTGGGTGGACCCAGACTCTGAATGGCTCACCACCTTTGCAACCCCACTGGGGAATTTTAAATGGACGGTTCTCCCCTTTGGATTACAATCTGGACCATCTGTGTTTCAGATGTTTTTGAACACCATTTTCCACGACTTATTGTATCAGGGGGTTCTGATTTATTTGGATGACATTTTAATTTATGCAGACTCCAGGGAAATCTCATGTATCATTGGTTCGGGAAGTGCTTCGACGGCTGATAGATAATAACCTCGTAGTTAATCTGTCTAAGTGCCAATTTGACACCCAAACCTTTGATTACTTGGGTTATAGGATTCAAGATTGTTCACTTAAAATGGACCCTTCGAAAATTAACTCTATTTTGCAATGGCCCGTCCCCAAAACTTTGAAGCAACTGCAGCAATTTCTTGGCTTTGCAAACTTTTACCGGAACTTTATCGAGGATTTTGCAGCCATAGCGCTTCCGCTTACTAACCTGTTACGGAAACCTAAAGGCGAATCTACATGTAAGTCGCACAAACTTCGTTGGTCCCCTGAATGTCAGTCGGCGTTTGAACATTTGAAATCTAAATTCACTACAGAGCCATTGCTACTTTTCCCCGACAGTGCTAAGCAATTCATTGTGCAAACGGATGCTTCTGACTTTGCCATGGCCGCTGTTCTTTTGCAACATGACTCTGAGGGAGCACTCAAGCCTTGTGCTTTCATTTCAAAGAAATTTTCTCATCAACAAGCTAATTGGCCTATTTGGGAGAAAGAAGCCAAGGCTATTCATTTTGCGCTGACCACTTGGCGACATTTACTTGAAGGGGCCCGACTCCCCTTTGAAGTCTGGACTGATCATAGAAATTTGCAAGCCTTGCAGTCGGTTAAGAAACTCTCCCCTAAGCAGGCGAGATGGGCTGAATTTTTCCAGAGGTTCCGGTTTAAAATTGTTTTCAAACCTGGCCGTTCCAACCAATTGGCGGACCCTCTATCTCGACTTCCCTGTTTTGAGGGACCTTCTGCTACGTCCCCCCCTCCAAAGCCTTATTTCCTGCCTCCTCCCTGGCTTCTCAAGTAACTACTCGCACATTAGCAAAAACAAGGCTTTCTGCCTCCTCCCTCTGTGACTCCGCTCTCCGCGATGCTATCGTTCATGCAGCGCATGCCGACTCATGGCTCCCGGCAAATAAGGACAAAATTGAGTGGGTTGACAATCTCCCTTTCTATGGCACCAAGGTCTACGTCCCCCCTGCTGCCCGTGAGCATGTACTTCATCGTCATCACGATTCCAAACCTGCTGGACATTTTGGGTTTTTGAAGACATTGCATGCGATTCGCCGCCTTTTTTGGTGGCCTGGACTAAACTCCTCCGTGCAAACTTACATTAAACAGTGTGCTACTTGCAACGTTTCTAAATCGCCCACATCTAAGCCTCAAGGGCTCCTACAACCTCTGCCTGCTCCTTGTAGCCCCTGGTCGGTTATCGCATGGGATTTTATCGTCTCTCTCCCCTCTTCACATGGCTTTCATGTTATTTGGGTTGTTACTGATCACTTTTCCAAGCAATGTCATTTTGTTCCTCTAAAGAAAGTACCCAATGCTGAACGACTTGCTGACCTATTCGTTCATCATGTATGGAAACTTCACGGACTACCTTCGGTGATCATTTCGGACAGGGATCCAATTTTCACTTCCAAGTTTTGGACCTGCCTCTTGAAAACCCTGGGAATCACTCAGAAACTCAGCAGTGCTTATCACCCCCAAACAGATGGCCAATCTGAGCGTGCTAACAAATCTCTTGAACAATTTCTTAGGTGCTTTGTTTCTGAAAACCAGAACGATTGGGTTTCGCTTCTCCCGTTTGCTGAGTTTGCTGTAAACCATGCTGTTCATGCTTCTACTGGGAAACCCCCGTTTGAAATAGTTTACGGCTCCTTTCCCCCCTCTCACCCTCCCTTCCTCTGCTCCTCCTTCTGTTTCTGCTTGGGTCTCTAAATTTTCGGGCATTTGGAAATCCGTTTCGGATGCTATAGCGTCTGCAAAAGCTTCTCACAAACGCTTTGCCGACCGCAAACGGCAGCCTAACCCCTCTTACAAACCCGGGGATCTGGTCTTTCTTTCCTCTAAGCACATTTCGTCTACTTCTCCTTCTAAAAAACTTTCCCCTCGATTTCTCGGTCCTTTTCCTGTGAAAAGAGCTATTAACGATGTTTCTTTTGAACTGGATCTCCCTTCTTCCCTCAAGGCAATTCATCCTGTCTTTCATTCCAGTTTGCTGAAGAGAGCCCCTTCGCTGGATTCTTCGCCGACTGATGTTCCTCAACGCCCCGATTGACTTTGTTATTACTGCATGGGTTTCTTGTATTTCTGTTGTTCTGTAATATTTTACTTGTTTTGCGTATCTATATGTATATGAATTTTTTTTTAAAAAAAGTGGGGCAGGATGTCAGGAGTCCTCCATGTTTGTTGTTTTAGGATAGCAGTAGCCTGGGGAAATAGTGATAGTAGGCTGTTAACTTTCCCAGGTGCCAACCATTCCTTTCCGGCTGGAATTTCAAAGGAACCATTTGGCATGATGACGTTCGTCCTTTTACAACTATCTCAGGAGAAACTTGCTGTTTAAGTGTAAGGCGGGGGGAAAGCATTCCATTCTCGAGCTTTAACGTCTGATAGACAGTATCATTCACTATGTTTCAATAAATCTTCTACTAAAGTTTATTGCTACGTTTGAGGGTGAATCTGTTCCTGACACAGGGGCTGCCTTAGACCCAGAGATTCAAGAGCAGGTGCCTACTTACCAGCAGCTTCGGGAGCAAAAGAGTGCTCTCAGAAGGTCAGAGAGTTTAAATAGGAAACACCAAGCAATCAAGCTCCAGCTGAGGTAGCACCTAGGTGAGGGCCTGCTTAATAAAAGCACTCACTCAGCCTTGGGTCTTTGTTGGCTCACAACCGTCCATCTTGGGAGTGCCTGCTGGGCTATTGTGGACCCTTGCCTTGCTGGAACGCTGCCCAACCTGCTGGTGCGTCGGAACTCATGCCCTAAAGTTACTCAGGGTACGTGAACTCTGTTGCTCCTGGCCTAGCTGTGATGAATTCCCTTGTCTGTAAAAGTCTCTTTAATTTACTGCTGCCTTATTTATTTGCTGAAGTAAAGCTTTTTGATTTAATTGCCGGACTGCTTTATCAGTGAAAAGGCCTATTAGCCAGCTCTTGGCTGCCCGCCAGGCCTTGGCGTTGACAGGTTGGTGGCGCGCCTCCACCAACTGGAAGTCTCCATTTTTATCTCCGGAGAGTGTGTAGCGCAGGCACGTGCTGCTCTGGGTTGTCATGGATCGCCGGGGGAGCGTGCCAGTCCGGTGAGTAACGGACTGCCCCGTTTCTCCCCAAAGTGCAGAAAAGCCCTGAATCTATAAATCTACTGATCTCCCAGGAATAAAAGACTTTTTTAAATGTAAGACTGTTATAATTTATTAGGGAGGGGTTAATCTGTGTATGTGTGTGTATGCACGCGTATGCATGCATGTTTGTGACAAACTAGGAAAAGTAGCATAGATAATGTCTTAGAGGAGATAGTGGGGAGAGGGCAGTCCCTAATGCTGTATATGCAAAGATTTTAGCAAAAATGGACACTGTAATCTCAGAATGGTTCTGAAGGCATGAAACCAAGCAGACCATTCCTGATTCAATAGCATTTTTACAATACTATTTTAGCAGGAGAAGATCCTGGTGTGATAAAGCTCCAAGTCAAAATATTTGTCCATTACCTCTAGTCTTGACCAGTCTGAAATTCTCCAAAATCTCAGGTGCAGGTTTTTCCATTTCTGCTGTCTTGGTTGTTGTAACCTATAAAAGCAACCATTAAACCTTGTACTATATGCATGGAAACAATGCTGAGCTATAAAGGATGGTGTATAAACTTTGACCCATGGTCCAAAATCTATTTCTAGCACTTCCCACAGAAGAACACTTTGGGTGAGATTGAACATTGTGAATAAATTCAAAAAAATCAAAATTAAAATTTCAGGTATTCCAAAGAAATACTTTAAAAATAATATCACACTGAACAAAAATCAATAACTTAAACAGTAGTCTGTTATTTGTACTAAAATGTAATAACACATTCCCAATACTGAAGACAATACTTCCTTGCTGCTATAAAAATTAAACAAATGAAAGATTCTTGGGCCATAGAGAAATCATGTTGATGAACATGATTTTCGCAACCAATATGATTCCAATATGTTTTTAAAGGTAGCCAACGACCATCTAACCCAGATGTATCTCACTAGCCCAGATCAATAGACTTGCATAATTTTATTCTTCTGCATGGTATGCCACAATTCTTTTTTCTCAGTCTCCTGTGAATGATGTTTGACAAACTGTGGAATTTTTGGATATTTACATTTTTTAATGTACCCTCCCAAACTCTGTATACTTTCCTCATACTTGTCTTTTATGTAGCTCCACAGAACTGCAAATGATGTTGTAGATATTTTATAACAAATACTATGCCTAATTTTAAACAATATTCTTCCAGAATTACACCATATGTTTATTGTTCCATCAGACGTACATAATATTTGTTCTACTCTGTATTAAAGTGTCAGCACTGCACATATCAGAAGCAGTTACCTTCATTTTCATAGCTCTGAAAATTTATATTACCACTGGAGTAAAACGTTTTGAGCTGCTTTCACTGAGTTACCGATTCCAAATACAAATTTCACAGTGACACTATATTGTTAATAATATGTGTATTTTGGACGTAATGCTTTAACTTGTTACTGTAAAAATACCAACAACAACATACATGATTGCCATATTTCAAGTTATATCAAATGTTCCTTGAACATAAATACTCACACCCCTCATTTATGAATAGTGAAAGTAGAAATTGGAATTTTTCATCATTTATCATAGATTATATGATGATTATATGATTGTACATTATAAAAGATAAATGACAGATTATGGGTGGGCAAAGTGCAATTCACAGGCTACATGTTATTTATTATATACAATCATAAATATACACACATACACACTCTTCTTAGTGAGAAACACAGACATATCAATATTATATCACATTGCATTTTATTTATTTATTTCAAGTATTTCTGCATCACCTCCCAGCCTACAAGGGCTCCCAAGATGACGAACAAATAAAAACCAATTAAAACAACACATTAAAATACTCATTAAAATTCCTAAATGCAGTCTAAAAACAATATTAGAACCCAGTTTTATAGCAATTGAAACAATTTCAAACACTGAATGCCATGTGGTAGAGCACTGTTTTGCTAATGTATCATATATTAATTACATTATAATATATGGCAGATGTTACACTTAGTAAGGATTGGACCTTACTACCCTTTAGCAGGCTTCTCTTTAGTTAACAGATAGAGGAACATTATGATCATAAAAATATAATTCATCTTTTTATCCACTAATAAATACCATAGCTTCTGTTGAGGAACAACACATCTCAACATAGGTATCAAAGTATTTTTGGCCATTGCCATATCCAAAGGATCCATTACAATGATCATGGGGAATATGTCTATTTAGGACAGCCTGGTTGAGAACAGTGATTCTCTCTCTTACCGGCGTGGCCTATCTCCTCCAGTGTGTCTAGGCAATTATCAGCTAGGAACATTGCAGCGGTTATCAATAGTGTTCTGTGCTGGAGGCTGGTGAGCAGCTTGGCTTCTATCTGCCTTGGCTTGATAGCAAAGCTATCACAGGGTTTTCTGGGGCTGAGAGTATGTGATAAGCCCAAGGTGACCAAGTGGGTTTCCATGCCCAAGCTGGGAATCAAACGCTGATCTCATTCAAACATTCGAACCACTATAACACATTAGCTCTCTCATTCATATATATGTGTGTGTGTGTGCATGCGCATATGCATACAGAGAGAGAGGCCATTTCTGCACTAGACTGTTATAGTGTTGTTATTCCACTTTCAACATCCTGTGGAATCCTGGGGTTTGCAGTTTGCAAACCCCAGGATTCCAAAGGATGTTGAAAGTGGAATAACAACACTATAACAGTCTAGTGCAGAAATGGCCAAAAGAGAGCAAATAAAGTGGTTTGAGCATTGGACTATGACCGAGGAGACCAGGGTTTGAGTGGCTTTGGAAACCCCCTGGGTGACCTTGAGCGCATCACATACTCTCAGCCCCAGAAACCCCATGATGGATTCACCTGAAGGTTTCCCTAAGTTGGAAAGAATTTGAAGGCATACAACAACAACCAGATAGGTCAGTAGGTAGGTAGGTAGGTAGGTAGGTAGGTAGGTAGGTAGATAGATAGATAGATAGATAGATAGATAGATAGATAGATGACAGATAGAGATATAAATCCCATGAAAAATCTACCTTTTCAACCCTCATCATTTTAGTCCCCCAGAATCACATTTTGTTGCAGAATTAACACAGAACTACGCCTTCAGTTAGCCATTGTACAAAACTGCTATCTGAAAAGTTCTAAACTGTGTCTCACAAATATGTAGGGTTTTCTTTAAATAGACAAAAACAGCTGGGACAAAAAAGGTCAAAACAAATCTATTGCATTTGTATTGTATATTTTCTGCAGATAAGGAGAGCTGACAGCTACTCAGAATAAATGTTCTGCCTCACATGGATATATGCTTTCTGGCTCTGGGTTTGGAGTATTGCAAAATACCTTTGACTCTGCAGCACCAAATGCACCTGTGGATATTGGGCATTTCAATACCTCACAATATATTGAATTTCTCCATTATCAAGACAAAGATGATTGTTGTTATTATTGTATGCCTTCAAGTTGTTTCTGGGTGATGGCAACCCTAATGCCACATTATCACAGGGTTTTCCGGGGCTGAGAGTGATAACAAATACTAATTTCCCCCCTTATTTATGACAGCTTTGCCATGTGTCATAATAATACCTTATTGTGATGAGAAACCACCAATCTCTCCCTAATCCTGTGATGGATACTAAAGTAAGATTACATCCTCAGTACAACAACACCTGAGGAAAACTGTGAATGTAATAATTTACCAAAAAAATCACATAGATTATCAGAAATAAAGGAGTGAAAAAATGGTGGTAACATGAAAGAAAGGAAGCAAGTGTAGAAAACCTTCAGTGAAAAAAGATGAATAATTATAAATGTGGAAACTGGAAAATGTAAGTACAAATTTGCAACTAAGCACCTATTCAGTTATAAATGCATAACTAAGGCCATTTCTGCACTACACTGTTATAGTGCTATTATTCCACTTTCAACATCCTATGGAATCCTGGGGTTTGCAGTTTAGGGAGGGGCCCCTTCCTAAACTGCAAACCCCAGGATTCCATAGGATGTTGAAAGTGGAATAATAGCACTATAACAGTCTAGTGCAGAAATTGCCATAGTTGACAATCTCAGCCTGAATTAGGCTCATTGAATTTTTGCTGAAAAATTACTCAACAGTTCAATTACAGTTGCTGGCTGTTAAGGTGGGCTTCAGGAGGTATTTACAACTGTGGCATTGGTGTCACAATTCTGAGTACACAGTCATAATAAATATGGAACAGTTACAAGATAAGTAACTGCAATATAGTATGCCAGCCTTGGATAAGAAATAGACTGAGGGGAAGACTTTCCTAAACCCATGAAATTCTTGCATCTGCCATTGTGCATTATGGCTGCATAGAATCATAGAAACAGAGTTGGAAGAGATCACAATGGCCATCTAGGCCAACCCCCTGCCATGTAGCAGCAAACACTCAAAGCACTCCCAGAAAATGGCCATCCAGCCTCTGCTTAAAAACCTCCCAAGAAGGTGGCTCCACCACATTCCAAGGTAGCATATTCCACTATCAAATGGCTCTGTCAGGAAGTTATTCCTGATGTTTAGGTGAAATCTCTTTTCCTGTAGTTTGAATCCATTGCTCCATGTCCTACTTTCTGGAGCAGCAGAAAACAAGCTTGCTCCATCTTCAACATGACATCCCTTCAAATATTTAAACATGTCTCCTCTTAACCTTCTTTTCTCCAGGCTAAACATACCTGGCTCCCAGGCCTCTCCTCATAGGGCATGGCTTCCAGACTCTTCACCATTTTGGTCACCCTCCTCTGCACACATTCCACCTTGTCAATATCCTTCTTGAACCGTGGCACCCAGAACCGGACAGAGTATTCCAAGTGAGGTCTATGCTACCCTGATTTCTGGGGTCCCTTGGGGGACACCTCAATGTGCTCGATGTGATGGGGAATGGGAACTAGCCGGAGCACAAGCAATAACAATACAAGAAGCAGGGTAACCTAGCGAGATCTGTTTACCCAGGGGTCAGGCCAAGCCAAAAACCACACCAAAAGTGCCTAATAAATGATTTTATTAAAAATAAAGACTTACGCATGTACGCATGTACGCACTCACTCACTCAAGACCTAGCGAGAATAAAAAGAGAGGAATTGGATAGGGGGCTTTGGAGAGTTACAGCTGGGGAATACTGCACCTGGTCCTGAAGTCTGGAGGTCCGAGACAGCAGTGGAGAGAGAGATGAGACTCAGCACGTGGAGGGCTGAGGGGATAGCTCAACGGACAGAGTGATGGTCTGCTGAGAAGACAGGAGCGATCCAGGAGCTGTTGAAAGAGCTGCTCAAAACTGGGTCTATTTATGGGGGAAAAGATACCTGGTGGGCTAATCCTTTCTCAGGGAGAACAATAGGTGGAGGAGCTAGAACAAAGCTTTGAAATGTCAGCATTCTTTGCATTATTAAATTTACCAGGGTTGTCAAAGCCTCGGCTGTATGCAAATCATCCCTGCTTGATGGGCAGTTTGTCAGAAGCATTAATCCCTTCAAGCCAGTTTCTTGGGGCTGGGGACCCTTTTTTATTTTAAGTTTTACCTGGCTGGAGGTCTCCTGGGGTGACGTGACTATGAATTACTGGCCTGACCGGGTTTTTCCTATTTTTGGCCGTTCGACCATGCCTTCCTACTTGCTCGTTCGAGGGACCTCTCAAGCACGTGGAGATATTTTTAATATTAAATTGTAGACCCCAGGATAGGGTTATCTATCACAGTAATATCTAACCAAAGTAGAATAAATTATTATTTCTCTTGATCTTAACACTATACTCCCATTGATGCAGCCTAGGATTACATCGGGTTTTTTAGTTCCATATCACACTGTTGACTCATGTTCAGCTTGTAGTCCACTAAGACCCCTAGATCCTTTCACGTGTTCAATTTTCAAGCCAGGTATCTCCCATCCTATATCTGTGCATTTCGTTCTTTCTTCCTCAGTGTAATACCCTACATTTCTCCCTGTTAAAACTCATTTTGTTAGACCTGTGAGTAAGCCTCATGGAACCCTGTGAGGCTTATTCCTGGGTTGACATCTCCCAAAAGATTGTACCAAAAGTCAGATTCATGGATGAGAGAAGATTCAAGGGTGAAAGAAGTAGAACGCTGTTCCAATAGCAAATGAAACTCCAAATGGTGCCTCTGGTGTATGAGTGGCTAGGATAAAATCCATTCACATTCCACTATCAGAAGTAAGAGGCTCTTATACAAACAAGAGTGCTTCCTATCCATTATTCATTGTTGAATGTTTGCAATTATGTAGTCATTAAAGTTTCAACTAGCCAAACACTTATCCATGTGGCTTAGATGAGGCATCATGCACTGCAAATAGCCTGGGTAAGCAGTTTACAAGGAAGTCACAGGCTGAAAATTGCTCCTGGAAACTGATCTGCAAATAGATTAATGAACATATTCATCACTCATAAGTGGCGATGAAGCCACCAAGCAGTGGGGCTCTTAACACTTCTATGCATGGAGGACATTGTGGAATATTGTTCTTATACCACCTTTGTGCATCCATTACATTCCTTTGATTGATACATTGATTTCTCACTCACCCCAGCTCCATTTAGGTATTATGTATAAAAGCATACACAAGGGTGAAGTGCAATAATGAACAAGGTAGTTCTATTCTTCTCTGTCATTGTTCTCTGCAGGAGGGAACTATCGCTATTTATGTAAGCCCCGGGTTTCTAAACTGTGTGCTGAGATACATGAGTACACATGCTTTATGTTTCAGAAGTTCTCTTTCCTGCTTATGAAGGGCAACCAGTTGGTGGGTTAATGATAAAGTGCATTCTCACATCCACCCTTTCGTGTTCTTTCTATACAGATATAGAATCTCTGAATATCAGTCAGGTGAGGTCTTCTGAACATATCCCAAATTACAGCAACAGTCTAGGAATTTAAAGCTAGTTACTATCATACACTTGAATCACCTCTTCTGAACAAAGATTTAGTTGCCTTTCCATGAACAAGGGGAGAGACTGGGCACATAGGAATATAAGAAGCTAGGGCCATTTCCACACTAGATGGTTATAGTGCTATTATTCCATTTTCAACATCCTATGAAATCCTGGGGTTTGCAGTTTAAGGAGGGGCCTTTGAGGCTCCTCCCTAAACTGCAAACCCCAGGATTCCATAGGATGTTGAAAGTGGAACAATAGCACTATAACCATCTAGTGTGGAAATGGCCTAGATCGTTGGTCTAACTAGCTTGGTGTTCTCATTTCTGACAGTCAGTGGCTCTCTGGACTTTCAAGCAGGATTCTTTTCTTGCTTCACCTGAAGATTCCTGTTATTCCCTAGTTGTCTCTCAGTCCTTCCTAGCTTTCAAAATGAAACAAGATCAAATTTGTTCAGGATGATATGGTACCATGTGCTGTCCTTTCATTGTCACAAGATGATTAGCATTAAGCTCCTCCTTCTTTTGAAGTCTAAATCACATGATAGCAAATGGGAGACAGAGGGTTGTTAGAAATTAGAGAGCATATTTTTTCTTAAACAAGCAGACATTTCCTACTTCTAACAGGCATAAAGGTCTCTATCTGTTCTGTGTCAGTTTCACATGTATTCAGCCATCAATTTATTCTTTTCAATTTTACAATAAGTTCATCTTTTTAGAAAAATCCATAAAAACGTAAGGAGGTGAAAATCTCATTCTCAGTTCCATTGTGATTTTGTGAATCTCATCTGTGTTTTGTTCCCATACGTATTTCATATGAGCTTGTGGAGGTTCTAGGATTTTTTTTTTCATTCTTGAAGACACACATGCTTTTGTAAAACATATTTCTCCTAAAGTGCACATTCATTTCTGCTTTTTATCTAATGGACACATTCTTTCCCCATTGACATGTTTGTGCATATTCTTTTCAATTGTACTTATTTTAGCTATTCAGATTTTCAAAGGTGTACGTGGTTTCATGTATGCTTTACTTCTGCAAAATGTCCTCTAATAGTGAATAGTTAAAGCCTTGGAGAGTGTAGAAAGCATACATTCATTGAGACTGCTGAATCCAGTAAAATCTTCCTGCTGCTGCTGCTGCCATCGATGTACTTGGCATTGAACAATAATAAAAGACAACTCTCCCAAAGGGGTAAAATCTAATTTGTTTTTCAAAAAAAGAAACATAAGAGAAGGAAGGGACTAGTACAAATATTTTTAAAAAATACCAATACAAAAGCAAGTTGTCAAAAGAAATGCAAAGTCATCACACAAAATTGGAAATTGAAATTCTGAAAACTTTAAAAAAAAAAATTCTACCAAGATTCAGATACTGTAATTGAAGAACTGATAGCCACCATGATGTAGTGGTTTGATTGTTGCTCAAGTTTCAGTGGCCATTTTCAGCTCAAAATTCAAAATGGCTTCCTGAAACTGAAAAAAGAGAGACGATGGAATTTTTCAGAAAACCAGCATAGTGTAGTGGTTTGAGCTTCAGACCACGACCTTGGAGGCCAAGGTTTGATTCCCCTCTCAGCAATGGAAACCCATTGGGTGACCTTGGGCATGTCACACACTCTCAACCCCAGAAACCACCATCATAGAGTTGCCTTCAGGTCACATAAGTTGGAAATGGTGTGAAGGCACACAACAACAGCAATAATTGAAGGACTATTCAGCAAAGATTGACAAAGACACTTCCGAGAATATGCAGCAACAACAAAGAAAGGACAGAGTTGAACTAAAAAATAGATGATCCTTAGGTGGGGGGAAACACACTGTTCATAGAACGAAGATGCTGAGCTGGGCCATCTTGAGACATGAGGCTGAAATATAGGGGGAGCAAGATCATGGAGGAATTTAAATCTGAAAAAAAAGCTTTTACTGGTTACTGAAAGCAGTAGGCAAAACATAAAGGGACATATAAAGTGGAGTGACATGAACAAAATGATGGCCCAAAAAAGATAGTCTTAGCAGCAGCATGTTGAATAGAAACCAAGAGACTAAGATACGTTAATGGAAAACCAGTCAAAAGAAGATTACAATAATCAAGATGAGAAATGACCAAGGCATGAACTAAAGTCTTTGTAAAGGAAGCAATTAGAAAAGGTTGGATTCTGACATTATATAAAGGAAATAAAAAACAATTTCACTACAACCTCAATACGACAAAGTGGAATCAAAAATAAAACCAAGACTACATGCTTCCTTCATAGGATAAAGAGGAATATTATTAATGGTAATAAAGAATGTATATTGGGAAGAAGGCTTTGGTGAAAAGACAAGCGATTAAGTTTCATGTGATGATGAAGTACCTGTGCTGAAAAAGCTGAAAAATGCTGAAATATAATTTTAAATATCAGAAGAAAGTTCTAGAGTAGAAAGATGCATCTGCCTATCATCAGTGATGTGATGATACTGAAGGTATCAGAATGACTAAGAACATCCCAGGACAGTCTATAAAGAGACACATTTGTTGTACAGAAAAGAACCCAGGGGAACACTTGAATATATCTCCATTGAACAAAGGTTTGATTGCTTTCCTATGAACAAGGGAAGAGATTGGGCACATAGGAATCCATCTAACTGAAAGGGGAAAGATGATGCACAATGAGCAGTCACCGTGATAAATGACCAGCCTGTGAGATAAAACACAAACCATGCAAGAACAAAATGGTTCACATCTATTTTTCTGTGCAATTTTTCTGTGTAATCAACTTATTTTGTGTGCAATTTTTTACTAATACACTTCATTGCTGATTTTCATGAAAATCTGTATTATGAGATTTGGAGAATATGTAAATCCAAAGGATGTGTTCAGATTTGTATATGTGAGTCTTCGTTGTTCTTGTTCATTGCTTTCAAGCTGGCTTTGACTTATGACGACCTTATGAATCAGAGACTTCGAAGATCTCTGGTTATCCACTGTCCTATTCAGGTCTTGCAGATTCAGCGTCATGGTTTCCTTGATTGAAGCAATATACCTGTAGAGTAGGCTCCCTCTTTTCCTGCTGCCCTACTACCTTCTACTTTACCAAGCATTATCATCTTTCCAATGAGTCATATTGTGTCATGATGTGGAAGATAGTGATCTTCACCTCCAGGGAGAATTCAGGCTTTATTCTTGGACCCATTTATTTGTCTGTTTTAGCCCAGTCTAGGGTGTGTGAATTAGGCTAGTATGGTTAAAAATGCAGACTAAATGAATTTTTCTTCCTTTTTATGTCTCCATCAGAGCTAGGCCATTTCTGCACTACACTGTTATAGTGCTATTATTCTGCTTTCAACATCCTATGGAATCCTGGGATTTGCAGTTTAGGGAGGGGTCTTTAGAATTCGCAGCCAGAGAGCTCTTTGACCTCAGGAAACTACAAACTCCAGAATTCCACAGGATGTTGAAAGTGGAATAATAGCACTCTTAACAGTGTAGTGCAGAAATCTTCCTGTAATGATCCAAAGGGTCCTCCACCCTCCAGGAACAGCTTTTCAAGGATAGTGGGAAAGAGGCAGGAAAGCTCTGAGATTAGAGCAGGACTGAGTATGTGTGTTGATGAATTCACATTATCATGCCAATAAGACTTTTTAGTTTAGATTTGTTGCAAGTGAGCAACTGAAACTGGCAGCCAAAAACTGTTCCAGGTTATTAAGTGATGGTATTCTGGGTGCTGAGAAACAAATTTCACACTCCTCCATTCACATTATCAATGAAGGAAAGAATACGTGAATAAATGAATGGCTTTTTTGACTAGACATTGGACAGTTTAATCTCAATTTTAAATTTGAATCTGAGTGCTTAAAAAATGAAACAATAAACATAAAATTAGGAAGATCAAAGATCAATTATTATGCATCCTATGTGTGTCATACATTTCAGTTAATGAGAAATAGCAAAATAAAAGAAGTTGAAACAAGATGGCTGTATGTACAATCAATTGTTTTGATTTATACAGTTTTATCTTATTCTTGGAGCCAGTAGAGGAAATTTTACAACAACTGCTCTACTACTCAGGGCTCATCCAGATGGAAAAAAAGGTTTCAACTATCGAGAGCTTGGGGTTCTTTTTGTTTTGATTTTACCTGCATATTCCCAGGTTTGCACCCAAATTCTTTCTTAAAATGTTCTGGGTTTCCATCACTTCCCTTCTCCTGTGTTCACCCCTTCACATGTCACATCTAGATTTCTCCAACACTTCAGAAATTTTTACCAGTTTCCAGAGTTTTTCTTCCTTATTCAGGAGTTACAGGCAAAGTGCTGAAGGGCCTTAGCCATATTATATTAGTTAAACATTAGGATCATTTTGCTTTGGTGCATACATTCCTCTTTTCCTCATTTGATCTTTATTGACTCTTGGCACTGGAAATAATAGCTGTGCTTACTGGTGGAGGCCATCCTAGCTAGCTCTGGGATAATACAAACAGACAGCCAAGTAGAAATACATTTCATTTCAGAAAATACTGGGTTAATTTAAACTGACTTGGGATGTAGGAGTGAAAAGTCCTTGGTAATGCCAAGAGTTTCCAGGAAATAATTAGGGATGAAGGAGATGTCATCTGGATCTCCAAAATAAAATCATTTTGAACAAAAACAAAACTGGAGACTTTCAGAGACTTTTTTTTTTCATCACAAGGGATTCTGATTTTGTTTAAGAAAACTTCCATATGCTAGCATAGTTGTGCATAGTTTCCTGGTGTTTTGTGATTAAACCCTTCTTTTGAGTTTTCTACAGTGTGATGAAAGAAAGAAAGAAAGAAAGAAAGAAAGAAAGAAAGAAAGAAAGAAAGAAAGAAAGAACTAGGAACGTGAACATTTCTCTTTCTCACTATAGTTGCATTTCTCTGAATCCCACTTACATATTTTTCCTGTCCCTGTTTTGCCTCACATTGCTAAAAGTTGCTTTTAATTCCTACATGGAATAGTAATTATGGTCAGTGATCTAGAATATTTAAAAGATCTATGGGTCTGCTTACTGTAGCATCAATGCAACTGGCAGGAGGGAATCTGTGACTGCCAGTTCATGCAGCCTCTGTGTGTGTGTGTGCTTGCGCACACACGCACACACACACACACGTATGTGCAATCAACATACTAAGTTGGTGTTTACTTTGGCCTCATTATACAGATACTCCAACAAAGACCAATGCCCAAAAGATCATAATTTACTATGTGTGTGCAACTGACTCCACTTGTTTAGTGACTGTAATTCCTATCAAATTTCACCCTTTGTTATTTTGGCTAGGGTGGACGGGATTTGCAGTGTAACAGCATCTTTGAGGGCCACTGATTTCCCCTACCTTAAACAGTATCCTTGAAAATCAGATGTGCACAGCAACCCTGCAGATATGGACTCAGTCCCACTTAACTCAATGGCACTTCCTTAGAGGTATGTAGGTATAGGATTGCAGCCTAAGTCCCTCATGGCCAGAAACAGAGAACTGTATTTCTCCCTCTGTCTCCTCTGTCTTAGCTGAAAGCAGATGAGCCTTAGCTTTTGTAAGAACAAAGAGTACCCAATTATTTACAGTTTCTCATGAGTTTGTGACTCCTTTAGCTTCGTTCCAAATCACTGACTCCTCCTCCCCCCGTTCTTTGGGCTCTTCTTTGCAAACTGGAGCCGAGCTTAACAGAGGAGGAAAAGAATTCATGACAAGCTCTGTCAAAATCTATAGAGGAAAAAAAGGGGGAGAAATGAAGGAGAGAGTTATATTTTCTTTGTGTGTGTGTGTCCCTGAAAAGGACAGAGTCTCATTTTGTTGCAAACACATGACTTGCTGGAGGGAAGAAGTGAGCACAGGGTTTGCCTGGGGTCACTAGGCAGGTGCCAATGCCATGCAGAAAGTGAAAGCAAAGAAGCGCTGGAGGAAAACAAAGCTAGCAAAGGGCACCCGAAAAGAACTTTACTGTCTTATTTTTTTATTTGAGGAGGACTTAGGAAGAACTATTTCAATCATCAGTAATTTTTTCTTCTTTTATAGAAATATATGCTTTTTGTTCCAAGATATTCTTTTATAGAAACTAAATGCCTTCATTCTAACATATTCTTCCCCTCCTTTTTCAGTTGAAGAAAACACAATATATGTTATAATACCTTGACTTCAATCCCATACATTATAGAGAGGGTGTGAGAAGAGGGTGCCTTGGCTGGTCCCACTAGCAGTGAGGCCAATAAGGGTGCAAAAAGTGTCAGTGCACTGCTGTGCCATGATGCAGAAGCATGGGGGCAAAATGGGGAGGCTTTATAAGCCAGCACCGCCCTCAGAACTTCCTGTAGGGTCTTGGCCTACCCATGCTTGGCCCATCCACTCCCAGTGCAGTGCAGGCTTCAGCTGGTCACATCTAAGCCAAGTAGGCATTTCCCCCCATTTTCTGGGATTTCTTGGTGGACAGAGATTGGCCAATGGTGGTTTCTATAAATAGGCAGTCACATGGGTGGGGGGAAGTTGGAAAATCCAGTGATAACTCTTTGACTTCCTTTGGGTGAAGGGGTTGGCCAGAATCACGCCTTCTGACTGTGGGATCCAGGGGCTGTAAGGAAGGAGACCTCTCTTAGAGTTGGCCTGGGAACATGACCTCACTTTAAGTCATGTGACTTAGGGGGGAACTTAAGTGCTGTTAGGTAGAAATTTTTTACATATGAATTGCTTTTGGGATTTGGGTGTTTCTCTCAAGGGTGGCTGAAAAAGAAGTCTAGACTGACCCCTATCTTAAATCAAACCCACACTAGGTTGGTTCTTTCCTGGCATCTCAATAGTTGATTGATTAAATTAATAAATTAATATTTCTTTCACCTGATATGGAAGAAATGTGGTGCTGGAAGAGAGTCCCATGCACTGCCAAAAAAGAAAAGAAAAGAAAAATGAATGGGTCCTAGAACAAATCAAGCCTGAACTCTCTGTAGAAGCCAAGGTGACTAAACTGAGAGTGTTGTATTTTGGACACTTCATGAGAAGACATGGCTCACTAGTAAAGATGATTGTGCTTGGTAAAGTAGAAGGCAGTGGGAAAAGAGGAAGACCATATTACAGGGGGATAGACTCAATCAAGGAAGCCATAGCTGTAGCCCTCAGTTTGCAAGACTCTGTCTGTTGATAACAGAGTAACCTGGGGGTCTTTCATTCATAGAGTCAGCATAATTCAAAGTTAACTTGCTAACAGTTCATAACCTCAAAAGTCTTCCAGCTCTAGCAGGACAGTAACTGGTGAGGAGGGCAGGCTGCTTCTACAGGTGTCAGGAACAGATTCACCCTCAAACGTAGCAATAAACTTTAGTAGAAGATTTATTGAAACATAGTGAATGATACTGTCTATCAGACGTTAAAGCTCGAGAATGGAATGCTTTCCCCCGCCTTACACTTAAACAGCAAGTTTCTCCTGAGATAGTTGTAAAAGGACGAACGTCATCATGCCAAATGGTTCCTTTGAAATTCCAGCCGGAAGGAATGGTTGGCACCTGGGAAAGTTAACAGCCTACTATCACTATTTCCCCAGGCTACTGCTATCCTAAAACAACAAACATGGAGGACTCCTGACATCCTGCCCCACTTTTTTTTTAAAAAAAAAAATTCATATACATATAGATACGCAAAACAAGTAAAATATTACAGAACAACAGAAATACAAGAAACCCATGCAGTAATAACAAAGTCAATCGGGGCGTTGAGGAACATCAGTCGGCGAAGAATCCAGCGAAGGGGCTCTCTTCAGCAAACTGGAATGAAAGACAGGATGAATTGCCTTGAGGGAAGAAGGGAGATCCAGTTCAAAAGAAACATCGTTAATAGCTCTTTTCACAGGAAAAGGACCGAGAAATCGAGGGGAAAGTTTTTTAGAAGGAGAAGTAGACGAAATGTGCTTAGAGGAAAGAAAGACCAGATCCCCGGGTTTGTAAGAGGGGTTAGGCTGCCGTTTGCGGTCGGCAAAGCGTTTGTGAGAAGCTTTTGCAGACGCTATAGCATCCGAAACGGATTGCCAAATGCCCGAAAATTTAGAGACCCAAGCAGAAACAGAAGGAGGAGCAGAGGAAGGGAGGGTGAGGGGGGGGAAAGGAGAAGGAAGAAAGCCGTAAACTATTTCAAACGGGGGTTTCCCAGTAGAAGCATGAACAGCATGGTTTACAGCAAACTCAGCAAACGGGAGAAGCGAAACCCAATCGTTCTGGTTTTCAGAAACAAAGCACCTAAGAAATTGTTCAAGAGATTTGTTAGCACGTTCAGATTGGCCATCTGTTTGGGGGTGATAAGCACTGCTGAGTTTCTGAGTGATTCCCAGGGTTTTCAAGAGGCAGGTCCAAAACTTGGAAGTGAAAATTGGATCCCTGTCCGAAATGATCACCGAAGGTAGTCCGTGAAGTTTCCATACATGATGAACGAATAGGTCAGCAAGTCGTTCAGCATTGGGTACTTTCTTTAGAGGAACAAAATGACATTGCTTGGAAAAGTGATCAGTAACGACCCAAATAATATGAAAGCCATGTGAAGAGGGGAGAGAGACGATAAAATCCCATGCGATAACCGACCAGGGGCTACAAGGAGCAGGCAGAGGTTGTAGGAGCCCTTGAGGCTTAGATGTGGGCGATTTAGAAACGTTGCAAGTAGCACACTGTTTAATGTAAGTTTGCACGGAGGAGTTTAGTCCAGGCCACCAAAAAAGGCGGCGAATCGCATGCAATGTCTTCAAAAACCCAAAATGTCCAGCAGGTTTGGAATCGTGATGACGATGAAGTACATGCTCACGGGCAGCAGGGGGGACGTAGACCTTGGTGCCATAGAAAGGGAGATTGTCAACCCACTCAATTTTGTCCTTATTTGCCGGGAGCCATGAGTCGGCATGCGCTGCATGAACGATAGCATCGCGGAGAGCGGAGTCACAGAGGGAGGAGGCAGAAAGCCTTGTTTTTGCTAATGTGCGAGTAGTTACTTGAGAAGCCAGGGAGGAGGCAGGAAATAAGGCTTTGGAGGGGGGGGACGTAGCAGAAGGTCCCTCAAAACAGGGAAGGCGAGATAGAGGGTCCGCCAATTGGTTGGAACGGCCAGGTTTGAAAACAATTTTAAACCGGAACCTCTGGAAAAATTCAGCCCATCTCGCCTGCTTAGGGGAGAGTTTCTTAACCGACTGCAAGGCTTGCAAATTTCTATGATCAGTCCAGACTTCAAAGGGGAGTCGGGCCCCTTCAAGTAAATGTCGCCAAGTGGTCAGCGCAAAATGAATAGCCTTGGCTTCTTTCTCCCAAATAGGCCAATTAGCTTGTTGATGAGAAAATTTCTTTGAAATGAAAGCACAAGGCTTGAGTGCTCCCTCAGAGTCATGTTGCAAAAGAACAGCGGCCATGGCAAAGTCAGAAGCATCTGTTTGCACAATGAATTGCTTAGCACTGTCGGGGAAAAGTAGCAATGGCTCTGTAGTGAATTTAGATTTCAAATGTTCAAACGCCGACTGACATTCAGGGGACCAACGAAGTTTGTGCGACTTACATGTAGATTCGCCTTTAGGTTTCCGTAACAGGTTAGTAAGCGGAAGCGCTATGGCTGCAAAATCCTCGATAAAGTTCCGGTAAAAGTTTGCAAAGCCAAGAAACTGCTGCAGTTGCTTCAAAGTTTTGGGGACGGGCCATTGCAAAATAGAGTTAATTTTCGAAGGGTCCATTTTAAGTGAACAATCTTGAATCCTATAACCCAAGTAATCAAAGGTTTGGGTGTCAAATTGGCACTTAGACAGATTAACTACGAGGTTATTATCTATCAGCCGTCGAAGCACTTCCCGAACCAATGATACATGAGATTCCATGGAGTCTGCATAAATTAAAATGTCATCCAAATAAATCAGAACCCCCTGATACAATAAGTCGTGGAAAATGGTGTTCAAAAACATCTGAAACACAGATGGTCCAGATTGTAATCCAAAGGGGAGAACCGTCCATTTAAAATTCCCCAGTGGGGTTGCAAAGGTGGTGAGCCATTCAGAGTCTGGGTCCATCCGAATCCTATGAAATGCTTCTTTAAGATCAAGCTTAGTGAAATATTTTCCTTGAACAAGATGGTCTAAAACGGTCCGTATCAGGGGAATGGGATAACAATTGGAAGAGATAACCTGGTTAATAGCAGAGTAGTTAACTATCAGCCTCGGATCCGCTCCGGGATCTTTTCTCTTTCGGAAGAAGACAGGACTCGCCGTAGGGGCTGTAGAAGGCTTGATAAAGCCACGAGCCAAATTTTTATTAAGGAACTTTTTGAGGGCAAGGAGTTCTTGCTGGCTCATGGGGTAGATTTTTGGTTTAGGCAGCGAGGCTCCGTCAATCAATTCCAATTTACAGTCAAATTCAGTGTGGGGGGGCAATTTGTCAGCCTCCCTCTCATGAAAGGCCTTCTGTAAATCACGGTAGTGCGAAGGAATTTGTTGCAATTCTTCATGGCCAATAGAGAAGCTTGCCTCGGAAGAGGATAGAGTGCCAGCGGTCCAGTCTATTTGGGGATTATATTTACGGAGCCAGTCGATTCCCAAGACCAATTCGAACTGCACCGCCTTGGGAACTAGGAACCGCATGCTATAATTATTTTGGTCCATTTGAAATGAGATGGGCATGGTGATTTCGCTTATTGCTCCTCCAGTCATTGAGGTCCCATCCATTTGAGTTAACTTGATGGGGCGTTCCAAAGGCTCATATAGAGTTTTAAGGGTCTTGGCCAATTTGGGGTGTAACAAACTTCTGGAGCAGCCAGAGTCAATTAGTGCCCTATGTACATGCAAGGTCCCATCTCCGCCAGTAATCGTAACCGTGGTATAGAAATGGGGAATTTTAGGAGTACTTACAGCTGTTCCCGCTGCTTTCAAACCGCCACCGTCGGGTTCAGAATCCCCATCTGTGTCCAAGGAATACGAAGAAGAGGTTTCACCGTCGGGAGCGGAGTCTCCTGTCGCTGCTGCAGGGTCCTTATGAGTGCGTCTGAGCGGTTGTTTGATGGCCGTTGTCTGACGTGTAGATTCTTTATTCCTGGGGTCTACTCGTGCTCCTTTAGTCCCCACCGTGGCTTGGTTACTGGTGCAGTTGTTGGCAAGGTGACCCGGTTTCCCACAGGTGAAACACATGCCCAAACGGAGGCGTTTGTTTCGTTCCTCAACATTGAGGAAGGTGGGACGGCGAGGTTGTCGTTTTGTTAAGTCTTGTCGTTGTCGGTTCAACTGAACAGTGTGGGTTATACCCTCCACTTCAGTAGCTAGTCTGATCCAACCTAGCAGGGTTTGTGGGTTGGCCTGCATTAGGCACCCGTGTAAGATATCAGGATCTAGTCCATCTTTGTATAACTCGATAAGAATCTCATCATTCCACTGCACTTTGGTGGCCAGGTTTCTAAATTCACGCGAATATGTTCCCACGTCGTTCCTGCCTTGTTTCATTTGTTTTAGTTGATATTTAGTTTTTTCTAGTAGATGGGGGTCTTCAAACCGTTCACGCAAATGGTTCATGAAGAGCTGCAGATTTTCGGTTTCGGGGGCGCGGGTGTCATATAGGTTCGCTACCCAGTCAGCTGCCAGTCCTTTCATTCTCTGGCTGAGGTATCTAATTCGGGCTGCATCATCCCGAAAGAGGTGGCCATGATCGACCATGAAATTATTTGCCATAGTCATAAAGAAAGAGAGTTTCTCACCCTTCCCGTTGAAGGACGCTTTCAGGTCTCCCACGTTTCTGAGTAGCGGTGGCGCTGGAGCTTGCCCTGCTGGTTGCTGGGGCGGACCAGGGGTGCCTGCCGCTGGCACAGCCGCTCGTGGTTCGCGTGCTGGTGTTCTCAATGTCTGCGAGGGACGGATGCTCATCTCACGTAACATGGTCTTGAGTTCGAGTATCTCCTCATCTTTTCTCTCCAGTTCTGTTTCCATTCGTGCCATTTCCGCCAGAAAGGAAAGGTCTTTGGCTGATGTGTCCCATCTAGCAGCCCTTCTGCGTTGTCTTACCGACATAAGCGGCTTCTCTCCCCAGACCCAGGTTTGGCCGCTTGTGGGGGTTTTCATAGCCTCGCTCAGCGGTAAATTTGCCTTGGTATCCATGGACGCTTCGGTCTCTGCAGTTCCATCAGATTCTGCAGATCCTCGTTCTTCTTCAGTAATTAACTGATCCACTACTTGATGCATTTTAGGAAAAAAAAGATTCTCGAGCTTTCTGTCAGGAACAGATTCACCCTCAAACGTAGCAATAAACTTTAGTAGAAGATTTATTGAAACATAGTGAATGATACTGTCTATCAGACGTTAAAGCTCGAGAATGGAATGCTTTCCCCCCGCCTTACACTTAAACAGCAAGTTTCTCCTGAGATAGTTGTAAAAGGACGAACGTCATCATGCCAAATGGTTCCTTTGAAATTCCAGCCGGAAGGAATGGTTGGCACCTGGGAAAGTTAACAGCCTACTATCACTATTTCCCCAGGCTACTGCTATCCTAAAACAACAAACATGGAGGACTCCTGACAACAGGACTCCCACACTAATAGGACCCTTTGGATAAGTTCCTTTGCTTTTTGCATAAACAGAGAAGTCATAGAGGGACAACATGCTTTCACTTGTTTAACTTCATCGTTCTACCATTGTACAATATGTTGTACCTTTATTGTACCATTTATTGTACCAATGTTTCCATTGACCAGCACTCCACTGCTTCTGGATTCCAGCTTAGCAAGAGGAACCCTGTGGGTTTTAGATGGAGAGGGAGCTGTATCCAGAGGCCCATTTACAACACACAGTTGTAACATTATCATTCCACTTTAACTAACTTGGTTTCATCCTGGGCATCCTGGAATCCTGGGCTCTGATTCCACAGAATGGAACCATGGCACTTGCAGTAGAATAATAGCACTATAATTGTGCAGTGTGAATGAGCCCAAAGTCAAGAGAAAGACCCAGAATACATTTTTAATCTGGATATGCAGAGCATTACAAATCAATGTGTGAAAGCGGGCAGAGCCTGAAAATATCTGTAGGAGGGCTCCTTCCCCATCTTAGCCTCTTGATTCTCCCAGCACCCATTGTGCCTCCCTTGGATCTCAGTGTAAGTTTAGCTGATTTACAGACTGAATAAGACTTTTTTGTTGTTTCTTCTGGTATCAACATTGTTGGACTGATTTTGTTGTCATTGCTTTGTTTCTTGGCCTCTTGACTGCAGGAAAGTGTAACTAGTATAGTTGATTAAAAACATCACATTTGACAGGTAGGTGTGGGATATGGACATGTAGGTATGGACAATAGGTGAGCACCCCATGGAATATAAACAAGTGAAGGGTGATTCCCAAAATCTGTTACTCAGGCTTGTAGGACATGTAGGCAGATAGAGATCATCTAACATAGGTAACATAGCCAGGGCTGTGAATCCTGAAACAGGCAGACTCAGAAAGGCTCCACTCCTCAGCTGAAGCTAACTGTGATGCAGGAGAAGCAGTGGTGTAAATTGTCTCCTTTTCCCTGGGGCTGAGTAGGCTCAGCCAAAAGATATTAGACTCCAGCCAGAATCCTCTGCTGGCATAACATGCTGTTACACCAGCATGAGTACTTTTAAGACCATTGTGGAAGGAGGTATCCTGTACTTCCTTGTACAACATCTTTACTCTTGAGTGTGCACATGCTCCTTCATGCCCCTGCCACAGATTGACCATAGTGGTGCACCCAGGAGAAATATGACTACCTTTGCATATCTGAATGCTTGCATATTTCCATGGGTGCACAGTTTGTCCAGGGAGTTGTGGCTGCTTCTTTTCCTCCCCTCGGGGTTTAAGGAGTGACCAGAAGGGTCAAAGCTGCACTTGGGAGCCTCTAGTCATCCTTGTGCAGCAAGGGAAATAGAAGAAATTGTTGCTTTCAAGACCAAAGTCATAGCCACACCAGCAGAGAATTATCCCATGCCAGCATAACCACTGGATCACAGCCAGAATTACCTTAGAGCCTTAACATGGGGATAGCAACCTGGTGCCCTCCAGATATTTTGTATTACAGTTACTGCAATCATGTCTATGATCAATATTCTCTGGGTTTCTTGTAGGCCAAAATATCTGGAGGGCACCAGGTTGCCTATCCCTGCCTTAAGAAGCAACATCCCATACATTTACGTCTGTAATTTGTCTGTAAGTTTAAATAAATGTATCCTTAGTTCAACCTATTTACCTGTGTCTTATTTGTTTATTTCCACTTTCTGGGCACAATAGTTTGCCAAGGTTTTCAGATTCTTCAGTTTATTTATGTCATTTCCTTCTTTATGTCAGCAGAATGTACATATGCATTAGTATAACAGAGGGAGAAAAAACAATGTGTGGTATGATTGTATCGAGGTTCTTTCTCATTTTGTGTGTTGATTTACTGATGCACCCCTACACATTGGCAAGAAACCATCCATACAAACATAGATACACATGCATTTTGATTAAACTGTTTGTATGCTCAAACCTGCTGTTACCCTGTATCTCGGGGTCCTGGAAGGGACACCCAAATATCTGAATATTAACACAAATGCGGAAATTAACTAGAGCACATTTGCTGGCTAACAAGAGGCAGGGTAACTTTAGCGGGGGTCTTTCGCCCAATGTCTACAGAGGCAGGTCAATGAGCCAGGCAGTTTTCAGAATAAACCAGTTAATGTTTTTATTGAAAAGCAACATATAAGACAAACAGACACACTGCTAACTTAAAAATAATAAAAGGAAAGGAAAAGGAGATCTTAAGGGTAGGCAATACAACACCTAATCTTGTAGTCCTGGAAAGCTGAAGAAAAAGGGAACTCAGTGCTGAGAAGAATTCGCCACACAAACCGACAGCAAGGTGGGATGAAACTCAAAAAGCAGGCAGTGAACTCTCAAAACTAGGGGTTTATATAGCAAAAATTGTGCCTGAGGGCCAGACCATGAACATTGAGAACAAAGCAAATTTCGGGCTGGACAAAGGCTTGGAAATGTGTCTGAACTGCTGCTATCAGATTAGCACTGGTAGATCAATAGTGTGGCCAATGTGCAGATTGGAGGGCACTTAACATGGTCTTGTTAGTCATTGGCGCAAATTTGGCATCATTGTAAAACAAAATGAATCTGCAAGCCAGGTCCCAGAGCAATCGACCAAGGCTTTTGAAATGCCCGCCTGATAGGGGAAGGTGGAAATCCCTGTTATTAACAGCTGCTCCTTGTGTCGGGGGACCCTTGCACTCATGAACCAGGGTGCCAGCAAAAGGTCAAATTATTTGATATCAAAAGAGATATCTAGTGCTATCAACGCCCAGGTCAACCAAGTAACACTGCCATGCTCATGCTGGGTGAGTCCTTTTTAGAGGAGGACCTGAAGCTTCTTAATCAAAACATCATGAAGAATACTCCATGTTATGGAACTCTGAGGCAAATCAGGGGGACTGGGACTTTCCATTAGGGAAGAAAACAAAGTGTTTCTTCAAGATGTAGACCCTTTTGTGAGTCTTTGTAAGACAAACACCAAAGGCTACCTAGCCAAGGCAGGGAAGGCTCAGTCAGGAGCCAGATTTACATGTGCCCAGGTGATGAAGATGTTCCCAGCTGATATTCTCATGAGAATATTCTGCAGCTAATACTAGTAGCCTGTAGCTCTGTTCTGAAGGCTCAGGCTTAAAAGAGGGTTAGACCCATTTCTTGGTACTATCTCCAAATTTTGTCGGTCCCATTCCTGTTTAGATCATGCAACATGCAGGCCGTATTCAGGTCACTCCCGCCCTTACTGAGTTTTTATGTTTCTACAGCAAAGTGGCCAAAGTGTGGCATGTGGCCTCCATGTACCATTTTTATTGCCTTTTAGTGCACTCCATGGGTTAAAAAATGCCCACAAATGCTATCTAGGTGGCATGGGGGCATTTTCACATCTTGGAGCCTTTCTGGACCAATTCAGTGAATGTCTTTTTAAAAAACTAGAAATAAAACAGAAGTGATTTCAGGTCACTTCCTATTTTGCAAAAAAGATATCATAGAAAGATATCCCAGAAAGGCCTAAAAACATGGTGAAAATGTCCTCCCTTGCATTTGACCACATTTGGGGGCAAAAAATGTTTTGCAATGGAGAGTACAGCCCCCAAAGTTCTCCTTGGAAGCCAATATAGCCCCTTTGCCTTCCACAATTCCTCAGCCCTGCTCTGCAAGTTGCTTAATACAACTGTTGTCACTGCTGATAACCTTGCTGCTGATATTTGGTGTGGTAACAACAATAACAACAATGCTTTTGGGATTTTTTGCCTTTAAACAGGGTGGACATTCCCTTCATGTTTATGATTGTCTAGAGAGTCCAAAGGGGCTTCCCCTAGATGTATTGAAGCTACCCATCCCTAAACTAGCACTGGACTTATATCTCATATTACGACTGCAATTCAGGCTGCCTTCAGATCTTGCTTGGTGTGAATATCCTAGCCTAAAACCAGTTGCTAGTTCCACCTGAATCTACAACTGCTGAAAGCTAAGTGGACACTTAAGTAAATCCTTTTGATTGAATGGGACTACCGTACATCAGACTAGAAGCTGGATTTCAGTCCTGTGCTTGGATCTTGGACTGCCTTTGGACTGAGAGTCCAGTACTGATCCTTATCTGTACTATGGTACCACCTGAAGTAGCACAACACAAGAGTTACTTTCATGTGACACTTTCCTGATGTTCATAAGTACTTATGTACATAAGCAAAATGTGAGGCAACTGGATGAAAGATTATCACATTGAGATTGACCTTTACACTGTTTTCCTAATGTAGATGTATATTTTCCTGAGTTGATGTCGGGGTGGGGGGAGGTTAGAAGTTTAGACACCAAAGAATGGAATTAATTGAAATCCATGACAAATAGTATCTGTTAAAGTTCTGTGCAGGTTGGGAGGTGGAATTGAAAAGAGTAGAAATTTCCTACTGTGTTAGTTCCATTCTAGAAACAAGATTGATTTGGAAATCCAAAATCTATGGGCAGATGTGAATAAGAACAATTTCAGAAAGGTTCTTAAGGATAATTCAGGACAGGGCCAGCTCCACTTTTGAAGGGTCCCTTATAGTGCCCTCTGGTGGCACAATAGCCAAGATTCAACACTGACCAGGCAGAACATAATGCTCTGCCTACACAGTTCTGAATTTTCTCCTCCATCTCCCAAAAAAGTTTTAGTGTCCTAGGAGAGATTGCTACTGCTTACCAGTGGTGAGAGAATGAAGAGGGGAAGCACTTTTGATGCAGTAAAGGCAGCTGGCCTGATCTCCAGCGGAAGGATAAGGAAGGCACACTCATAAACAGAGTGCATCTTCATCATCTTCTCCGTCTCCCAAGACCAGACCAGCTGCATTCTCATCATTGGAATTTTGACCTTTCACTGCTTCCCCACTAGTAAGCTGCAGCCTCTCCCAGGGCTTGAAAGTTGAAGAAAGGGCAGATTTTGTACAATGTGCAATGGGCTACAGAATATGCCCCATCTCAAACAGAAATACACACACACACACACACACACAAGCCACACTTACACACATTGTCTTGCCAAAGGCGATTTGTCATTTCATCAAAGGCAAAGTGGGTTCTTTTTAGAGGATTTGGAGGCAACAAAGACACCTATTTTAGGTGGAAAAGTCTCCGATTTATTCAACAGCAAGTAGGTTAAACAACATAAGCATGTAAGCAGCATACAGTTACAGATAAAATCCACCTAAGCCTATCACAACTAGATAACATAAAGATGGATGTTCTTACGCAAGCAAAGATTTCTTCAATCAGCTGCTCCAGGAGCCTGAACAGAAGCAGCAAAGAAGACCCCCTCTGGCAGCTAATATACATAGTGCTGCAGTTATCAGCCCATGCTGAACTCCCAACCTGAGAGCACAGTCCAAGGTGTATTTATCCCCTGGCCAGGGAGACTTGGTCATCTTCCATGGAATCTTCAAGAGTCCTCACACATCTGGGACAAACTAACTCCTTTCAACTGTCTAGGTCATCAGTAGACACCTAGAATGGGCTGGATGCCTTTTAATTGACAAGATGATCAATTCACGGATCATCTTTTGGGTTCATCCCCGTGCCCACTGTCTAGTGCTACTTGGCCATTGGTCTCAAGCCAAGGGCAGGTGCCAACTAGCAAGTCTCACCTGAAATTTATGTTGTGTCTACCTTTCAAGCTAACAAGCACACAACATACAAACAAGAATATAGGCATTAAGGTAAGTTTAGTGTGCCTAATTAAGCAAAATTCTTAGCAGAACAGAAACTTAAAATATGGAGAGACAAACTGGGGTTAGGACATTCCTACACCTCCTTGAAATACAGTGGTCTTCTGGTTATTCCATACACACATATATGCCACAGACAGGCAGGGCTGCCTTATGCATTAGACTCCTTATGCACGTTAGGCTCTTTTATGACTTACAGAAACAGGATTAACAAACAAAAAAAAAGAATTGATAAGAAAAAGAAAATTTCAAAATAAATATATTTCGTATTTTCATCGTTAGTAGTATGTTGAGGCAAGGTGTAAAGTCAAATGAGTGTCCGGTCCTGCAAAAAACCTTAATGTGGTCCTACTGGTAGGATTCTGGCCCGTGAGCAACAATTAAAAGTTTACATGGAGGCAGCCTATAGTGCTCCAACAAATGCTAAAACACTTTGTAGGCATCACTGAAATTTCTACAGGGGAGGCTGACACTTTAATTCCCCAGATTGCCTTGGAGGGATTTCTGTATCTGCCAAGTCACCAAGGGAGTATTGTAGAAAATATGAATGTTCACCCCAAAGCACTGCAGGGCTTCCTAAAAAACTGGGAAATGGGAGCAGGGCAACCCTTGGTGGTCAGTCTAATCAGGCCACTAGAGCACTGACAGCTCCCTAAGCTGTGTCCGTTAAAGAGGGTATCCAAATTGGTATGTGCCAAAAGACATTCTCCAGTTTCCCAAAAGTGTCCTTCTCTTGCAGAAGAGGCATCAATTTTGATTCCTCATTCCCAAAGTGATTTGGACTTTTTCATCATTTCATTCAGTGTTGTGTTTAAGCTTATTGTTCTGACATGGTCGAGGTGTGTGTGCGTGTTTGCTATTTATATTGTATATGAAATAGGGATGGGACGAATCCAGAATTTTTCGCATCTGGATCTGGATCTGAATTCCTGGAAGGTTCTGCAAATCCATGAATCTCGAATCTTTCGAATCCTCACTGTGTGTGGGGTGCAAGAGAAGAGCAGGGAGTGTGAGATCACTCTACCACAACCTTCTGCTGCCAGCCCTGGGCAGGATCGTGCCGGGGTGGGCAGCAAAAGAGCGGGGAGCATGGGATCATGCTCCCCACCACCTCCTCCCCCTGCCATAGGCCCGATCGTGGCAACAGCAAGCAGGAATAGAGCAGGAAGCGCGGGATCATGCGCTCACCATCTCCTCCCCCCACCCCCGGCTGATTGCACCAGCAGGGGGCAGGAGGAGGTGTGGATTTGAAAGGTTCAATTCACCTAGTGTGGCCCAGGGATTTGGATCTGTGAATCTTGAATTCTTGCCCAGGATTCAATGATTCAGTTGGCCTATCCCTAACATGCAGCACCTCCAGCTGCCCACATTTTTGAATATGCACAACTCCCTCATTGCAACACTGGCTGCTCCACTGGCTGCTGGTCTGTTTCTGAACACAATTCAAGTGCTGTTTTTGAAATATATAACTCTACACAGCCCTATACAATGCAGATCCAGGTTATCTGAAGGACACTTATGAACTTGCCCATATTTGGTGATCTGTGGGGAAGATCATCTCTCTGTCTCACCACCCTCACAGATATATATTTTGGGGACACAGGAGAGGGCCCTCTCAGTGGCTTTCCACGCTCCACATTCTTTCCACAGACAGGTGAAGACCCTTCTGTTTTGATCGATCTTTGAGGATGGACTGTATAAGGCCCATCCTGCCTAGGCAATGTGCTGGATTTTCTATTTGTTAATGTTGTTGTGCTTTTTAACTTTTGACTGGTTTTATTTTATTTTTTTGATAGTTTAATCACTTCTTAACTTTTACATTTTAACTATATGTTGTTGTTTTTTAAAAATTTGTTTAAGTGGCCTTGAATCACTACACTACTCACTACACTGTTATAGTGCTATTATTCCACTTTCAACATCCCCTGGAATTCTGGAGTTTGTAGTTTACTGAGGCCAAAGAACTCTCTGGCTGAGAATTCTGAAGGCCCCTCCCTAAACGGCAAACCCCAGGATTGCAGAGGATGTTGAAAGTGGAATAATAGCACTATAACAGCGTAGTGTGGAAATGCCATGAAGTCAGAAAAAAAGTGGAATACTAATACTAATATTACTTGCCTATAGGAGGAATTATATCATGATGTCTTCTTGGGTTAAACTGAAGTGCAAGATATCAGGGAGGCTACAGACTATTGGAAGAAAAAGCTCCCTCCAACTCATACAAACATGAATCAACATTTTCTTCTTTCTTTTTCCCATATCAAATTTCCCTCCTCCCCCCACCACTTAAATAAGAATGAAGGGTGTGTGTGTGAATGTTCAGCTCATCACTAACTGAAATGACAGGGGTCACATTTCCACTCCTTTGTAAGTGATTCCAGATATGATTATGAAGTAAAATTCAATGCTAACTGAGCCCCCCTGTTATGCTTCATAGATCGGTTGCATCATCTCTGCTGTTCTCAGATACTCAAATTGATCCAGAAGTCACAGACAAAACATTTAAAACCTACCCAAGGCCATTACGACAGGAATCTAATTTCCAATTAAATTTTTGTTCTGGTAAAGGAGCCTGGAAATAGATCATATCAGGAGAGAAGTGATGATTTTGGCATAAGCTTTTAAAAGAATGTCCATGTATCTGCTCTTTCATTTCAGCACTTGACATGTTTGTCAGCACGGAGGAAAAAGGCATTTCATGTTCATTCATTCTGGATCCTTTTACACTCCTGATCTGGCAGAAGTTGCAGTTCTGAATTTTGTTGCACAATATTTAGTCTAATATCCATTTAGCGCCTTTCTAATGGAATGGTTTCTGGCAGAAATCAAAGTCAGAGAGCATCACTTCTAACCACTGCTCTGCACATACGCAAACAAATACACACATGACTCTGCTGAAAACTGGAAAGAAAGAAAAACAATGATTGAAAGAGATTTCCTCAACAGAATTTCTTAACTACTGTGCATTTCAAATATAGGCTTGTTCGTGTATCAATAATCAAAAGTTATTTGGATGCCCTGCTACAAATGCAATGAGATAGATGGTACTTGGCAAGACATCCTTTCTGGGAAAGGTGAAGAATTCCTCTAAAAGTTTTCACTGAAGCCTGCTTTGTTCTCTTTTTGAAATCAACTTAATCTGTGAGTGAATCAGGAAAATATATTTCTCATGATCTAGAAAAACAGGGAATCAAAGAGAGATAACAAACATTTGGGTTGCATAAACATGACATCTTGTTTGACATCTTGACATCTTGTTTAGCCCAGGCAAGAGATGACTGAGAAGTGCTATGATACAGCCATTGTTAGCCAAGCTTGACTTCTGCTGCTCCAGACGTTAGGACCTAAACCAATGGATTCAAATTACAACAAGGAGGATTCTGATTAAACATTAGGAAGAACTTCTTGACAGTAAAAGCTGTTCAACAGTGGGAAGGACCCCCTAATGGAGGTTTTTCCACCGAAAGCAGTTGGCAACTTGCAGGGATATGTTAGTTGTGGACTCCTGTACTAGCAGGGGACTGGAGCAGATCCTTGGGACACTTTCTAAGTTCCAGCTATATCATTGTTTTGTTTACATCGGTGGTGTTGACTGTGTACCCACTGGGAAAGGAGAGGTGAGATGTGTTAGGTTAACCAACAGCCCAACTTTATTTAACTATTATTATTTACAGTTAATGTCTGAAGCAATGCTAGTCCTCTGTGTAGATGTGTGAGGATGCTAGTGTCACTCTAGGATGTCCTCCCATTATAATGTTATGGCTGATGGAACCATCTACTTGGCACAAAACAAATGTCTCTGCTTGCAATACAGCCAGCCACTACCTGAGTGAATGAGACCCTCCAGACTCAGCACCCCTGAAGATGAGCCTCAGAGTGTGATCCTACATCACATGGGTGAAACGTCTGCTTTGCCTGGATAGTTGTGTGTAACCCCTCCTCACCCACACCAGAAGGTTTTTTTCCCCCAAGGGACAAGAATGTACTCCACCAGTCGTTTAGTGGCCAGGGTGGGTTAGGGAAACTCAAGCAGGACCCAGTTGTAGTTTTGTAGCAGGAAAAACAGGTATTATTGCCTTCCCAGATTTTGGATGCCATCTAGGTTCCCCATGCTCTACACTAGCCAATAGATAGCCAGGGTAAACATGCTTCAGTGCTTTCAAGATGCCTTCCCATGATGGTTGTGGGATGTTTTGTGAGGCAGTATTGAATACTTCTTTCTACGACATCTCTAAAAAAAAGATATACTTAACTTGCATAACCCTAGGTTATTTGAGTGTATGTCAGCAAATGGATCCCAGTTCTAGTATATACTAACGGATCTTCAAAAAGTTTTTTTTCCCACTGCCTCTGGGTCCCACAACCTGAAGGACAAGACTATGGAAACCACTATCACAGACATGAAACCACTTTACATGAAACAAGAATATGGAGTGTGCTGTCAGCTGTGTGAAGGTGACATAGAGTTCTACATTTCCTATTCCTCTATTGCCTGGAAAGCCTGTTGGTGTTCTGAATCTGTCTATTAATGTTCTGAATTTGTGTCTGGAAGAAAACATGGGCTGAATGAGGGATAATAATCTGAAATTTAATCCAAACAAGACAAGGGTACTTTTGATCAAATAACAAATAAGAAAAATTTGTCCTGGTTTGGATGGGGTTGAAGAATCACATTCCTGTTGTGAGAATGTTTCTGGACTTGATTGTGCAACTGAATGTTCAGGTAGCAGGTGCAGTCAAAGGATGTCTTTCTTAGATCAGATTCATACACCAACTGCACCCATTCCTGAAGAGATCATACTGGCATATGGTGGTTATGTGCTTTAGCTGCATCTGAACTGGATTATTGAAATGAACCCTACCTCTGAATAGTCTAGAGAAATTACAATTGATCTAGGAGGCTCTTTACCCTATCCTGCTGTTGTGATACAGTACCTCATAATGCTTTTGTGACACTCCATGGCATCATTCCTGTCTCCTGGAATCCCTTAAGTTTGCTTAATATAGAATAGGTCAAAAAAGGAAAAAAAGAAAGAAAAAAATGCCACCCAAACCTTCATTGAAGATTAATGAGATGGCAAATTGAAAATATTCTTACTTAAGAAGTGATCTCTTCAGGAGTTAGGTCATACAGCCACAATCCTTTAAGCCAGGGGTGGATAAAATGTGGCCCCTGGGTGATTTTTATGACCCCCAGACCGGACCAAGGGTCATTTTTCTTTGCAAAATGCCCTAACATGATATCTAGGTGATGTGGAGGGCATTTCCACCACATTTGGATGTGGAGGGCATTTCCACCCATGGACACTCTAGAGGTTAAAAAAAATGCATCTTTCATATACGTATACATACATGTACATATAAAATGCCCTCCATACCACAAAATACCCTCCAGAGGCCAAAAAAGGCCCAAAAACATCCTGAAAATGCTCTCTTGTCTCCTAGAGGGCATTGAAGGCAAAGAAATTATATTTTATTGTGGAAGTAGGAGTGGTGAAGGTGTGGCTTTTCAAGATTTTGGAGGCTAATGCCTTGGCTTCCACAGGTGTCTACCCTTGCTTTAAGCAATGGATGTCAGGTATCTGGCAATTTGAGGATAAAAGAGCTGTTGTATCACTGCTATTCAGTTCTGACCACATTCTTTTGTTTTGGCATGAAAGCTCTTCCATAGTTCTTAAAAGAAAGTGAGAGGGAATGGCCAGTTGCCCACTCTGGGGATTCAGCACCACCCTCAGCCCACCCAAAGTAGACTGTATGGTTTCACTCTAAATTCATTAGACTGCCTGGCACTCATTGGATTCTATGATAGTACAGGCACAAAAGGGGTAAATTAGACTCTCTCAGGAAGCACCCTGAGGCCACCCTGAGAGTAAAGGCAAACAGCTTCTATCCTGCTGGCAAGATTAGATAATTATCTGCTTGCCTTTAGGACCATTTCAAAAATGCAGAAAAAATGTATATTTAACAATGTATTTTGACAGAAGTGCCTATTGAATATATATTCTGAGAAGGATTTTTTTAAGGAAGGAAGGAAGGAAGGAAGGAAGGAAGGAAGGAAGGAAGGAAGGAAGGAAGGAAGGAAGGAAGGAAGGAAGGGGCACAGGTTGGCGAAGAAGAAGAAGGAGAAGAAGAAGGAGGAGGAGAAGAGCATTATGGGTAAAAACATGTGGCAGTGACATAGACCTAAAACAGGCATCCTCTCCCTTGGGAATTTGTCCTCTTGCAAATTTCAGAGATATCTTTGATGCCTGAAGGAACTGTATCTCCTATGTATCTTTCTCTCTCTCTTCATTCAGTACCCTGTGGCTTTTGAAAACTCAAATTTCCAGAATGTACAGCACTGGTCAATAGTGTCTATTTTATATTCAGTTTAGCTTCTTCAACACACACTCATACCAAGCTGTGGAATAATTCCCTTTCTCCAGCTCCTCACAGATACAAACACGTAACAACTAATTTGTCTTAACGTCAGAGAAAGTGACAGAAAACTGTGGTAGATGGATGATCATGGCCCTCGGTGTCAAAGAGAAAAAATGCATTCCATAGAAGTGTGCATTGTGTTTATAGCCAATTATAATCCCATCAGGCCATTCTCTAGCTGTGCGGGCCTAATAGGATATGAGAAGAACAAAACCAGTTGTAGCAAAGCACCCATTATGTTCCAAACATTCATTATCACATTGCTCGGATGTGTCCAGATGGGACATGTTCCATGCACCATACAGTCCTTTGATTGTTGTAGAGAACTGGGCTGCATGTTATTCACAATATATGTAAAAAGAAAAAATCTCCAGCTTGTTTAGAGTGGTAGTTATAAAGCTGGAGGGACACCATGCTCCAAGCATCTTCGGAAGTGTGTGACTCACTAACAGAAGTGGAAAAGATCTACCCAGGAGTCCTGGACTCTCTGTATCTAATCTACGCTATTGGATTCTAACTGTGATACTCACTTTCAAATGGAAACACACAAGCTCTAGCTAACAAAGGTGGTTAGCAGCTCACACTTCTTAAAAGCTCTTCACCAACAGAGGTTCAGGTTTCTCCAGAATTCACTTATGACATTTGAAATATATACTGAAGAAAAGCAGAGCCAGTCCAAACCAGAACCTTTCTTCAGAATACCCAAAGCTTGTTGCTGACTAAAATAGGAAATACATCAAACAGCTATATCTTCATTACTCTTTAAGAACACTGGATAAATTTGCAGGCCGCTCTGCAGATACTGTGGATGAAGTTTGAGAAATATTAGAAATATTAGTCAGATCAGTTCAGACCTGCCTATAAAAAAAAAACGCAACTTAAAATATAACTTTCTAAATGTATTGTTCCTTAAATGTATTTTTAAAATGTACTTTGATACATTTTAAAGCTGATTATTTCACTAGAACATTTGGGATTTGGAAAAGCTGGTAGATAAATTCTGATTAATCCATTAATCAAATAAATGCAGATCACATTTATTCTCAGTGGAATTAGCAAAAAAATCACCTTCCTCAAGTATCCCTAGTTCATACATCCACTCTGGAGTGACGTCCCAATGGGTGACTTTGGGAGCGATATAGCTGCTCTTTATTGCCAGGTATTCCAGATGAGACCACAGGTGAAAGTTGTTCTGGATCTTAGACCAAAGTTATTCTTCATCATTTTGAAGCCAACAACCCTGGTTTGCTACATTACGACCCTCCTAAAGCAGCAGTGATGCAAATCTAACAAACAAGCTTCTACACAGAATCTGAATCCAATCAATAACATCTAGCAGACAATGGATACATTTTTTAAAAAAATGTTTCTATAGTCAAAATTTAAACAATCAAAATAAAAAAGAAGGGCAAGAACTTGAAAAATAAGGCTAGGGACAGAAGTATTAGCCCATTTCCACACTAGAGTGTTATAGTGCTATTATTCCACTTTCAACATCCTATGGAATCCTTGAGTTTGCAGTTTAGGGAGGGGCCTCATGTCAAGGGGGGTAGAGGGCTTGTTTTCCTCTTCTCCAGAGACTAGGACAAAGAGCAATGGATTCAAGCTGCAGGAAAGGAGATGCCACCAGATTAACTACGAGGTTATTATCTATCAGCCGTCGAAGCACTTCCCGAACCAATGATACATGAGATTCCATGGAGTCTGCATAAATTAAAATGTCATCCAAATAAATCAGAACCCCCTGATACAATAAGTCGTGGAAAATGGTGTTCAAAAACATCTGAAACACAGATGGTCCAGATTGTAATCCAAAGGGGAGAACCGTCCATTTAAAATTCCCCAGTGGGGTTGCAAAGGTGGTGAGCCATTCAGAGTCTGGGTCCATCCGAATCCTATGAAATGCTTCTTTAAGATCAAGCTTAGTGAAATATTTTCCTTGAACAAGATGGTCTAAAACGGTCCGTATCAGGGGAATGGGATAACAATTGGAAGAGATAACCTGGTTAATAGCAGAGTAGTTAACTATCAGCCTCGGATCCGCTCCGGGATCTTTTCTCTTTCGGAAGAAGACAGGACTCGCCGTAGGGGCTGTAGAAGGCTTGATAAAGCCACGAGCCAAATTTTTATTAAGGAACTTTTTGAGGGCAAGGAGTTCTTGCTGGCTCATGGGGTAGATTTTTGGTTTAGGCAGCGAGGCTCCGTCAATCAATTCCAATTTACAGTCAAATTCAGTGTGGGGGGGCAATTTGTCAGCCTCCCTCTCATGAAAGGCCTTCTGTAAATCACGGTAGTGCGAAGGAATTTGTTGCAATTCTTCATGGCCAATAGAGAAGCTTGCCTCGGAAGAGGATAGAGTGCCAGCGGTCCAGTCTATTTGGGGATTATATTTACGGAGCCAGTCGATTCCCAAGACCAATTCGAACTGCACCGCCTTGGGAACTAGGAACCGCATGCTATAATTATTTTGGTCCATTTGAAATGAGATGGGCATGGTGATTTCGCTTATTGCTCCTCCAGTCATTGAGGTCCCATCCATTTGAGTTAACTTGATGGGGCGTTCCAAAGGCTCATATAGAGTTTTAAGGGTCTTGGCCAATTTGGGGTGTAACAAACTTCTGGAGCAGCCAGAGTCAATTAGTGCCCTATGTACATGCAAGGTCCCATCTCCGCCAGTAATCGTAACCGTGGTATAGAAATGGGGAATTTTAGGAGTACTTACAGCTGTTCCCGCTGCTTTCAAACCGCCACCGTCGGGTTCAGAATCCCCATCTGTGTCCGAGGAATACGAAGAAGAGGTTTCACCGTCGGGAGCGGAGTCTCCTGTCGCTGCTGCAGGGTCCTTATGAGTGCGTCTGAGCGGTTGTTTGATGGCCGTTGTCTGACGTGTAGATTCTTTATTCCTGGGGTCTGCTCGTGCTCCTTTAGTCCCCACCGTGGCTTGGTTACTGGTGCAGTTGTTGGCAAGGTGACCCGGTTTCCCACAGGTGAAACACATGCCCAAACGGAGGCGTTTGTTTCGTTCCTCAACATTGAGGAAGGTGGGACGGCGAGGTTGTCGTTTTGTTAAGTCTTGTCGTTGTCGGTTCAACTGAACAGTGTGGGTTATACCCTCCACTTCAGTAGCTAGTCTGATCCAACCTAGCAGGGTTTGTGGGTTGGCCTGCATTAGGCACCCGTGTAAGATATCAGGATCTAGTCCATCTTTGTATAACTCGATAAGAATCTCATCATTCCACTGCACTTTGGTGGCCAGGTTTCTAAATTCACGCGAATATGTTCCCACGTCGTTCCTGCCTTGTTTCATTTGTTTTAGTTGATATTTAGTTTTTTCTAGTAGATGGGGGTCTTCAAACCGTTCACGCAAATGGTTCATGAAGAGCTGCAGATTTTCGGTTTCGGGGGCGCGGGTGTCATATAGGTTCGCTACCCAGTCAGCTGCCAGTCCTTTCATTCTCTGGCTGAGGTATCTAATTCGGGCTGCATCATCCCGAAAGAGGTGGCCATGATCGACCATGAAATTATTTGCCATAGTCATAAAGAAAGAGAGTTTCTCACCCTTCCCGTTGAAGGACGCTTTCAGGTCTCCCACGTTTCTGAGTAGCGGTGGCGCTGGAGCTTGCCCTGCTGGTTGCTGGGGCGGACCAGGGGTGCCTGCCGCTGGCACAGCCGCTCGTGGTTCGCGTGCTGGTGTTCTCAATGTCTGCGAGGGACGGATGCTCATCTCACGTAACATGGTCTTGAGTTCGAGTATCTCCTCATCTTTTCTCTCCAGTTCTGTTTCCATTCGTGCCATTTCCGCCAGAAAGGAAAGGTCTTTGGCTGATGTGTCCCATCTAGCAGCCCTTCTGCGTTGTCTTACCGACATAAGCGGCTTCTCTCCCCAGACCCAGGTTTGGCCGCTTGTGGGGGTTTTCATAGCCTCGCTCAGCGGTAAATTTGCCTTGGTATCCATGGACGCTTCGGTCTCTGCAGTTCCATCAGATTCTGCAGATCCTCGTTCTTCTTCAGTAATTAACTGATCCACTACTTGATGCATTTTAGGAAAAAAAAGATTCTCGAGCTTTCTGTCAGGAACAGATTCACCCTCAAACGTAGCAATAAACTTTAGTAGAAGATTTATTGAAACATAGTGAATGATACTGTCTATCAGACGTTAAAGCTCGAGAATGGAATGCTTTCCCCCCGCCTTACACTTAAACAGCAAGTTTCTCCTGAGATAGTTGTAAAAGGACGAACGTCATCATGCCAAATGGTTCCTTTGAAATTCCAGCCGGAAGGAATGGTTGGCACCTGGGAAAGTTAACAGCCTACTATCACTATTTCCCCAGGCTACTGCTATCCTAAAACAACAAACATGGAGGACTCCTGACACCACCTGAACTTGCTGACAGTCAGAGCTGTCCGGCAGTGGAACATGCTTTCTTGAAGTGTGGTGGAGTCTCCATCTTTGGAGGTTTTTAAACAGGCTGCATGGCCATCTGTCAGGAGTGCTTTGATGTGTGTTCCGGCATAGCAGGGGGTTGGACTGGATGGCCCCATGGTCTCTTCCAACTCTGTGATTCTATGATTCTATGAATGGGAATCCACTGGGTGACCTTAGGCAAGGCACGTTGTCTCCATGTCAAGGGAAGGGAATGGCAAATCTCATCTGAACAAATCTTGCAAGAAATCTCTGTGACAGGCTTACTTATGTTTGCTGTAAGTCAGAAATGATTTGAAGGCACACAACAAAAAATGCTATAACTGTGCAGTATGAAAGAGGCAAGCTAGAGCTCGTAGTGTCTCCTCAGGACATGGGGCATTCCATCCTACAGATTCCCTGTGATCACTGTATAGATGAATGAAGGGAGAGTGTCAAATGCAGCAACATGTGCACATGAAATACATTAGTGGGAAACCATAGTATGCAGGATTATTCACATATCTGGGCTTTCAGTTGTCCCAGTTGGAATAATGACACTTACCAAGGGTTGCTGGGTGGGGAGGATGGGGTACATTTTAATGTTTTAATGTATTTGTATATTTTTGTAATGCCGCCTCGATCCATTGGGAGAGGCGGGATAGAAATAAATATTATTATTATTATTATTATTATTATTATTATTATTATTATTATCACATGACCTTGCCATCCTGGCATGGCAAAGCATTGCTCCCGGTCCAGGACATGTGCTTTTGCATAACGCCATTGCTAACCATGTGCTGTCGCATCTCTACATTATGGAAATGCGCTGTATACCATTACCAGGGAAAAAAAATCTGGTAATGGCCCCCTTTCCCACCACAATCCTGTTGGCTGTGGGCATGTGGTAAGGGCAGAAGCACTTGATAATGCTTCCTTCTGCAGTAAAGTGCAGGAAGATATGGGGAAAGGGACCCGCCATAGGTGTGTATTGTGAAAGGGAGAAGGGTGTCCCTAATGCTATCCACCTGCCGGCAGCCAACTGGGTGCAGCGGGGAGAGTTCAGGTCTAGATCCCATCCCAACAATGGCACTGCTGGGATCCCACTGGGACAATGCGTATCGAGGTACGGTACGGAAAGGGTCTAACTCTACACTTTGGTCCAACCACACTGGTGTATGATTTCGCTACAGAAAAAGCACTACTCTGTCATGTCTGTCAATAAGAAGTATGCTAACTAGTAGTAAAGATTTTAGAATCTGGACCTGCTAATCGGTGGAGGTAGTTGGGAGTTTTTTGACCAATGACTGGCTTTGAGATAGAGGCCACTTCTTCTTATTTTGCTATGTGAGGCTCTGGACCTTTGCCCTGGAGTCCTGTCTTGAATGCACTACATGGTTTAATATTACAGCTAGTATCTTAGGCAGATGAGCTTGACTTGTTGCAGAAACACCTCTGTTTTCTTTGATTGGCTGTTCCAAATTCACTGGCCTAGTTGACAATTTCAGCCTGAATTAGGCCCATTGAATTATTGCTGAAAAATTACTCAACAATTATATAAATCTTATTGATCAATGGATCTACTCTAATTTGGACAATTAATTGGATTTATCATTATGATTCATTTCCTTATATCTTATCTTTTCCCTCAGAACTGAGACTCAAGAAAGCTTACAGATTAAAATAAGATACAGTATGGATAAAAACATACAAAAGATTATTATCAGCATGTAATTAAACTATTGATAACATTAAATGCAATTTAAAACATACATTTAAAAAGCAGTTAAAATGGTACAGCACCCTAGCAAACCCTTTCTTTCAAAACAGTCATCTCCCATAAGCCTTCTGGGATTTTTAAAAAGCTCCTTTGCCTAGAAAGAGAAGACCAACAAAGAGGGGTCAATTTCAGCTTCCTAAAAAAGAGAGTTCCAGAGCCTAAGAGGAGTTACTGAGAAGATCCTCCCTCACATTCCGAAAGAGGTGTCTGCAACAGCTGCAAGTCCATACCATCAAACTATTCTGACTTCACAAGGATAGTGTTACCCTGTTCTCTGGGGGTCCCAGGAGGGGCACCCAAATAAACAAAACACAAACACAATTCTGGGGAGAATTAGCTGGAGCACTCACTAAAGCTAGCGAGAGGCAGGGTAACTTAGCAGGGATCTTGCAACCCAGCATCTACGGGGTCAGGTCAGTCAAGCAGTCAGACAGGTTTTAAAATAGCAAAAATGGTGTTTTTATTAAAAGACAAACAAACAGTAAAGACACCACAATCACACAGCTAACTAAAGAATTGGAAATAAGGATTTTCAGGGGAAATGGGCGATACGACACCTTTCTCATAGTCCTGAAGAAGCTTGAAGATGGTAGGGAAGAAAGCTCAGCATGATTCACTGAGGGGAGCTTGCCGGACAAAACGGCAGCAAGGCAGGATGGAAGTCCAGAGCGATCCGAGGTGGTCTCAGAATCGGGAAGTTTATATATGGTGAATTGTGACTGCAGGCCATGTCTTACTCGGTGAGAACAATGCGAGTTTGGAGCAGGACAAAGCTTGAGAAAAGGTCAAGTTTAACATGATCGGCTTAGCGCTGAATCAACCATAGTGTAGCCAGTATGCAAATGCAAGACGCTTAGCTTGGCTTTGTAAGACTATCGGCTCAGAGCCGGGCACCTTTGTTAGTGTTGTGCTTAAGCAAAAGGGTTTTTGAAGAAGAGGTCCCTGAAGCAACAGAGTGGCTCTGTTCTGCCTGCCTAGGTGGAGAGTGGAATGTCCAACAATTACTGGCCGCGCCTGTGTACGTGCTTGTCCGGAGGCCTCGCAAACACGTGGAGCGGGGTGGCAGAGGAAGGCTGAATGAGTTTTGATATCAAAAGCGATATCTAGTGCTATCACTGGGTAGGCCTGGGCCGAAGTAACAATAGTCCCAATTAATTCCTTGTTGTCCCATTTTTCAAATGCTTTTAAAATGTCCCAGTTTCCATCTCTCCTCCCACTTCCCCCCTTTGTCCATGAAATAGTTTGACTGGTACAAACTGATTTCAAAGAGAAAAAGTGTTAGCACTCAAGTAACTCAGCAGGGAGAAGAGGAGGGTTGGTATCTTGTCCTTCCCAGCAGGCTTGGGGAAAAGTAAACTGTTGCAGCCTCCCCTAACTTGTGTGTTCTTCCTCATTGATAACCTTTGCCAGCTTGACCACACTCTGATGTTGTGTCATATACTGGATAACCCACACTCCATAAAACTCACTCTGAGGCAGACAGAAGTTTATTTTGTATGAATAAGCACGAGTGGCATAGCACACTTACACAGAAGTTGCTGAAACTGGAAGTTACATACAGAAACAGCTTATATAGGTTGTCAACACATGTTTAAGTATGCAAAACATTCATTGGTCATAGCCATAAATCCTTTTGTGTGTCTATCCCCCATTTTCTACATACAAGACCTTTGTGTGATCAACCTTGAGTTATGAATCAAGATTCAAAAGTATGGATAAACTAGGACCACAGCTTACTAATTGATCTACAAGATCCACTAATTGATCCACAAAATCAGCAAGGGTTATTACTCTAGACTCTATTTTTTACTGACAGCATGGGCTAAGAAGTTTCTGAGTTGGAGTAGTCTTCAATTTTTTCCCTTCCAGAATGGTGAAGGAAGCATTTATACTCTTACTCCATGCCAGATAGGTCCAGTAAGGTACCAATAGCTGAATCTCAGAGAAGCCCTCTACCCTACTCCAAATGTCCCACAGCCCTTAGTAGCTTATCATTACCTAGGATGATATATAAGGTTCCCAGATCTCAGGACCTGGACTTTTTTCTCCGGTCCTCAGGCTGAGGAAAAAGAATCTCAGGGCAAATGTTTCTCTCATTTGTTAGCCTCAAGGTGTGTGTATGTGTGTGTTTAATTTGGATAGGTTTCTCTGTGCAACTGTGGTTAATCTATAATGTATCACACATAATAACCCTCACCACAGTCCACTAGTGATCATCTCCAGGCCTCAGGTTTTGGTTCCAAAATCTCAAGGCACAGAATACTTCTGGCCTGAAAACCTTAAGTCCTCTACCCACTTGTGACTGACCTAATGCTACTTACTCAGACAGCTGAAGGAACTAAATTTTCAGGTACAACTGCTCATTCCAGAAGCCTCTCCACAGTAAGATCATCTGCTTGCTAAGAAAAGAATGAAAAAGCAAGTAAGCAAACAAACAAGCAAAATCCAGAGAGCAAAACAAAAACAATAAATTTTCCTCCTACTCAGTATGGAAATAAGAATCATTGCATTATACCCATAGGGAGGGAGGGAGGGAGGGAGGGAGGGAGTATATGGAGGGCTTTCCAGGTGAGCAGCACAGACTTAAACAGATGCCAGCACCAACTGTAGTTAGCATTTGTACCTCATGGAGTTTCATTGTGTGCCTTCATGACTCTTCGCTTATGGCAACCCTAAGGTGAATCTTCCACTGGGTTTTCTTGAAAGGATTTGTTTGGGCTGAGAGAGCATGACATGATCAAAGACACCCAGTGGGTTTCCACGGCCAAGTGGGGATCTGAACCCTGGTCTCCCAGGGCCCTAGTCCAACACTCAAGCCACTATAGTAGACTGCCTCTCTTACATCATGGTAACCATATTCTAAATATTTCCTAAGTTCGTGGAGATGGAGCCTCTTCAGGCAAAAAGATGAGCGGACTCCTGATTAGGCCTGCTGTGGATTGTTCTGAAAGTTTTCACCTACATGGGACAAAGCCCCACTATGAAAGGGAAGAAAATCTATCCACCATGCTGTCCAATCAGCGTTTCCTCTTCCACCTCTCTGATGCTGGCCAGCTGCTGCTGGTGGTGCTGTATGGCTTCAAATCATTTCCAACTTATGGCAACCCTAAGGTGAACCTATCCCTATGTTTTCTGGGGGCTGAGAGTATGCAATGTGTCCAAGGTCACCCAGTAGAATCCGTAGGTGAGCATGGAATCAAACCTTGGTCTCCAGGATTGTAGTCCAATACTCAAATCACTATACCACGCTGGCTCTATTTGATAATTATTTTCTTCTCTTCCTCCCCTCCTTTACTCCTCCTAATAATTTATTTCACTTCCTCCCCACCCCATCCTTATTGAAGCATTATTTCTGTGTGTTAATTACCACTCCTCTTGGCATGTCACATGTTGTTGTTGTTATTATTATTAGTATTACTATGTATTGCTACTGCTGCTACTACCATCACCACCACATTTAGAATTGCTGCCTGGCACCCTCCTTTCCTCCCCCTTCTTCCCCCTGAAAACACAAACACACATTTTATCAACACAGCTAACATGATTGCTGCTCTGATGGTATGTTTTATTTATTTCCATATAGGTTTGATTCCATCGTAGTTTCTCATTTTTGCCTGATGTATTATTCATGATTTATACAATATCAGAGCACTGTGTAGGACACCCTCATTTTATTAGCTGAGCTATAATTTTCAGTGCCATGTAAAAATGCAGCCTGGGTTGTTTTGCTTTGGTTTTCTTTTCTCTCAGAATATTTCCTTTCTTAAAATGGGTAGGTGAAAAGGAGCAAAGGGTGCATTCTGCCTCTAAATGGGCTGAGGGGCTGGGGCTGGGGGGTCTGACTTCTTACTAACATGGTTGTGACTGGATAGCAATAGGTGAGAGGATTTGCTTACATAAAACTGATACATATCCTGTTATTATTTACAATGGAAAGCATCTATATATAACTTCCTGCTTAGAGCCAGCTCACTGAAGTCAATAGGCCCAGTTAGTTGTGGTCCAAACCTCTATTCAGCCCTATGAAACCTGCTATTACCTTTGTATGGACAAGAGTAGTCCTTATAGTGTGATAAACAAAAATCTTCAAAAATATTGTGTAGCTGTCAGAGTTGGAATTATCAGCCTAAATCTTATTCGTAGTCTTAACTAGAGTAGACACATTGAGTCTATCGGGTTTATTTATGTGTTGTTGTTGTTATGTGCCTTCAAGTTATTTTTGACTTTTAGTGATCCTAAGGCAAACCTATCACAGTTTTGGGGGGTATGTTACCTGCCCAAGCTCACCCAGTCGGTTTCCATGACTGAGCAGGGAATCCAACCCTACTTTCCAGGGTCATAGTCCAATGCTCATACCACTACACCATGCTGCCTACTCACGTATTTATTTGCTATATAACTTACTATCTAGTACAATGTCATGTACTGGATAACTCACATTTCACAAAATTCACTCTGAGGTAGACAGTAGTTTATTCTGAGAGGTAAACATGAGCAACACAGCACACGTCCACAAAAGTTGCTGAAACTAAAGCATCCATGCAACTTACAGTTTTTTCGGTTAACCTTACAAATTAAGGTGCACAAAGAAGTAATTAGTGAGAGCTGTACATTCATACACCACACTACTTCGCCAGCTGTTCCCAGGCCAATGTCTGCCACACACATTCTTCCACCCTTGACCAGAGCGGTCTGGTTGCATGTTTCCTGCTCTTATCTCACAGGCACTGGGCTCTCAAAACGAAGTGTTTCTCTCATCTGCACTTTCATTTTCACTGTTATCTGTTCTTCACTCTCTCACCAGATACATTGGCCATTTCCACACTAGATTATTATGGTGCTATTATTCCACTTTCAACATCCTATGGAATCCTGGGGTTTGCAGTTTAGGGAGGGGCATCAAAGGCCCCCTCCTCTCAAAGGTCCCTCCCTAAACTGCAAACCCCAGGATTCCATAGGATGTTGAAAGCAGTATAATAGGACCATAACAATCTAATGTGGAAATGGCCATTGTTGCAATGAGCAATTAGCAATAGATGTAACAGCAATTAGCAAATGATACTTTGTAACAATCACAAGCAAAGCCTAACAGCAATACATAGTAACTTCTATGTGATAGTTAAATATATTTGCCTTAATACACATCCTGGAGGCCATACTCATACTTGCAGTGTCATTGGTTTCCACATGGACCAAAGGGAAGTGATAATGGTAAGTGAGCTTGACCAGTTTTGTCAACCACTACATTACATCACAGATCTTTGCCCCAGGGAGACAACACACTGCATTAGACATCCTGTCAGGACCACAAGACACTGCTTCTGTCTCCCTTAGCAGGGAGTCTCTTACCACCACCACACACCTCCTATGGGGATTGGCGGGGCCAGTCCTTGCTCTGATTCATTCAAGGTCCCCTGCACGTTCTCTGAGGACTGAGACTGTTGCTTCTGTTGCTTCTCCCTGATAAGAGAGAGACAGCTTCAAATGGATCCTGTAGCTCCCAACTCACAGAAAGATCCCTAGTCCTTCTACTTCTATGTGTCACATTCACACTGGGCAATTCTGTAACATCCATATCCAGTAGGGGGCTGCTGTTATGTTACTACCTATCAGATCCAGCAAAGTGACTGTTATGCAATGAGGCTGATGTCCAATCACATCACATCAAGCACTCTTGCCAGTGACCTGTTACTCATCTTTGCAATTCACTAACAGGGTTTCTTAGCATCTCTGCTATGTAACTAAGTGTACATAAAATTACATAGAATAGATGGAGATATAGGATTCTGGCAATAGTCAGTAATTTCAGGTGGCTGAAGCTTGCCACCATAATCATACAATTATATGGCAACACAGTGTGGGCTGGAGTGCAGGAGAATTCAGAGTTTTCTTGTCACATCTTTCAGACACAGTTTCTACCTCCATCTATTTCTCTTGTTTACCTCCTGTTTTGCATGTTTTTACTCTGGCGTCTCCAGTGCTTTGTCTGCTGCTCTGTGGTCTCAGTTACTCTTGCTACAGTTTTTGCTAGTTGCTCTCCCTGTACCACCCTCCCAAACTGCATTCTTATAGAATGCTTTCTTTTAATTGGAACCATTGTCCTGAATAATAGATGTGACATAGCTGTGGAGGTCTAACACTGAATTATTGACATGACACTTCAGGCTACAGATAGCTTTAAATGAACATTGATTAATTTTTAAAAAACCTGAATAACGCTGAGATGCACACAGCAAGGTCCCTTAGTACACATGCCAAGTTTCGGGTGTCTAAGCTTCATGGCCTTGGACCTATAGTGAACAGAACATACATAATCTTATTTATCATTCTAATAAAAGAGAATGGAGAATAGATAGATAGATAGATAGATAGATAGATAGATAGATAGATAGATAGATAGATAGATATCACCCATCTGTGCAAGGGTTAGACATTCCTTTGTCCCATATTTTCACCTCTGTGCTTTTTTTCTTCTTCTCCCACTCTTCCTCATTCTCAATAGGCATTTTCTCCATCCACATTGGTGATCATTCACTCTTCTGCTCACTCCCCACACATCTCCACCCATCGGCAGAGTCCAAGGACAATATTTAAGGTATCAGGCTTCAAGCAAAGAATGTCAATTTAGATAAAGAAACTCCAAAGACTGGGTCAAAAGGCAGAGATTAAAAAAAAAAATCCTTTGGTAGCAGAATCCTATGAGACAAGACTGATCTAATGGCAGGCGTAAAAGCTATCCAAGACTTAAACCAAAAGAATTTAGTCAGAGAGCAAGTAAGTCGTGCAATAGGAATCCAGTGACAGGATGAAACACAGAACAAAGTGAAACATAAAAGGTGCCCATCATATCAGAAACTGAGGGGTTCAGAAAGGATTCAATAAGGACTATTGCTAGTAATAGATGTTTCTTCTAACTGAGGAGCTAGGTTCATCACTTCTGAGTGAAAGGATTCCATCATGCTTTCCCCTAATGACTTGGGATCCTGAGTGGTGCCTTGTTGCTCACTGCCTCCTGGCTAGAAAGGCCATAGGTTCTACTTGAGAGAGGACTCCAGCTGCTAACCATGCTCCTTGTGAGGGCATTTACCAAACTCCCTGGTTCCCTTCCTCATCTGTTTGAAGAGTTTGGGGGATCTTCTCATATCTTACCTGGAGGAGACCTCCTCAGATGAGGGAAGGGAAGAGAAGAGCCAAGATAACAGGCTCAAGTCAGAGCCAGAGGAGGCTAGAAGCCCTGCTTTGGATCCAGAAGAGGCAGACAGTTCTGCCCTGAAAGCAAAGCCAGGACCATCCTTTATAGATCCCAAAAAGGAGTTAGAGGCAGAGCCGCTTCATTCTTCAGAGCTTTGTAGACTGAAATGGCAGCAACAAAAGCACAAGAGAGGCCATGGCCTGCCTTAAAAGGATAACACTGAGATAGACCAGCTCTGCTGATTTACAGCTAGCTGTAAGTTAATTAGTTAGTTAGTGTAGTGGTCCTGTTTACACAGGAAGGAAAATGTGGTATTAATCCACATTTTCCTGCCTGTGTACAAAGGGCCTTCATGTTTTTTTCAATCTGGAGAGATCCTGAGGCAAAACTATGTCAATTGTCCTGGCCAGATTTCTTTAGAGGGAGGTTTGCCTTTGCCTAGGCTTTTGCTAAGGCAGAGAGAGTGTGTCTTGCCCAAGATCATCCTTCTTTCCCTTGCTTTTTAAACCCTTTTTAAGAAAAGGATTCAAAAGATTCGAGATTTGTGAGATTCGTGGTTTCCCAGAACCTTCCAGGGATTCAGATCTGGATTCAGATCCGGATTCGGAAAATTCTAGATTCGTCCCACCCCTACTTTTTAGATTTCCATTTTCTGAGTAAACAATTCTCTGACTCGAAATGTCCCATTCCTGTTCACTTCAGGCCACTTCACACCAAGTATTGCAGTGTTATTCCATTTCTTGTTTCACTACGTCTAGCTTCCCCTGATTCACGCTGCTCACATTCCATGTTCCTATAATATATGTTGTGCAGCTTTGGACTTTCCTTTCACCTCTGAGCATGTCAACAGCTGAACGTCCTTACGGCTTGAGTTCAATTGCATCATTAGGATCAGTGCTACAAGTAGTTGTCATCTACTGTACCACAGTAGCTTGTTGAGTGCCATCCAATTTGGGAGTTTCAGTTTCTGGCACTATCTCTTGTTTCATTTTGGATTGTCTCATCAAAGGGCTTTCATGGTAAAAGTCACTGAAAAGGTTTGCAGTACCTACTTCTGCACAGTATTAACAAGTGTTAGCTATGGTTATACTGTCATCTCTCTACCAGTGCTGCCTCCCATTACTACTGCTGCCCAGTAGCTGTCTGGAGTAACTCTTCTCTTTAAATACCTTTACATCTTTAAAGACCAAGATGTTTAAACTAGGAATAGAAGGAGAAAGTATCGAATCAGAGATCTGTGCATTAGAATCCTCACTCTACAGCTTACTTCTGAGTAGACTTGCATAGAATTGAGGTGTGATTTGCATGCTGATGAGTAAATTGATAAAATGATACAGGTTTCACTTCTATTGTTTTGGAGAAAATGGGAATACTAAATGGCAAAGCAAACTCTAAGCCTCCTACCCCAAAATCCCTAATATTTTATGAGGAATGTAGCATCTGAAATTAGTTTTGATTCTGTTCCTAGCAGACTGAATTAAAACAGTGTTTTAGCAGAAATAAAGGACTGTAGCGTGGAGCCAAGCAATGAGACAACTGGGAAGGGAATGTGTCTGTAGCTTGGTTTTAGTTGAATATTTCAGAACTACAATTCTAAATGCCGTGCAGTGAGGCTCACTATGTCATCCTCTCAGTGGAGGCCAACTTTTATGCCAATGTCAGTCACTGCCAAGAAAGTATGAAACTCTCCAAGTAAATTGGAAGACCTCATATTCCACAGTGCCACTGAGAAGGGATAGAGGGTGAAGTGCCCTCAAGGTGGTATTGATCGCCTCAGATTATGTTCATTTCATTGGTTCTGCAAATCTCCCCAATACCAGTTATAGGCATAAGTAGGGCCTTTCCGCACTATGCTGTTATAGTGCTGTTATTGCACTTTCAACACCCTCTGGAATTCTGGGATTTGTAGTTTACTGAGGCTAAAGAGCTTTCTAGCTGAGAATTCTAAATGCCCCTCCCTAAACTACAAACCCCAGGATGTTGAAAGTGGAATAATAGTACTATAACAGCGTAGTGCAGAAATGCCCTAAGGTACTTGTACTGTGCAAAACCTCTCTGTAATTCAGCCATCCATAGACTGAGTACACATCTCAGATTAACTAATTAGAAATAGCATCAACAATCTTCACAGGCAGGGAAAAGACTGAATCCAGTCCCTTTTCCTATATAGATGATTGGTGCTGGAAATCTAAGCAGGGCATGTGAATCAGCATCACAAACCTGTGTGTGTGTAAGCATGCCTTTAAGGCCATTTCCACACTACACTCTTATAGCACGATTATTCCACTTTCAACATCCTATGGAATCCTGGGGTTTGCAGTTTAGGTGCGGAAATGGCCTAAATCACTCACTGACTCATGACAGCCCCATGAATTTCATAGTATTGACAGTTTGCTATTGTCTTCCTCTGAAATATAGCCTACTTGTTTCCTGGTTGTCTCCCTTCCAGGTACTAACTTGACCTTTCTTAGCTTCCAAAATCAGCTGGCATCTGGTGCCTTCAGAATATTTAGGGCACTGCCATACACTTACTATTGTTATGAATAATTCAGTTGCCTTGTGTATGCATTTCAATGGCACAAATCTCTTTACATCAATAGAAAGCATTATCCTATGAAAAGATTTGCTATGTTTAATATAAGGTGTAAAAAGAAAGTGTCAAACTACCCTCAAAATAGAGTTTTTAATTTAGTTTTTAATATAACTAAGAGCAGGTGTTAGGATTTTGTTGGATCATACTAAGAGAACCAGGAATGGTTGCTCTGTTTGTAGGCTATCACTCATTCAGGATTATACACTGAGAGTTCTGGAGTTTCTTTCTCCTCAACAAACAAACAAAACCAAGTACAGCTGGTGCCTTATAACTCTTCAGGCAGAACTGAACTCCCTGGTGCTGTTCGTGAGCAGTGGAGTTGGTTCCACACTTAATGATCCCTAGAGCAGGTCCACTTAAATAAATTGAATTCAATTTGACCCATTGATTTCAGAGGATGTATCTAGGGTTGAAGAAGTCCAGCTTTCCCCATTGATTTCAATAAGTACAGTCTAACCTTATGAAGTCTGGATTACCCACTCCTCATTGTCTGCTTCCATGGATTAATTCTAGGAAACCCATAAGTAGGGCAGGAAAGTAATTACTGGAAGATTTTTTTTACCCCAAAATGTCTGCTAGGAGGTATGAGATATAATTCTGCCATGTTTTGCAGATCTCTGGGCCAATTTGGTCCCAAGAGAGACCTTTTTTTGAAACCAGAAGTGATTTCTACTCACTTCCTGTTGTCACAAAAGGACCCTCCTGGGCCTAAAATGGCCCACAAAATCACAAAACTTGGTGAAAATATCTCCATGCCTCCTAGGATGAATTTGGGGGCATAAAAATTATTTGATTTTTTGGGGAGGGGGAGCAGGTTCAGTTGAAGGGTGTGGCCCACCAAGGTCTTCTGGGTGGTAATGTGGCCCCCTAGCCTTCTATCGTTGCCCATCCCTAGTTTATGTTTTGCTGTTTTTACTCTACATATGGCCAAGATCATATTGGCCACTCTAACTGTGGCAGGATAGGTGGCAGTACTGACGTAGGCAGAGGCAGAATGGCAGGGATAAAATTGCCATGGGCACTGTGGCAACAAAGGGGGGGTAGTCATCTCTGTTAGGAAAGAAAGCTGTCCTGTCAGCTGCTGAGCCACTCAGGAGCCAGCAGGGTAGTTTTCTCTGGCAGCTTTTTCTTTTGTCTTTGCCATCATGTCACACAACATGTACTATGCCCAAAAGTGCCTTATGCTGGCCTAACAGAGTGTTGCATGTCACCAAGAGGATTGTGCTGCTGGTCTTCAAAGTGGCCACACTCAAGAAGATCTCACTGCACCCAGTTTCTCTGCCACTGCACCAAATCCAAGTCCAACACATATCCAGATCTTCAACTACTTGCACTCAGAAATGACTAAAGCTCCAGGACACCAAGATCTCGAGACAGTATTTGCTTGTGATTCTCTGCCATAAACAACCTTCCCTCCTCATATATGTTCCAGATCAGAGAGCCACTTACTATCTGCTTCAATCCTGGTGAGTCTATCAGATCTAAATTCTTTTGTCATTGCATGCCACGAGTAATAACATTTTCCCATGCTAGAGTCAGTAAAAAACTTTATGATATTATTGACTTCAGCACAGCTCAGAGCCAGTCCTCAGCATTATTGATTTAATGACTTCTGTTCTTCTTCTCCAACATTACCTCTCCATTTATTGGAGTTTCCAAGGCTCCAAGCTTTTTATTACATCACTGCTAGCTTATTTCTATGGACACTCTGCCATAAATTATCCACTGACCATTCCACTGCTGAACAAGGTGGTAATAAATATGAAGAAATTCATGGAAAATATCCGTGCCTAGGCTACTCAAATCCTTCTGGCCTCTGTGAATTCTTCCCTTTAACATATGATACATTTTTTTTAAAAGAAAGAAAGAAATGGAATTATATTTCAATGCTAGATCTGTGATTAATTGTCAGTTTTGGATTACAAGGTATGAATCACTGGGGATTTCTGAATACAAACTCAGCTGGGATTTTCCCCCTCTTTTTTGTTTCTTTTGGTACAAATGGGGATTTGAATGGTGGCAAACATTTTGTATTGCAATTAAGGATTCACAGTCTAGAGTCAGGGAGCTGTAACTGTTCTGTATTTGGTAAAACCATGGCCATTTCTGCACGAGTCTGTTATAGCGCGATGATTCCACTTTCAACCTCCTATGGAATCCTGGGGTTTGCAGTTTTGGGAGGGGCCAGCCAGCCCCTTCCGAAACTACAAACCCCAGGATTCCATAGGAGGTTGAAATTGGAATCATCGCGCTATAACAGACGTGCGGAAGTGGCCTATGTAGAACTACATAAACATCCTCCCACATCCACCCTAACAGCCAGCAGCTGGATTGGATGAAAGAGGTCTGTTTAGCTGCTTGTTGGGATGCAAGGAGGATGATATTTGCAACCCCTCCAGTTAGTGAATGAAATTGCAATAAGGACTTATATTGGGGCTCAGTCTCCTGCTTCTGATCGTTGCAACTTTGCTTGCTGGCAGGAGGAGGATGGAATCTTCCTCATACCCTGGTTGTCAGCTGAACAGACCTTCTTCACCTGATCTGGCTCCTGGCTGTCAGGGTGGACTTGGTAGGGTGGGGGAATCAGATCAGGTGACTACTTGGCTACACATATGTAACTAAGTAGCCAATGTAGAATATCAACAGGTTGTGTTTTTTTTAAAAAAAAGAACATTTACTGCTTGTTGCTTTTTCTGTAATGTTACCCACCACTTATAATTTAAAGAATAATGTGTAGGGCAATGCACTTGCCCCCTGCTTTGGTTTGGAGACCAGCATGGTGATATGGATCTGGACTCATTCACATCCAATTCATTTCGGCTCATCCCAAATTCTGATCCAAATCACCACTCCTCTCCCATTAGTATGCATTGGAAAACTCAAAAGATTATAATTTCTCTATTTTTTCACATAAAATTTTATCCACATAAAATTTGGATACAGAACAGATCCTGTTCATTTGCTGCTTATTGTGAAGCCTAATAGCAATCCTGAAATCTGCTTCCACCCACAATGCTTTGCCCTTTCTGTGATGACACACACTGCCTGCTTTCTATCTAACATCTAAATATAAATATAAAAGTCAAAGTTTGTGAGTGATCTTGTCTGTTTGTCTGTGTCAGACAGGCAAAGACCACATATGATTGGCTGGCTGTGAAGATTCTATGGAATCCTGGGGTTGGCAGTTTGGGGAGGGGCCTTTAGAATTCTCAGCCAGAGAGCTCTTGACCTCAGGCCGGTTGCTATGGAGATGAGGCCTAGCAGCAAGAAGAAGGGCAGTGTATTCCCTCAGAAATCAAACCCTCTGTATGTTAACAACTCTGAATACAGATTGGATTGGGGAATATGGGGATAAGTTACAGATACTGGAATAGGCCAGTTGCTGTGGAGACAAGGCTTAGCAGCAAGGAGGAGGATAGTGTATTCCCTCAGGAACCCAAACGGTGTATGTAAATAACTCTGAATACAAATTGCATCAGGAAATATGGGGAAAAGTTACAGGTACTGGAGAAGATGGTTTGGTGAGTTCTTAAGTGGAAAATAAAATCCTGGGCATGGTTGCTAGATGAGGTCTAGCAGCAAGGAGGAGGACACTGTATTCCCTCAGGAACCAAACCTCTGTATGTTAACAACACTGAATACAGATTGGATTGGGGACTATGGGGAAAGGTTACAGATACAGACAAGGCATTTCAGGGAATTACAGACACAGGATATCAAATCTGTGCATTTCAACCACATCTTATTCCTAAGATAAGATAAGGTAATTCCTAAGGTATTTCTAACAAGTGTTACCTGTAGGGATGGGACAAATTCAGAATTTTCCGAATCCGAATCCCTGGAAGGTTCTGGGAAACCACAAATATCACAAATCTCGAATTTTTTGAATCCTTTTTTTAAAAAAGGGGTTTAAAAGCAACTTTTAAAATTTTATTAAATCTTTTAAAAACTTTTTTTAAACAGAACCTTTTTTTTAAAAAAATACCCTATTTTTTGGTTGGTGGATTTGAAAGATTCAGTTCACCTAGTTTTGCACAGGGATTCGGATTCGCAAATGTTGAATCCTTGCTGAGGATTCAAAGATTCGAGGATTTGGTTGGCCCATCTCCCACCTGTGAGAAAATAAAATCCTTTCAAATATTTAAACATGGCTATTGTGTCCCCTCTTAACCTTCTCTTCTGCAGAGTAAACATACCCAGCTGCCTAAGCCATTCCTCATAGGGCATGGCTTCCAGACCCTTCATCATTTTGGTCGCCCTCAATTCCTTATTTCTCAGTTGATACTTGAAATCTGGTCTCCTGGAGCCTTAGTCCACCATTCAAACCACTATACCAGGCTGGCTTTCGCTATATAACTTTAACTATCATAGCTACTCCCTATGGAATCTTGGGATTTGTAGTTTAGTGAGGCACTAGAACTCTCCAGAAAGAATTCTAAATCTTTCATGGAACTACAAATCTCACGCTTCCCTATCATGGAGCAATGGCATCTACAATGATATCAAAGTGCTATATTTGTTTAGCATGAAAGAGGCCTAATTAATCTAGCTTTTTTCCCCTGGGTTTTCTCTGACAATGCCAGAAGAAAGCATATGTCTTAGTTCAGCTTGCATGTGGGGAGGAAGGATGAGATGTTCCCATTTCCCCTTTTCTTAATTTACTGTCATTAGTACTGGGTTGAAAACCTTTGTTGAAAACATCAAAAAAGATGTATCAAATTATATACATTTTGTTTGCGAGTAGGGGAGGATTTCACAATTTTTTTTCTTCCCCCTTAAAACTAACAAGTTCCTTTCATCTTCTTCCCTTTTGGCTTCCTGGCACTGACTAGAAACCCATCCAGAAAGGCCACATTTTATGTCTTTCAACTGTGCAAAGCAGAGATAAACTGAGCTCAGCAGAATGAAACTGCAAAGCAACCATTGTACACATTTAATGGAACTCCAAAGAAAACATTCAAGGACAAAGGCTCCATTGCTAACAGCCCTCTTTAATGAACCTCCAGTTTCTGAATGGTCCTCTTGCCCCCAAGATTACTTGTATCATTTTATGTAAATTGGTTGCATCTCTCTCTTTTTCAAGGTTCAGAGTAATCTATGCATATCTTTATATTACTTTTCAGAGCCATTAGCCAAGATGAGTTCATATTTTTATTCCCTTTGCATGCTGAATGTGTTTTATTTCTTTGAGGTGGCGGCTTTTATGATTAAAGTCAGCAAAACTAGATGCATCCCATTACCTAGATTTCTTCCCCCCTTTCTCCCACCCCCTCCCCTAGTGATTTATTAACAAAAATCAAAGTTTGGATTTTTAATAAACCATGCTTTTCATTTATCCTGTTGTCGCCACCATTTTCACCCTCCAAATGGAAAGTGTTGGCTTGATTGGAATAGCTTTGAATGCAAATATCAAAGAAAGCTGATTTGGTTTTCAAGGTATGCCATACCAATTTATGCCTTGAGTAATTTCTAAATTATAGTTTTTTTATTTAAAAAAGAGATGATGGAAGTAAAAATAAATGTTAAGGGAAATAATATGCAAAGGGAAAAAAGAGACAGAACAGATAACAAGAATTTGTATCTAGTTTGCAATGGCCCTGAACTCCACAAATAGTATGTGGACAACAGAGTAGACACATGAGTGGGTAAAGCAGGTTTGTGTCCATTGGCTCTGTCTCCTCAACCACTGTGTCTTGATCCAGAAGTCAAAACAGTACACATTTAAGCTCTGCAGGCAAAATTGAAAGCCCTGCAAATTTGCTTCCAGAGGCCATTTTAACAACATTTCTGACCATAAATAGAATGTACATGTGTGTAACTTTCTGTTCACACTGGCTCTGTTCAGACTGTTAGCATTAGCAACTTTTGCATGCCTATCCCCATTAATTACCAAGAGGTTGGGCAAAGCACATATGTATGGTAACTTCTTGTTGGTTGGCTTTTCCACACCTTCTCTCTTCCTGTATTACTCTAAACTGCAGCTATATTCACACTCTTCTCTTTCCTCCATTAGTCTATCTATTCCATTATGGAGTATTATGGTACATAAAGCTGACTTTGTGCATTTTACAAAGAAGACTAAGGAGGAAAACGGACAGAGGAAATATTCCTGTTGGTTGCTCTATATATTGATATAATTTCCAGGTTCTAAACACCAACAACAAACACATGATGTTACCGCCGTCAGAGAACATTCAGAAGCAATTCTCAGACTGTAAATTTTAATTCCAGGATACATCACAGGAAAGAAAAGACTTTGAAGAGGATATGGGGTTGTCTATTTTTAATTAAAGAGCATTCACTGGATGGGGGGCACATAAGGTCTTTGCACTATAACAGTAAGATTTTGAAAAACCCTACTTATAAAAAAAGAAGGCATGCCCACACAAGTCTGAAGAAAAAAATAGTGAGTAAAGACATAGAAGTGATCTGATGTTTGGCCAATTGTCTATAACATTATGAAATCTCATTGTTTATTGGCCAAAGTGCCTACTCTTCTTCCCCTATTCTTCCGCCTCTTCCTGCCATCTGTAGATGTCTGTATGGATTGAAAAAAATGGCATCCAAGAAGTCCCAACCAGTAATAAATTAGGTTTTCTGTTGCAAGATCTCTCACCTTTTTGTGGTAGTCACTGTAATGTTATTTTCTTTTCTATGCTAGACTCCGAATCGGTGGACTCAGGTTTTTCAGCTTCTGCCTTGCTAGCTAATTACTCTGCCAAAGAGATCCACTACTGTTTCTCACATCTTCCAACACAGCCCTCCAGATGAACACATACTTGCCAATGGTTGAGACTTGTGAATGCCATCACAACTTATTCATGCATTTATTCTACCATGCATCTATCTACCTATCTATTCTATCTACTTTAATGATACAGATGAATAGCATTCTGGCTACCTCTGTCTCAAGCTACTAGTCATGATTCACCAGTTGCAGCCTGGTGGAAAGACCAACAGCCAAGAATAAGAATTTATTCTGAGTGTCAGAACTAAATGGATTTGACAGTTCTTCCATGCAAAAATTCCTTCTTAGGTTATCCCCACCAACTTTCTTCATTTCAGCAGATGAATTTAGGATGATGAGGAATACGGGGGTAGCTATGGGGGAAGGAAGTAAAATGAGGGCGTTGCCTCTCCATAAGAATTTGGAACCCAAAATGATTTTTTTTCCTTTAGTTCCCAAATTTCTAGCATTGCTAAGAGTGAAACACTGAAAATCATTTTCACCTAGAATTCATACTTGCTCTGTTCACATTTCCTTGGTTAATTTGCCTGCTTCTTTTCTTTGGATGCCTAAACTGTATTTCTAAAAGCTTGACTGAAGTTTTATCTTGCTGTAATTCTAGAAATTTTGGGACCAAATGAAAATTTCCTTGAGGGGAACAGAATTCTTGTTGGGGAGCAATGTCTTTAGCCCATGCCCCCAGTTGCTACATCTCTGGAGAGGAAAGGCATTATTTTGTTGTTGCTGAAACAGCTGGGAGTCAGACATCCTTGCTGATCATCCATACCATCTGGTTGCAACAGAGGTAGTGATGAGACATCAAGGCCCATTCCATCAGCTTTGCTGAAGCACCAGCTCCATTTGCTTCCATTTGTCTCTGAAGAGTTTAAGTAGAGTGTTATGGATCTGTAACTGAAACTAGTACCAGTATTTGTTTCCAGGTACATTTGCTTCTTCCCTCCTCATTCATTTTTTCCTTTTCTGCCACATTTTTCTGATTTTGGGTTTCAGGGCATGGTCTGTTTTGTTTGTTGTTGATCTTATGTAAGCCCCTTTTTCAGTCAAAGAGAAGGGTAAAATTGCTTTTAAATAAACACTTCTGTTTATTTTACCAACTTGAAAGGAGCAAATTCAGCATCAGAGTTCTCATTTAGTTCTCATTCTCATTTACATGTTTGCAATCGAGTTCTGTAGAGGAAATTTCATTTTATCGCTCTGTGAATTTGTCATGCACAATTCATAATTCATTTTTTTTCAATATTTAAATAACTGGGGCATCACAGACATGTTGTACATGTTACTATGCAAGTTGTTACTGAAATATTGAATTGCAAATGCCAAAGTCATGCATCCTAAATGCTAAATCACAAATAGAAGGACAGCACGCTGGGGAGGGGGGACACGTCTCATGATACAAATTAAGCAGATGATTCCTAGTCAAATCCCACTGAGGCCTTCATGGTTGCAAAGTGATTTTGAGATAATTTGTCAAAGGAAATAAATATTCAAATTGAAACACAAATTGAGGGGGGAAAATCCCTCTTCATCCTACATTTATGTTTCTTCATTTTATCCATTTCTAGCTGGCTGCAAGTTTTACTCACCTGGAAGACAGAAGCAAGGGGCCTGACTTTTACAGGAAAGCAAAAGCCAACCAAAGAAATTGTACCTGCAATGCATAACTGGAATATTTAGCTGGTGTCCATCCTCTCTCCAAGGTCTTTCACATGTGCCTTCCAAGTTTTGTCTATAAATATTTAAAGCATCTTTCACAGCTAAGCCTAGAGGCATCTTTAACTCAATTTTAAAGAGCTGGAAGAGACTAAGCATTTCATGTGCCATTACTAAGCAAGGCAAGGAGGAAGAAGAGCAGCAGAGGATGTTGTAGTGGAAGTCAAGAAGGAGGAGGAGGAAGAGGAAGAGAAACTACAAGAAGGTATAGTTGTTGAAGCTGATGTATTCAGAGATTAAAGAAACCAAAGGCTGGAATCCTGCTGGTTATGAATGTGAAACTTAGGCCCTTTTCGCATGGCATTTTCAATGTGAAAGGACCCCTTGAGCATCGCACACGTGAGGAGTGGTCCACATGATGCACTCACATTTGCACGATGGTCCAGGGCCCAGCAGGGACCACTCATGCATTTTTTCATTTTTGGCTTGAAGCCAAAAATGCTGTGTGGTCGCCCATCACCCCGGGGCCCCATGCACACTTACCTTGAGTGCAGAGCCTCGGGAGCTGGGCCAGTTGCGCTTCCTGTCCAATGCAGCCTGGGAAGGTCCCAGGCTGCACTGTGAAAAGAAGAGGCGGGGCTCTCATGCGAGCAGGAAGCTTGTGCAAAGCCAAAGGACCCCAGATGCGAGAGCCTCTCTTCGGAGGCTGCTCGCGTGAGCACCACACCCCAGCACCGAAAATAGGTGAGTTGTGGAAAGGGTCTTAGAATTACACTCTTGGGACTCTTTTGTATTCATGATCCCTGCATAGCGCCTGGTTAAGAAAGTCCCCCAAGACCAGTATCGAATGATGGTATCCGCAGTATTATACACACAAGACACGTTACAAATATACACATCAAGTAGATACACGTAGATTGAACAGAGAGAGATTGGTAGTTGGATATATCCACTTGTACTTGCTGGTTCTGCCCCTGCACTGGGAACACAACATTTACTGTTGCAGCTTTTGAACCAATACCCGAAGTTGAAAACAATTATCCTTCAGAATTCACCCCACCATCTAATTTTGCAATTGAGTTATTGAGTTTTCTATTTAAAAGGCTTATATTAAAGGAAATGCGTAGATGGACATATCATGAAAAGATACCATTTGTTAGAAAAAGACAACAAATGCTTGGTAAGGTAAAAGGCAGCAGGAAAAGAAGAGGATTACGTTACAGATGGATAGACTCAATCAAGGAGGCCAGGGCCCTGAGTCTGCAAAATCTGTGCATGGCTGTTGATGACAGGGTAACTTGGAGGTCTCCAATTAATAAAGTCACAGTAGGTCAAAGTCAACCTGACAGCAGTTAACAACAACCAAGTGAAAACAGTGTTATGAGTTCATGCATATCAATGTTCATGTCAACTTAAAACAAACCTCTCAAAAGGTTGAGGGATTAAAATTTAAGCCTGGAACAAGCAGAATCTGAGAGAATGCAGCACTGACAGATTCATCCATATCCACCCTGCACCATTCATACAGTCATGTAATAAAATTGCCAGATATTGGGTTTCTTGGCATTGTTGTGAATGGTATTGAAAATCCACAGGCATGTTTGTGTTTGGAGGGTGGGGAGAAAAGAGAAAAGTGACAATTTATCAGTATTTGCCGTGGCATACGGAACTGATCAATACAAAGGCCCAAAAAGAAAAGAATGACAAATGTGTTCTTCATTACAAAAGACACAAAAATCTAGTCAATCTCTCTCCTTCCCCTCCTCCCATCTCTCTCTTTCTCTCTTGATCTCTCACATACAAACAAGCTCTTTCATCTTCAAGTCTGAATTTTAAAAAAACCTATAAGCCTGTTTTCTCCTGCTTTCTCATCTTAACAGTCTCTTTATATTATTCTACCTCCTTAAAAAAAAAAATCAGCTTTGTAATTTCAACAGCAAGATCTCAGACCTTTACAAACCTTGCTGTTACATTTGGTGCATTCATATCCATTGAAACCAACAAGCAAGAAACTTGTTCTCATCAGTAAATATTGTAGAAGATTATCACACTCTCAAATCGGTGATTATCAAAAGTACTTGGAGGCTCTTAGGTAATCAACTTGTAATTTGTTATACTTTTCTCTGCCAACGACAATTCTCTTGGGAGAAAATGTTTACTTTGGACCAATACAATATGTGACAGTAAACAGTCATCAATAACAAAAATTCATAGGGAAAGTCTAGAGTGAAATTGATTAAATATAATATAGTTATTCATTTACAATACTGTTTTTGCCACGTAAATAGTATCAAAGAAAAGAACCAGTGGGCTGTCGTGGTTTGAGTGTTGGGCTAGGATTCTGAGTCCATTTTCACGCTAGACTGTTATAGTGCTATTATTCCACTTTCAACATCCCATGGAATTCTGAGGCTTGCAGTTTAGGGAGGAGCCTCAAAGGTTTCCATAGGATGTTGAAAGTGGAATAATAGCACTATAACAGTCTAGTGCGGACTAGCCTGAGAGACTAGAGTCTGAATCTCTGATTGGCCATGGAAACTCACTGAGTGACATTGGACAAATCATGCTCTCAGCCTTAGAGAAAAGCAAGGGCAAACTGAACAAATCTCATCAAAGAAACCCTGTAATACGGTTGCTTTAGGATCACCATAAGTAGGAAAAGACTTTAAGGCACAAAACAACAACTAGTAGATCAAGACTGTGTAAGAATTTAAAGCACTCTTAGAGCCTCAATGAAAAGAACTAAAAACACTGTAGCAATTAATACAAGAAAAAAGCAGTGAAAATAATTACCATCTAAGGAATGTCTGCTGAACAAATACATACCCAGTGGCCCTTGAGGCTGAATACTATTTCTATCTTCCTAGCATCCTGCAGAAGAGAGTTTCAAAAATATAAGCAGGTATAATATATACCTGATTTGAGATTAAAATTCTTTCTCTAATTCTGAATGGTTTAAGATCAACTTTAGAAATCTGGGGATTACTAATTACTAACACTGTGCATGTTCACTATGTTTATTTGAGATGCATTTGAGTTTTGCATGATACAAGTTCTTTGTCATATCACTGGCGTTGTTACTATTGCAAAGTACAATACTGTCACTGGTTATTTTCATTATGAATGGTCATGGGATGTCTGCAACCCCTGCTGCAGTTTTCCCGTATGCTCAGAACTTCTGTAGATCTTTGTACATCTAGCAAGAAGGTGTGCAATGCACCTTAATTAAATACACTTATAAACTTCTCCTTAGTCAGGTACTTAGAGAAAGCAGGTTTCTTAATCATGGGTAGATTGTGAATGCATTCAAATGACTGGGTTTACTACCACTCCCCTGACAGAACTTAACACTCAATATGGGAAAGTCTTTAGAGACCCCTGAGCTTCAGGGACATAAAGACATAGGAAGAACCTTGTTTGAGCAAACCAAAAACTTATCTATACCAGCATCTTCCTTACACACTAGCCAACAGCATCCCATGGGAAACCTAACAAATTAGGCATGATTATACAGCACTTTCCCAGTAATTTATATCCAAAGCAGGGATGGGAAGAATATTCAAAAACATTGAAAAATGATTGAAAAACATGTTTTTGAATGTTGAGAAGGTGTGATGAGAAAAATCCTGGATTGACAAGAATTTTTACAGTTCAGGACTTATTCTGTAAAAAATTCACATTAAAACTGTGCACATTTTCTGCACAGGAAACACTCTTTTCTGCTTGGAAAATACCTTTCTTTCATAGAAAATACTGTTTTCTGTGCAGTAAATAATGTTTTCTATGCAAACTGTGCACAAATTTTACACAGATTAAATCTCCAATTATGACATTTTGTGTGCAGAAAACAGTGTTTTCTGTATAGGAATTAGTATTTCTATGCTGAAATATTATTTTCTATGCAGGAAAGCTTGAGTACAGAAAATGCTAGTTTCTGTGCAAAACTACCATGTGTGAATTCTGTACAGAATAAATGTGAATAGTCTTCAAAAACTATGTAGTTTCCAAAGATTTTCTTTCAGTAGGAAGAAATGTGCATAAATTACTCATTGCTACCTTCAAAAAGAAATGCAGTGAAGACTTCCATTCCTGATTCAGAGGCATATTGTCTTGTATATTGAATGCAGTAGACAGCATGATGAGTAGCAATTGATAACTTTATTCTCCATGAGTTTACCTAATCCTCTGTTAAATCTCTCCAGGATGGTAGCCATCAGTACATCTTGCTGTCTAAAGGCAGAGTTTGTGTGTATGCCCTCATTGCTACCATCTCTTGACATAAATTATTGAGTGGAATGATTGGCTCCAACTAATGTTGACCACTGACAGTCCAAGGTCAATAAGAAGCCAAAAAAATCAATTAGAAACCAGAGACACAAACCAGATAGAATAAATGGGATCTATTTTCAGGTGTCCTAGAAGCAGTAACCAACATGGCTTCAAGCATCAGCATTGTGTTCTTGGCTCACCTTTTCTACCAAGGCTGATTCTGAACAGCGGGAACAATTTCAATCGAGCTTCAGATGTCTTCAGCTTGCCCATGTGCTGGGTCACTCCCCAAATGCTTTTACACTTAGGTTAGGCATATCTGTTGATGTGGAGATGGAGACCACACCCATGCAAGCTGAATATGAAGTAACAAACATGAGGGAGATAGGAGTCCTGGCAAAGTGGTGGCCTGAGCTTCTGAATGGACATAAAGTATTGATGTGTTTGTCAGAGGGGTTTACAGACTGGGCAGGTCTGCTTGCACTTCCATGTTGCCTTTTATTATTATTTCCTCACATTTGGCTCTCCAGTCTATCTAGGTTCAGAACACATAAGGAATCAATAGACACAGAAGCCATGACACATTCACCTCCAGCACTCCCACAGTTAATGCCAGAGTTTATTAACCAATAGCACTGGGAGAGTTGTGGCAGGTTGAAGGTTCAAAGGCAGAAGAGGAGGCCAACCGGAATTAACAGAACAAAAAAACAGAGTTTGCAACCATTCTTGAACACATTCTAGGAGTTTTCACAGATGAAGCTGAAGACAGTTCTGTGTGTTACTGAGGACCTTGCAGTAAGCCACCAGTGTTAGAAGACTGCCCTGTGCACTGAACCCCCAAAGCAGAAAAGGATTTTCTGAGCAATAAATGAATCTATCCATCATTGGCTTTTTGCAACCAGGAAGTATTTTAAAGCTTTTCTGCCAGGCACCTGCCTTTAAATGCTCATTCCATGGTCATTTTCCACCTCTCATACAGCACCTGTCTCCAGTAAAGCTCTGATAGCATGTATGTTCATGGAGAGGAGCAATGTGTATGGTTGTATGTGACATAATCTGTGCAATACAGACAATCCTTCTAAAACAAGCTAGCCCTTACTGAATTACACTTCTAGAATTTTAAGAATTGTTGGAGCTGATAATCTTTCAGCATAATGATAAGCAAGGGTGATCCAGAATTTGGGGGAAAACCACCAAATTAATTCATTAAATTAATAATTCATTAGATTTTCTCCCATTATGACTAAATTACATGAGTGCCTGATTAACACTGCAGTTATCCCTACACTTTAATCGACGAGTATTGTGACTGTTTTCGCTTATCCCCCTCTATTTTTTATTTTAGGCTAACTTCTATTGCATATTATATTGTACATTATTACTGTATAATATTATGTGACCTGAGGTGCAATGAAACCTATTTTATTCCTTTAGTGTGCTTACTGCTCACACTACTGTGGACATGAATAAATAAGGGATAACTAATTGCTTAATCTGATTGTCTCTTCTCTCGGTTTCTCCAAACTCCCAGTTCTGCTTTCCACCCAGCCCATTCTTCAGTAGATTACCCATATTCTCTTCAAATCCAATGGCTTGTTCTGAAAACCAGCCATTTTGCATACTTTCCAACTGTCCTGATTTGGCAGGGAGAGTCTCAATTAGTCTTCTGTCATCCTACTTTCTGTCTGATTTTGAAATGTTCCACTTGGTCTCTTTCCTCCCACTTTATTCTCAACTTCTTTCACTTGCTGCAAACTGAGTTCAAAGTGCAAAACTAGTCTGCACTAATTAACTTAGCAGCAGGGAGAGGAATGGAGAAGGAAGAATCTTGCTCTTTCCAGTCAATTCTGGCAAAAGCAAACTACTGAAGCTTTTCCTTGCTTGTCTGTCCTTTCTCATTAATATAACTTTTGCCATCTTGACCACACTTGATGTTGCTTAGCCACATTGTCCTGGTTTACATTTGCGAAATGCTGGAGGGTATCTCCTTGGTATCAACTAATGTAATTCAGTAAACTTAGGCCATTTCTGCACTAGCCTGTTATAGCGCTATTATTCCACTTTCAACATCCTATGGAATACCACTATAACAAGCTAGTGCAGAAAAGGCCTCAATTTCCGTTATTAACATTCCTAGCAATGAATTAAACTCTCAGTTTCTAACATTCAGTATTAATTATTTTTCATCTCATAATCCCATTAGTTCTTTTCATCCCTAACGTCCCATGCTCTGGGGTCATCCAAATAGGTTCCTAAATGCAATTCTGCTATATAGCTTCCCCCAGGCTATCATTTCTGGAAGTGAAGCAAAAAGTTGAAGGTTGAAAGGATGTAAGGCAGAAGAAGCAAGCATCTCCTCATGATCTAAATGCATACATTTTAAGTCTTGCAATAATGGCAGGGCTGTGGAGTGATTTAGTATGAGCTATGATTCTTACATTTAATGAAGTGTAACCCTTTTGGCCCAATGCATGTATGAGGACATAATTTACAATATTTGTGACTTTATTACAAGGTACTATGTGCTCCATTGCCCTCTTGGTTGGCAGAAGCCAGGACTCAGGACTCCATGAAGAAGAGTCTTATTATTTCTAGTCTGACCTGAAAGGCCTGTGCCTAAATAACAATGGTGATAGATAATAATGAAGTTTTAAGCATTTTTTTTCCTTGTCTTACATAAACTACTTGCTAAACCAGTGGGACTTGTTATTCATAACTAACCGGTATCTCATTGATTTTACTGAGTTTACTCTAGGGAGAACTAAGAAAGGACTGAGCCTCAAGGGCTTCTAATATGAATCGAAAAGTTGACAAGCAATCTCATTATTTAAACCTTTATTGTTTTATACCTATATTTATACCTACCACCTCAACAGTTCTTGAAAGAACTGCAAAATATATAAAAATGCAAAGAAAGAAAGAAAGATGAAAGAAAGAAAGAAAGAAAGAAAGAAAGAAAGAAAGAAAGAAAGAACTTGTAAAAAATACACATCCACTCAATATATTGATAAGAAACATGGTAGAATTAGTAGGGAATTACTTAAATATAGCCACTCCCTGATCGTTGACATTATCTTGAAGGAATGCTTTATTTAAAAAAGTCAAAGAATTCCCAGTTGCCTACTAACATTTATATCACTCTAACACTGTCTGCGTAGGTTCAAATCATGATAGCAAATTTGCTCTTTTTTTTCTTTAAAGACTTCTTCTCTCTAATTTTTCCAAAATAAATGTTCATTATGGATGCCTTTGCATCACTCTGCAATTCCTTAAAAAAAAAACATGAAAATATGCATGCATTGTCATATATATATGTATATATATATATACACACACATACACACACACATACACACACACACATATATAGTGTGTATGTCTATATGTGTGTGTGTGTGTGTATACACACACAGATAGACAAAGACACACACACTATCGTATATACCCGGTGTTGCCTGGAATTTTATTTTCTCATGGGTAATACTTCTCAGAAAGATTTGAGATCCTCTGTCTAATTCCCCAGACTGTCTTGTCTAGTACCTGGAACTTTTTCCATATTCCCCCATCCAATCTGTATTTAGAGTTATTAACATGCAGAGGGTTCCTGAGGGAGTACACTGCCCTCCTCCTTCTTGCTGGCAGGCCTTGTCTCCATAGCAACCATCCTGAGCTCTCTGACTGAGAATTCTAAAGGCCCCTCCCTGAACTGCCAGCCCCAGGATTCCACAGACTCTTCATAGGCAACCAATCACATGAGGTCTTCTCACCTCACACAGCCAATAATATGAAGTCTTCACCTGCTTAACATAGACAAACAGACAAACTCACAAACTTGCAGACAAACTTTGACTTTTATATAATAGATAGATAGATAGATAGATAGATAGATAGATAGATAGATAGATAGAAAACTTATAATTGATTTTCCCTAAGATAAGCTAGAATCCTACTAATGATGCATGTGCATGTTACTTGAGGCTGCACACTCATGTCTTGCTCTCAACAGGGCACATTCACCAGCCCCTTGTGTTCCATCCAAAACCTCTCCCCAGCAATGCTATGCCTTTTGGGGCTCTACTATGGCTATTAAAGGCCATGGAAATGCAGGGCTTTCTTCTCTCCCAGTCTTTGAGGCCCCTCCCTAAACTGCAAGCCGCAGGATTCCATAGGATGTTGAAAGTGGAATAATAACACTATAGCAGTCTAGTGCAGAAATGGCCTTTGAAAGAGGAGGAAAGAACCCTTCCTCAGTCACTTCCCCAGCATTTAACAGCTGTCACAGCATTCAATTGACTTAGCAGCCACCAGGAATTGGAGAAAGGTATGAAGCTGTGCATTTGAAATGTTAAACTCCACCTATATAATAAATCTTGGTGAAAGTGTATTTTTGTATGCTATTTTTCAGCTGTATGCATTTTGTATTAGAAAAATTGCAAAAATAAATATTAATGTATAGCCACACTTCATTACGCTTTGGTCATGGGAATGTGAATTGGGTAAGGTCTCCTTAAAATGAGCATTGAATCAATTTATCATGCATTCCTTGCCATTACATTTCTAAAATGATCCATCTTTCTAATTTGAACAAGGGCTTAATACCACCGATGTAACATTTTATTAATGCTAGCTTTAACAGCCATGATTAGGGATACAAGCAGTGATAAGAAAACTCCCCACCCACCCACCCACCTAACCCAACCGCTTAAAACACACAACAATTAACAGTCCATCAATTAACTATTAACTATTAACAGCAAGACAATTGATGGGAGGTGATAGAAATGCCAGTCTGGGAAGGCCTGTAGGAACAGATCAGTCTTGACTGCTTTTTTAAAGCAGTCAAGACTGGTAATATGCCGGGTCTCCTCTGGCAGGCCATTCCATAACTTGGGAGCAATAGAAGAGAAGGTCCTCTGGGCAATCGCAGCCAACCTAGTTCTGACTGGCTGCAGTAAATTCCTCCCAGAGGACCTTAATGTGCGGGGCAGATTATATGGGAGAAGGCGATCCCACAGGTAGGCCGGCCCCAAGCCATGAAGGGCTTTAAAGGTAAGAACCAACACCTTGTACTGTGCCCGGAAACTAATAGGCAGCCAATGAAGGGACTTTAAAATTGGTGTTATATGGTCAGTTTTAGGTCTACCAGTGACCAGCCTGGCTGCCATATTCTGAACTAATTGAAGTTTCTGTACTGAGCACATGGGTAGTCCTATGTAAAGCGCATCGCAGAAGTCGAGCCGTGAAGTTACCAGCGCATGCACCACTGTTTTTAGGTGTTCCAGCTCCAGAAAAGCTGATAACAGGCACTCCTGGCCACCGCATGTATTTGAGTTGTCATTTGAAGTGGTGAGTCCAGGAGCACCCTAAGCTGCGAACGCAGTCTTTCAGGGGAAGTGAGACCCCGTCTAGGACTGGTTGACAGACCTCCATGTCTGGGCTAAGGCCAGTACCTCTGGCTTATCTAGATTCAGCTTCAGTCTGTTTTTCCTCATCCAGTCCATTACTGCTTGAAGACATTCGTTCAGAGGCGAGATGCCACCCTTAGCTGATGCTATTATCCAAGGCATGGAGAGATATATCTGGGTGTCATCAGCGTACTGATAGCACCTTGCCATCGTCTGCAGTGCCCCCCAAAAGGATATCCACTTCTTGTGTGTGGATGTCCTTAAGAAAATACCAGCCTTTATTGATGAGTAAGCCCCAATAAACTCAAAGAGGCTTCCCTCTCAGTAGATAACAAATGGGTTTGGATGTTAGATGCTAGTTATTGGTAGATTTGTAAACCAATTGTTGGAGCCTTTCTGTTCCTGACAAATTCGTTAAAGATGGCTTGTATCTTATTCAATATCTCTTAAGATAGCTGAAGAAGAAACAATGTAGTAAATAACAAGTTTGGTGATACTTTTATTCTAATAGCTGTAATCCAGGGAAAAGAATACTTTTTCCACTTAGCTAAATCCTTTAGAAGTTGCAAATCAGCCATCCATTTGCTCATGTTTTTGAATCCCAGGATTCAGATTGGCTATGGCTCTTTATCTCTTTCTCTCTTTTTCTAAACTGCTTCTGGCATGAGAAAAAGGGTCAACATTTTCCCCCATGCCATTTTCCTGTTACAGTACCTTCTCCATTTTGCTCTGTTAAAAATGTTATTTTAACAAATACCATATCAGCCTAAATTCTACTTTTCAAAATCAAAGTAGAGTCATGAGAAAGTATATCCCTAAAACTTACTTCAGCATTTCTTCTCACACTTTCATATATGTTTCCTGCAAAAAGATCCAATCCATTCTTCTTCTTTCAGTAAGCATTAAGTATGGACTACTGCAGCTCTTAATAGCCCTAGCCAGTAGTGAGGGAGGGGTTGTGGGAGATGTGGTCCACCAACAACTCGACAGTTACACACTCCTCGTGTAACAACTTCATTTTATTAACAAAATAAAGAAAAATCCACAAAAGAAGTTTTCTGGAAAGAAATATACAGATTAAAGTTGTATAATGAAAACTATGTGTCAAAAAGTGTCTATTCTATTCTTCATCTAGACCTATGTTCCTTTTGTGATACTGTGTATGATATCAGTATCGATATTGGTATTAACATTGACATATGTTGGCTAAAATATACCCGAAGCTGCCTATGACTGCACCTAAAATGGATCCAATGATTTTCTGGTTTCCCATCCTCTTCTTTTAATGTCAGTAATTTTTACCAACAGTATCTCAAAGAGTCCTCTCTTATTTTCCCACTTTTTTTCCAAACCTCAGGAACCTTAGTAGAAATGTCTTAGCCCTTTCGTTTTTCTTCACTGCCTGGGCAATCTTAGCAGTAGTGTCAGAAAATGTCCTCTCCTGCTTTCTAGACTTTAATAATCTCTATGGAACAACATGAGAACCATCATGGTGTAGTGGTTTGAGCATTTAAATATGACTCTGGATTCCCACCTTGCTCATGGAAACTCACTCTCAGTCCCAGATGTCAGGAACTGGATCCATACACGCAAAAGTACAATGCATAAAGTACTATTTATTTGGACATGCTTAATGGCATGTTCTCAATTAGAGAAAGGAATAACTGTACATAAGATCATACCCTGGACATAAAGAGCAGAATAAATAGATATCTGCAAGCAAGTACACATGATTACTTTAGTGAGAAGACTGAAATCAAGATGGAGGTACATGAATCTAAGATTCCCTGCATTCCCTCCCCTCTGCCAAGAGACCTTGAAAGCCATGAGAGCCAAGCCATGGTTATCAGCACATTCCTGGCAGTTTTAGGCATTGTTTATCTAACAGTGCCTGGTGCCTACTGTTTCTTCCTCTACAAGCTGTCTGATATATTACACTAGATTATGGCCCTTTTTGGATGGCATTTGCCATGTGAAAGGGCCCCTCAAGCATCGTGCAAATGTGAGGAGTGATCCACATGATGCACTCATAATCGCACAACACTCCAGGGTCTGGCAGGCACTGCTCATGCACTTTTTCATTTAGACTTTAAGCCAAAAATGGTGCACAATCATGCATCGCTCTGGGGCCCTGCGCACACTTACCATGCACGGCACTCGTGCTTTCTACCACAGCACAGCCTGGGAAAATGCCCAGCTGAGCTGTGGAAGGAAGAGGCAGAGCTCTCGCACAAGCAGCTGGCAGCTGAGGAGCTGAAGCAACGGGGGTGAGAGCCTCTCGCTGGAGGCAGCTCACGCGATCCCTGCACCCCAGTGCCAAGAAAAGGTGAGTTGCAGAAAGGGCCTATAACTCCCATTACTCTATATGGAGAGCTTCTTGACCCTGTGATAGTTTTGCTATCAGGTCACCATAAGTTGGAAATGACTTGAAGGTACACAACAGTGACAATATGAAACAACACGTTCCTAAATGTGAAGTCTGTAAATTTGACATCTATGGTAAATTACAACAGATTGAAATATAAGTCTGAGGAGTTTGTCTTCCTTGAGTCTCTAGCATGAATATATTTTGCTTATCTCTAGATGGTATCAATGACAAAGTGAATGCCAAAAAAAAAAAAAACCTGTAAAGAAGACTGTTAACTGTGTGCCATTTTTGAGTCCCCAGCCTGAACATTTTTTCATTCCTCAGTTTACCCATGGTAGCAGCTACAAACAAACCTGCTTACTTATTTTGGCTCTTCTTACATCACCTGTTAGTGTGAAGCCATAGCATGGGTACATTATTTAATTTGCAAGAACAGTTGCTTAATGGCATGTTCTCAATTAGAGAAAGGAATAACTGTACATAAGATCATACCCTGGACATAAAGAGCAGAATAAATAGATATCTGCAAGCAAGTAGAAGGACTCCAAAAGAGCTAGGAACTGTGATATACGTGAGGAACTGATACGACTAATATCTAAGCAAAGTACATTGAATCAATATTTCTTGTCATGTAGTGACAACTAAACCTGCTCTAAGTCTGCAATTCCAGTAGAAAATCCTTTTGACCCACTACTTCTGACTGATGAAGGGCAGACATCTTTTGAATTTAAGACAGATGAGACAACTGAAAATGAGCATTTCCCTAATGGAAATGTATATCGCACTTATTGAAAATGGACTTGCTAGTTGCATTTGGAAATCAATGCATGCTAATCAGTTAGACAGTCAAATACGTCTGTGAATAGCATTGTCACAAAACCCTCTCCCATTTACACAGTTTTTCAAAAAATCTCAGAAATCTTAGCAGAAGTGCCTTAGCCTTTTCCCTGTCAGCAACTGCATTACAAAGTGCCTTCTTCTGTACCCCTTCTCTTTTTTCACTTTTAGGAAGCCATTTTGAATTTTGACTTGGAACTGGCCACTGAAACTTGAGCAACAATCAAAAATACTCTGTCAAATTTTGACGCATTTACCATAATATCCTGATGAGACATGGTTATCACCTTTGCTTCTAGGAAACCCTCCATTGATATTGCGACCATTCAACTTGAAACTAGGCATCGGCATCCAAAAACATTCCAGATTTTGAGGCATGTAGGGGTTATCACAGGCAGACACATGTAGACATTACCTTTTACTATTAGAGAAGAATAAAGAGAAAGAGCAGGAGAGAGAGATTTTGCCTTGTCTATTTGCTTTGTTGAAGTGGCTCAGTTTACTTCACAGGTCTACAGCAGTATCCTGTGTTGATCAGACCCAGTTTTTTGTTGAGCCTACTCCTAGGTGAATATGTGTGGAATAGAAGTGGAAGCCTTCGGCAGTTGTTCTCCCTGAATCATATGCTCTCAGCACTTAGCCATGGATGGTCTGTCTTATTCCCTGGAGGGGTGACATAGAGAGCATCTGGCAGGACATTCCTCCCAGAAGGCTCTTTGTTCTGTCTCACCTTTATAAGGCAAAGGAAGACAGAACTCACCCTTTTAGCCTAGGGTGCTACTAGTTACCTTCAGAGGCTGAGTAAGATTTTTTTTATTTTTTTATCATGCCCCGTTTGGCCCTGACATGAGTTTTTCAGCTACTTCATGCTAGTTGGGATTTAGCTTCAACCCTCTTCAAGAATGTTAACCAGTGTCACTTAAGGGAATTGCCTGGACTCTCACCAGGCAACAATGAACTGTGAGGGGCTCTGAATCAGGAGGCTGACATCTCAGAAAGCCTTGCTGGAACTGATGTCTGCATGTCATATGGGCTCCTGTGTTACAGATTCCTGTTACTGAATAAACTTGTGGCCAGTTTTAATCCCAATACTGTTGTCAGTGTTGTCATTCTAGGCTGAGTAGGTAATAGAATCTATCTTCCTATTCATTGTCCTGTTCTCCCATATAAGCCTGCCTGTATTTTCAGATCCTTTGCAGAACCCTTGCCACTGTCCTCACAAGTACACCAAGGCCCTTTTCGCACGGGCTTTCCTGGGCGAAATAGCCCCGTGAGCCGTGCGGGAGTGGGAGCGTCGCTCCGCACGACGCACTCCCACTTCCGGCGCTCTCACGGGGCTGCAGCGGCGCGAGCGCGGGGTTTTTGATTTTCGCTTTCAAGCAAAAATCACCCCGCGCTCGCGCTACGCTCCCGGCGCCCACACGCACTTACCTGTAGTGCGGTGCGTCGGGGAGGCGGCCGGGTCGCGCCTCCTTCCCTCCGTCCGTGCAGAAGGAAGGGGCGGGGCGGGGAGCTAGCGCGGCGGATGCGAGAGCATCCTGCTTCGCACGGGCGGGGGGCTGCTCGCGACAGCCTCCCGCTCGCGCGCGTGCGCGGGGGGCGGGCGTGACTGTCGCTCGCTCCTGGGCGCGCGCGGGGGGCGGGCGCGACTGTCGCTCGCGCCAGGAGCGAGGGACAGTCGCGCCCGCCCCCCCGTACGCGCGCGCGCGATCGGGAGGCTGTCGCAAACAGCCCCCCCGCGCGCCAGGAGCGAGCGACAGTCGCGCCCGCCCCCCCGCGCGCGCCAGGAGCGACGGGCTCCTTTCTTGCACGCGCGGGGGGAGATGGAGTCTCGAGCCGCCGCCGCCTCCGGGACGGTGCCGTTTCCCAGCTGGTTCCTTTGGCTGCGGAAGGAACCAGCGGGGAACCGGCAGGCTCCCGAACTAGGCTTTTCCCGCAAGCCGCCCGCCACCGCTCGCGTAAAAAGCCTAGTGCGAAAAGGGCCCAAGTGGGAAGATTGGAAAGGACGTTCTTGATGGCTGCTCTGAAGATCTCTAACTCACTTTCAAGAGATGTTAGAGTGGCAGCTCCTTCCTTGCTATCTTTCTGCAGACAGGTGTTACCCTGTTTACTGGGGGTCCCAGAAGGGACACCTAAATGCGCTCACAATTAAACAAGTTGGGGAAATTAGTCAAAGAGCACAAGTTAGCGAAGTGAGAGGCAGGGCAATGCAGCGGAATCTTTTACCCAATGTCTACGGGGTCAGGCCAAGCCAAGGAGCAAACAGGAGGTTAAGAATAATTGTGATCTTTATTAAATACAGAGAAAAAGTATATGCAACACACTCACAGAGATAACTATAGAAAATAAAGGTTGGAGTGGTATAGAGGGATTTTTAAGAGAGATTGTTGAATTGGGTGATGCAACACCTGTCCTGAAGCCTGGATAGATCACTGCAAAGGTCCGAAGTTGAGCTGTCTCAGCCAATATGACTGAGGGGAAGGCTTGCCAAGCAGAGCGGCGGCAAGACTGGATGGAAATCCGGAGCAATCCGAGGAAGGTCTCAGAATCAGGGGTTTTTATACGGAGAAATGTAACTGCAGGTTATGCCACACTTGGGGAAAACAATGAGTTTCGGGCGCGAGACAAATCTTTGGAAAGGTCACATGATTGAGTTAAGTCCAAATTGACAGAGAAGTAGACAGTATGCAAACACAGAGTGCTCAACAGATGAATATTCAGCTTGCCAAGTTGCCTGCTCGGAGCAGGGAGTTCTTTGTAAGCAGCGTGCATACATAATGAGGGTGTTTGCAGAGAGGTCTCCTAAAGCGGTGATCTGCCTGTTTCTGGCCTGCCTGTATTGTGTTGGGATATTGCAGTGTTTAGTGGCTGAGCCTAGTTCTGTGCTTGTCCGGGGGCCTCACAAACACGTAGAGAGTGGTGGTGGAAGAAAGCCAAATTATTGATATCAAAATGGTATCTATGTCACCTTAAGTGCGGTCCAGCCATGGCAGTAACACAGGTTGAGACTTTTTATTTTGGCAATCCTTATAAGATTTAGTGCTCATGGAGACCAGACCTTTCACAATTGTGCTGTAGTGTCTATCTATGTATTTTATTTATTTGTTGTATTTAATAGTTATCCTTTTAACTAGTGTTAATTTTATGAAATGTTAATGATATTTTAAATGTTTCAATCAATATATGTGCTGACTTATCATTCAACAATTTCAACAACGGAGTAGAATTGTTGAATGGGCCTGCTGTAGTTAGGACTAACCAACAGGACCCCAGCTCTTGAGTCCCAGACTGGGAAGCAGGCACGATAATAATAGTAGGACAGTCAGCCCTCCACATTTGCAGGTTTCACTTTTGCGGATTTGATTACTCACGGATCATTTGCTGTCACCTATGCTGCCTCCTGATGCCATTTTTAATAGGGATTGCAAGTCTTGTGAGACTGAGAAACTGTCAGTGAGGCCTGTAGGTACCTATTAAAAATGGTGTGGGGGCAGCAGTGGAGGTGGCAATAAGCCACCCACTTCTGCTTTGCGAAGGAACCCTGATGCCTCAAAGGAACCCATTGTGGGTTGAATATGGTGATCATACTTTTTTTGTATGTTAAAATATGGTTTGGGAGGGCCTAGAGTTATTCACGGTTTTTCCACTTTCATGGGGGTCCTGTGCCCTTAACGCTAGTGAATGTGGAGGGATGACTATAGTAACAACATAATTTCCCCCCTCTCTCTTATGCACATATGTGCACACACACACACACACACATACATATAGACACACATACACACATCACCTCACCCAGGCCTAATTTTTGGCTTCTGCTCTGGCCAGCAGAAGACTGGAGATCTTCACATCTACCCCACTTAAACTTGCTCTGTCAGTCCCTTCCAAATGTCTTAAGAACTTCCCTCAACTTTGCAGCAAAGCATTGAATAAACATTTCTGTGTTTGCACTTTGCTGGCCTTTATGCTGAAGGTGTTCTTTGTTTTTACATGATTGTATTGGGAAGCCTTATACTTCTGAAGCTCAATCTCTTTGCCATGTTCTCCTGCAGTGCAGCTACTCAGAGAGCTATCAAAGCACTGTGGAGGGTGATAAAAACAGTATGTGTTGGGGGGGCCAGGATCAGCTATTCAATCTGACACCTTTTTCCCCCCTTGTTCTTATTTATTTATAAATAAAAAATGCTTGTTTATTACCTAACAGCTCAAGATGGGGCAGGGGTAGGGAAGAGAGAGAAGAAAAGAAATCATGTCTGAATGGTTTCCTGTCTAAACACAAGGTGTATTGATATGCAGACTGTTTGCTTTCACAGATTAAAAATGCATGTTACACTTGAGGAGTTCAAGCTGTGGAGCATATTGCACAGGCAGGTTACAAATTGCTGTAACTGATTCATTATTTGTATGAAAAGAACCCTGAGAAATGTAAATATAGCATTTGATTATGCTGGCCACTCAAGAAAGGGAAAGAACGATGGGTGAAGAAAATCAAAGGTTTTCCAAGGGACTGACTTGCTTCCAAAGCAGATAGTGACAAATATTTCTTTGGTAAGTTAGGGAAGGGATAGGAAAAATATTGCCCCAGGGCCATTTGTGCCCCTAACCCATTTCATGATTCATTTCCACACTAGCCTTTTATAGGCCCTTTTCACACACCAATCCTGTTGCGAAATGGCCTTGGGAGCTTCGCAAAATTGCGAGGACCATTTCACATGATGTCCTCACAATCGCATGATGCTCTCAAGGCCAGTAGGCATCGATCACGCATTATATCATTTTTGGTTTGTTGCCAAAAATGATGCATGATTGCACATCCCTGCCGGGCCACACACACACTTACCTTGCGTGCAGAGGCTCCGGACATGCAGCCATCGTGCTTCCTCCCCCAGCGCAGCCTGGGAAAGTACCCGGCTGTGCTGCAGAAAAAAGGAGTGGAGCACCCACGCTTCCTTCAGGCCAGCATGGAGCTATTGCATTGGGGAAGCAGAGGGGACACAATTGCCTCTTGCAAGATGCTTCTTGCGTGATCCCCTCATGACACCAGCAGAACCAGGTAAGATGTGAAACAGGCCATAGTGCTATTATTCCACTTTCAACATCCTATGGAATCCTGAGGTTTGCAGTTTATTACTATCACACCCTGTTCCCAGTCTGGGACTTAAGAGCTGAGGTTTGCAGTTTGAGGCCCCTTCCTAAACTGCAAACCCCACAATTCCATGGGACGTTGAAAGTGGTATAATAGGACTATGGCCCTTTCCTCACCTTACCTTCTTCTGGTGCTGGGGTGATGGGATTGAGCAAGCAGCCTCCAGCAAGAGGATCTCGCGTCCGGAGTCTTTTGGCTCCACACGAGCTGCCTGCTCACGCGAGAGCCCCACCTCTTCCTTCTGCAGTGCAGCCTGGGAGTTTCCGAGGCTGTCCTGGGGCAGGAAGCGTGACTGGTGCAGCTCCAGAGGCTCCACACACCAGGTAAGTGTGCTCGGGGTCCGAGAGCAATGCGCGATCAGCGCCTGCCAGCCCCTGTAGCATCACGCGATTGTGGGTGCATCATGGGAAATATACAATGGGAAATATACAAAAGTGGCATATACAAAAACCTTAAAGGATATTGTGTACCTGTCAAAGTTGGACATATCGGCTTAAATGCTATAGTTAGTCCTGACTACAGCTGATCTATGAAATCAATGGATTTAGCTATGTTTTGATTCATTATGCAACAACTGATTTAATAGGTCTGCTGCAGTTGGGACTAACCAACAGGTTACCAGTCATTGCCTCTGGTCATCACGAGTAAAGCTGTGGACTGCAGGACCTGGAGGCATGGCTAACTCTTTCCCCTGAAAATGATTGGGTGGCTGGATATGGAATGCAGGACAACATGGCTAGCTAGCTGAGATCCAGAACAGAAGGATTCCTGTTATGAAGTAAAAATACACTATCTACCCCATTTGGTTGTAGGACTTATCTCTCTATGTAGGGGTTTGCACGAGGCCTGTGGGACCCCTATGTGTTGCCCCTGAAGTCGCCCAAGCCCCTAGACCCCCCAGATTATTTGAATGCCAAGTTTCAGGTATTTTTCATTACAAAACTGGCCCAAAGCCTCCTGAACTTCTCACAAATATGGCAACACTCCAGAAACCAACCAAACCCCTCCAAAGGGGGGAAAACTGAATAAAGGGGGAAACTTAACTGAAAATTGGTGGGAAAGGAGTGTGGAAGTGACATTGCATCATTTCTAGTTTGGCAAAATGCGTCTTGCATCTTGCAGACCACTGGGCATACATGGGTGAGGGTTTCCACCACCTCTCACTGGCCCATTATGGGCTAAATCCTTTTATTTATGGATCGGCCAATCGAATCCTCAAATCCTCAAATCCTGGGTAAGGATTAGAGATTCCCGAATCTGAATCCCTGGAGACTGGGATGCCTGAAAACCAGAGAGACCAGGACGCCTGGTAATTAGGGAGACCGGGATGTCTGAAAACCAGGGAGACCAGGTTGCATGAAAACCTGGGAGACTGAGATATCTGAAAACCTGGGAGACCATACATACAAGGGAAGATAGTAAGTAGGTGAGATTTTGCCCTTGGAGTAATAATGGCCTTTGCTAACAATTTCACAAATTACAGCTGGGCTTGTATTCTAAGAGATTTAAATTGAACATTTCATATTTAAGTTCAGTACTTGACTGAAAGCTACAGGCTTGAGATTTCAAGGACAGCTGAAACATTCCTTTGCATAGCTCCCTTGCAAAGCTCTTTCACACACAATTCTGGGGTTTGGAGTTTTACAGGGTGTCACAGCCATCTTTGCCAAAGTGTGTTGGTGCATCATCAGACTACAAACCCCAGCATGCCAGAAGGTGCTATGCAAAGAAAAGCCAGTTTTGACCTGGATTATCTCTGTTCTGTAGTATGCAGCCCTGTTTACACAGGCAGGAAAATGTGGGATTAATCCACATTTTCCTGCCTGTGTACAAAGGGTCTTTGTATCATTTTCAATCTGGGGAGATCCTGAGGCAAAACTAGGACAACTGTCTTGGCCAGATTTCTTCAGAGGGAGGTTTGCCTTTGCCTAGGCTTTTGCTAAGGCTGAGAGAGTGTGTCTTGCCCAAGATTATCCTTCTTTCTCTTGCTTTTTAAAATCTTTTTTAAAAAAAAGATTCAAAAGATTCCAGATTTGTGAGATTCATGGATTCCCAGAACCTTCCAGGGATTTGGAGCTGGATTTGGGTTTGGGAAATTCTGGATTTGTCCCATTCCTACTTATCTTAATCATATCTAGATATCTTAAATCATTAGAATTTACGTAAGGACAAAACTGCCACATTCCATTGGTCATAGTAATTGGATTGCTGCTGCTATTTTCATTCTTTTACAAGTGATATTTCATTTTTGCAGTTGTTCCCTTTTTAGTTGTATTGAGAAGACTCTTCAACTTGGCTGTTTAAGCCATGCAAGACTGCTAAGATCAAGCTGCTAAACCATTCAGAATATCAAGAACCCCTATGCATGCACATCCCTTCTTCAGTAAGACTTCTTCATATGGCGATCAGCTGTGCAAATGTGATACATGATCCTTTGCTTATTCTTTCAAATGCATGAGGGTATTTGAGTGACCCCATTTTTAGCTGGCTTTGTGATATCACCACAAACTCAACTTTAAGTGGTTATACAGCACTGTGATGTTATGACTTCTACTCTGAGGCCATTTCTACACTACACTATTATAGTGCTATTATTCCACTTTCAATATCCTATTGAATCCTGGAGTTTGCAACTAGAGAGGGGTATTTAGAATTCTCAACCAAAGAGCTCTTTGGCCTCAGGAAACTACAAAACCCAGAATTCCACAGGATGTTGAAAGTGGAATAATAGCACTTTCACAGTGTAGTGCAAAATGGCCTGGGATTCTTGAATAGCTGGGGTGTATATTTCTAGGAAGACTGTGCAGTTTTACTTTATCCAAGCAGCAGAATATTTCAAGGGAAATACCAGACAACCCCCTTTCCTCAACCACAGAGACAGAAAATAAGGGACAGAAAAGTGCCCATCCACTCAGTCCCCTGAAAAAATAGGTGAACATTCAGAGAAAACCAATATACTAGTGCTCAGAGATTTGTTCTGGGCCAAAAGCTGACATCTAAGGATAGCCCCAGGTGATCTCATTGTTATGCATTACATATTGCATAAGCATTAAATATCCTAAATAGCACCAGATTTTGTCTGATTCTGGAAGCTAAGCAAGCTCAGCCCTGGTTAGTACTTTGATGGGAGATTGCCAAGGAATACCAGGTGCTGTAAGTTGTAATTTAGAGGAAGGAACTGGCAAAACTAACTCTGCATATTCCTTCCCATATGAAAAATTCATTGGGTTGCCATAAGTCAACAGGTGATTTGAAGGTAAACACACACAGTTGCTCACATATTGTCATTCAGAAAAAGAACATATTTTCCTGATTGGAAACTGAGGCAGAAATCTCAGTTAAAGCCTCTGTTCCCAGATCAAGGTGAAATGAGAGAATTATTCCTTCTCACTCACTTAGGGAGACAGGATGAGGAACATTTAATCTAGCCCACATGCTTCTAGCCAGAAGATGGATGCAGAACAAAGGGCAAGGTGAAACCTGGTGTCACAGTACTGAGGGAAGGAGGAAGCTTTCTAAGCAAATATTTAGACACCCCCAGAGAGACTTTGCAGGTTGCAGCAACAAATAAATTAAGCCTTACAAAATGGAAGCAAGCTACTGCTCTGCCACCTAAACTACAGATTTGCACACAGCCCTTTCTTCTTGCCCGGAGCTGAGCCTACCAAGACTGGAGGATTTGTGTGGTCATCTCCTGCTTGGAAGTGACCCATAAAAACTGGAAACTCAGGGCCAGGCCCTGAGATCTGGCAACCCTAGTATAGATGCTCCAGGACTAAAAGGAGCAACAAGGCTATTTATAAATTCCCTGTCTCTGGCTGTTGCTAGTGTGTGTTCCTGTGCTGCTCCTAATTACATGTACTAATTCTGACTCTTAACTACTCAGATAGCTCCCTTGCAGCCTCCACGTCAGTTGTAAGGCAATAATAATGGACAGAATAAGGCACAGGCCCATAAGAAATTGCATGTGTGAATCAAGAAAGGCAACAAAGGCGAGCTTTGGAACAGATTCCATTTGTTTAGTCTCTTATCCTCCCCCATCATCATCATGCCTTAAATTGACATCATCTGTTAACATGCATCCTTCCGCAATTTCTCTCCAGGATTTATTGGATTAAAAGCTGTATTCCTATTCTTCCGTGGCCTCTCAATTTCAGATCCCATTTTATATTGAGACTCCCTCAGCATTGTCCACAGTGAGCTGGCATTATGAAAATTGGATTGCTTCTTTATCCCCTTTACGAAAAAGGTGGTTTGATAAGAGACACACAAATATGATTTCTTGGTTCCCCTCCAGTTCCATCAAGCAAACCCCTGTTGTGCTGCTCATGGTGCATTATGAAATAATGTCATATTAACATGCCGTAGTAGCAGAAACAAAATACGTATATATATAGGGGACACTCCCGGCACGCTCCCATATTAATTTCAAGGATTGTATCTTTTAATTTGTGGTTGATAGTGATATCTAATTGAAACCAATCCTTTACATTTAGAGGCATGCTTTATAGTTAGTTTTTTCAAAAGTAAAAAATGCCCAGGTAACTTGATTTTCCAATACATCCAAACTCAAAAACCCTGAACGTGGGTGTAACTGAAACCATATATTTGGAGAAAGTCCTAGCTTATCTCTTATTTGTTGACCCATTATATTTTGTTTTTAAGGGAAAAAATTCAGTTAAGCTATTTAAACCATGACTTGCCCAATTAGCAAACTCTCATATTTAATCTGGATGAAAGAAAAGTGGATACTATCAGTATAAAGATTAATGGGGAGGTTCCTCAAATCAAATAATTTTGATATACATTGCAAATTAGTAGAAGGATCTCAAGAAAGGGGTTATGATGAATAGGGATTATCTTTGATACAAATAAAAAGACTAAACCCTGACAAAAGCAATTGCTAGGGTGAAGGGGTATATCCAGGGGTAGTCCTGTCATGGAGCAAAACACAGTGAACATCACAAAAACAGAGGTGTGCATTGAGAGGATACCTTTATTGAGCCAACACCCCCCCCCCAAAAAAGGCAAAGTACAGAAGTGAGCTTTCAAAGTTCGTAGGCTTCTCCTCATCAGGCATGGGTGTTAAAGGAAGAAATTTTAAAATGGAGGGCCACAGAGCTGGATCCAATCTGAAATGCTAAAGCTGAATTGAAGATGATAATGAGGGGGGTGTTGATGAAGGTAAAGGTGTTTGGGACACAAAAGAAAAGCAAGGCAGCATCCTTTTCTCCCCCTTAACTGTTAGGAACAAAGGCAATTGCTTTGAGATCTAGTCTGGTCAAATTAATGTTAACACCTATTTGTTAGCTCCGAAGGAAGTAGAAGGAGATTTTTTTGCTACACTTGTTCAAAATACACTAGCTCCTTAGAAACAGGAAATTCCAGGTAGGAACTATACTTATTATATACTTGCATGCAAGAATGAACAATTGCATCAGTTTTGTCCTCATTATGAACAATTGTGAGAATTTCTGCAAATTTCAACCTTTTTTGTTGCTCTTTTGCTGAAAATGCATTTATACAAAAAAATAAAGAGGTGCTTTTGCTGTGCAGAAAACATGATCTCAGGAGAAATCAAGTTGCAGCAAAACCCACATATTTTCTGCATAGAAAAGGCATGTGCATTTATACAATGAGTGGTATGTTCTGTGCAAAAATCACATTTTCTACCTAGAAAAAAAAGTGTATTTGTGTGCAAATGAATTCTCTGAAAAGGAGTCCAAAGCAAAAGAATCTTATTACTGTTCCTATTTTCTTGTTGGGGTATCTTGAGTGAAAGGACACCTTTCTTTTTTTTAAGTGATGAGGAGAATACTAATTGGTATTCTTTACCATCTTAAGACAGAATATGTGTAAAAGAAGAAACAGGATAGGAAGTGAGTTTTCCAATTTGAGAGACCAGAGCTTGAAAAGTTATTTTTAAGTGTAATTTTTTACCATTACATGATTGAGAAATAGTCCATTACATATATGAAACCCATTACTGTTGGTCATTGCAGTGACGGGGGAAAAAAACTCATTCTGCTGCTAGTTGCACTGCCTGTTGCTGTTACTTGAAAGAAAAGCCTTATGACTGATAACTGTGTTACCCTACCATACACCTCCACTCTATGATATGGTGTAATTGGCAATGAACATTATTTAATTGGCACTAAACATAAATCATACATTTATGGCTGAAAAGCCATGCTGGCAAAGAGGACTAGCTGTACATGTGCAAAAGTAGGTCAGAAGGGACCTCAAGGTCAGTTCATAAGTTCCCTGAGGTTTAGTTGGAGAAGATGATCCTCTCAATGGCCCAGACCTAAAACAAAATAGCCACTGAAACTCCCAGACAAAGCAACAATGGCCAACAACCAATGACCTTCCTGCTGAATTTCCCCCTTTTGTTCCCTCACCTGCCCAGACATTAAGAAACTATCACAACTCCCATCAATGCTTTCTCACCTAATGCTAAGGCCATTAGCCAGCTCCAGGGACTTTTGTTTGTTCTGTCAGAGAGCCGTTAACACCTTCTCCTTCAGGGCAGAAAAAGGGTATTTAAACCCTGGCTCAGACGCTGAGTTTTTGCTAGCACTTGGCCATTACATTGCACCCCAGACCCCTATTCCTCAGCGCTGCCCTCAGACTCCGTTGTTTGAGCCATCATGCCTTGACTTTCTTCTCTTCAGGATTGGTAAATATTACCCCCTTCATCCCATCTCCTCATTACCCAATTTTCCCTCCTTTCCTTCAGTTAGCCTTGTATGGTTGTGAGACTGCTTAAATCTTATGTGTGTCTGTGGTTTTCTTTTTCTTTTTTTTTAATATAATTTTATTATAGTTCACCATATAAAACATACATTTCTCACTGTACATCTACTGAATTGTTACAGTTATCCTCCACTCCTCTCTGGATTACATAAACTGTTATATCATTGACATACCATCATTATGCATCGCAACAAATTTATCACAATACCAAGATAGTTCCTGCATTTCAACCCAACTTTACATGTTCCATGATATTTCTCTGATTTTCTCCTTCTTGCTATCATATTACCATGAATTAAGAATTATTTCCTGTCAAAACCCCATCCATATCCAGCACAATTTGCCATTCTTTATTGATATCATCATCTGATTTTCCTTTCAGTCTCTGAGAGACTGTATCTGCATTCCGATTTTCAATAAAAGCTGCCCACCATTGCTCTATTGTGGGTATTTGTTCAGTTTTCCATAACCTCGCATATTCAATATGAGCTGTCGTAATCATATATAGTAATATTCCCCAATATTTCTTTATGCCAGTTCCATCTAACATATGTCATATTTAACAGATACAGTTCAGGTATCTTATCCAGTTGAACCTTTAACATCATACATATATGTGTCTGTGGTTTTCAAAATGACCATTAAGTAACTCTTTTAAGTAAGAAGAAAACAGCAGTGATGTAGACTCAAGTCAATTGATTCAGACTCAAGTCAGATTTAAGTCACTTCATTGACTTGACTTGAACTTGACTCAGAAAAATTACACACTGACCCAACTCGATACTTGCATATTTTTAGCGTCTGACTTGCTGCCCTTGGTTCAGTAACATAACACATTCATCCAGAAACCTCACAACTTACTGGTCACATGGCAATCCCTCTCAAGTGCAAAATGTGGACACATTTCTCAAAGGGTTTTGAGGTGGGGTTGAGGTCTGCTTAGCAGCCTATCCCTGCTTCATATAGGAGGAGCTTTCTAAACCTTTTCCTAAGAGCAGAAGACAAACTTTGCAAATGGGAATTAAGAAGGATCCTATTCCCCACTTCTGAAGCTGCAGATGGCAAAATCACAAAAGTGGAGGGCTGACTCTACTTAAATTGTTAAAGCTGACTTTATTCGACTGTGTCCAGAAATTCTGGAATACAGGTTGGGGTATAAAGTTGGCTCCCAGACTTGAGACTTGACTTGAAAGTATTTTCAAGGACTTGAAGGTGAGACTTGGAGCAAAAGACTTAAATACATCACTGGAAAACAGAGAGGTAAATCTTTGGCTGTTTCACAATCTCAAACAATTTCCATAGTTTCCTTGCAGCTGTGGGAGAAAATGGGTATTTCTGTACACTTTTCACACATCCTAAAATGTTTCAGGAAAAGATTCTGAACAGAAATAAATGCATGGCCTAGTGTCATATGAAAATAGTGGGTTTTGTTTTTTAAAAAATATTTGTCACTCAGAATTTGTGGAGTTTGCTCTGATTTTTGCACAAATCCCCATGTGCTTCTAAAAACAATTGTTTTGCATGAAAATGCAGAGGGATGCACACACAAAAATCTACATTAGGGGGCACAGTTTCCAGGCTGCTTTTGCACAAAATTGCCATCTTGTGTGCAAACATAACTTTTGAATAAAATTATCTGGCATGTATTAATAGAAACTGCATTCTTCTGCATTTTTGCATTCTTCTTGCAAAAAGCACAATTTTGTCTGGAAAAAAACCCCTCCACTATTTCCATTTTGTGTTTTAGGCAAAAGTAGGTCCCACTCCCCCCCCCCAAATTCCACATTTCTAAAAAGAGAACTCCAAGACATAACGTGTTGACCTGGATCAGTACACAAAGGGACCTTGTGCAAAATGTTCATTTCTGCGTTACTCTTCCCAATGCAGTTTCCTAAGCCTTGGAAGCATTCCATCTACTACATAAAAGTCAATGTTTGTCTGCGCATTTGTCTGAGTTAGTATATGATTGGCTGTGTGAGGCGGGAAGACCTCATATGATTGGCTGGCTGTGAAGATTCCATGGAATCCTGGGGCTGGCAGTTCAGGGAGGGGCCTTTGGAATTCTCAGCCACAGAGCTCTTGGGCCTCAGGCTGGTTGCTATGGAGATGAGGCCTACCATCAATAAGGATGCCGGAAAACATTTGGGAGGCATATGTGAGAAAAAATTAAAGTGACATATAACACATAGCCCATTTCCACACTACTCTGTCATAGTGCTATTATTCCACCTTCAACATCCTATGCAATCCTGGGATTTGTAGTATAAGGAGGGGTATTTAAGAATTCTCAGCCAGACAGCTCTTTGGCCTCAATAAAATGCAAACCCCAGAATTCCACAGGATGTTGAAAATGGAATAATAGCACTATAACAGTTTAGTGCAGAAATGGCCATAGTTACTAGGCCTTCTCGCCTCACACAGTAGATTGTATGGGCTCCATATGTGAGGAATCTTAAAACTGAAATTCAAAACAAAAAATGCTTCCAGAAAAACGTAAAATCATTGCACAAATACAACAGAAAAGGGGGGGAAAGCCAGTATATCAACATCACCAGACAACACAGATCAGATTGGGGACTATGGGAAAAAGTTACAGGTACTGGAATAGACTGTTTGTTATGGAGACAATGCCTAGCAGCAAGGAGGAGGACAATGTATTCCCACAGGAACCCAACCTCTGTATGCTAACAACTCTGAATACAGATTGGATTGGGGAATATGGGGAAAAATTACAGGTACAGAAATAGGCCGGTTGCTGTGGACACAAGGCCTAGCAGCAAGGAGGAGAACAGTGTACTCCCTCAGGAACCCAAACTGTGTACGTAAATAACTCTGAATATAAATTGCATTGGGAAATATGGAGCAAAGTTACAGGAAATGGAGAAGACAGTTTGGTGAGTTCTGAAGAGGAAAATAAAAACTGCAGGCAAAGCCAAGTAAATACGTTAGTGTGTTATAAAATTAGAAAGCATCTCAATCCCCTCCATCTGATTTGATCCAGGCTATGCAAGCCTCTACATCAGCACCAGTGGCTGTCAGAGACTGCACTTTTTGCTCCTCAAAGAGTAAAGAAAAGGGACCTGACAAGAGGCCCACATGGGTGATATTACAAGGATCCAAGGCCTAATCAAAAGGCTGACACACAGAGATAGAGCAAGCTTGGGAAATGAACTCAGCAGTATCCACATGGGCAGCTCTGAGGGAAGAAGCGTGGCAGTTTGGGAGGATGGAGAAATCAATCTTCTGGTGTGACATGAGATTCCTTTGATCAAACTAATCTTTTCATACCTTTCTTCACTTCTGTTGTTGTTCTGAACATCTTTTGCCTTCAGGGGAAGAGAGAAAGTGGGCGGGGGGGGAACTGGGGAGAGAAAGAGACCAGTATTCTCAATCTCCTCATAGATCACATACTGGGATGGTTCATATAGGTGGGAAAGGGACTCCACAGGCTCAGATTCTGTTCCGTGCTGATTGCTAAATTCACTGCCAATTCATGCCTTAGTGGCGCTGCAGATGTGATGCGAAGGACAAGCAATAAATAACGTCCTGCACATATGGTCACCAGTGACTGACATACATGAGGGAAGACAGTCGGAACCAAAATAAAGTCTCAGGACTAAGGCTAAAAAAACATTGCAAGGGGACAAAGCAGATTATTCACAGCCCTTTAATATATGTCTGTGATATGTGTAATAAAAGCCCAGATCTGTATAAACTGTGGACTATGCAGTTAGTGAGACAGAGTGAACTGCTATAAGAAATTATGGTAAGTAACTGGTCTCACTGACTTGAAAAGTGGGTTTGCATAGAAACACAGACATGTTCTCCAAAATTTCAGGGGTGGAAACCAAGACACATGTGGCCAAGCAACACCAGAGTGTGGCCAAGTTTGCATAAGTTGTTAATGAGGACAAACACACAATCCAGGAAAGTCTGGAGCACTTTGCTTTTGCCTGAGCCTAACAGGAATGTCAAGATCCAACCTCTTTCTGGCCTCTTCCCCACTGCTGAGTTAATTGAGAGCAAAGTATTCTTGCACTTCGAACTCATTTGGGCAGCAATTGAAAGAAGCTGCTCAACAATAATCCCATGGTCCTTTTCACATGGAATACTGCTAAGCCAAGTCTTCCTCATCCTATACTTGTGCATTTGGTTTGTGTGGCCTACATGTAGAATTTTGCATCTGTTTCAGTTGAATTTGATTTTCTTAATTTTAGTCATTTTTTAGTTTATCAAGCTCCTCTTGATTTCTGTCCCTGTCTTCCACAATGTGTTAGCTAACCCTCCCAGTTTTGCATCATCCATAGATTTGATAAGGATTCCCTCCACTCCATCATCTAAATTATTAATTTTAAAAAAATGAAGCAGTTCAGCCCCCGGACAGAATTCTGCAGAAATCCGCTTGCGACCTCCTTCTAGTTTGAAGCACAGCCACTGATGACAACTCATTCAGTATAGTTTTCCAAGCAATTATGGATCCATCTAATGGTGTTTCCATTTATTCCATATTTAGTCAGTTTGTTAATCAAGGTATCATGGGGGACCTTATCAAATGTTTTGTTGAAATCCAGATAAATGACATTCACAGCATTTCTACCATCTACTCAACTTGTCATCTAATCAAACATACACACACAAAATACGATTAGTCTGGCAGAATTTGTTATTGACAAACCCATACTGGCTCATACTAATCACTGCATTGTCATCAAGTTACTTGCAAACAGGTTCCTGTACCATCCATTCTATCATTTTTCCTATTATCAAAGGTGAGACTGACTGGTCTATACTTTCCTGGATCTCCTTTTTTGCCTTTTTGAAGAAAGGGAAAACGTTTGCTCATCTCCTGACCTCTGGGCATCTTACCCATTCTCCAAGATTTCTGACATATCATGACAGGTAGTCCAGTGATTACATCAGCAAGTTCCTTCAGTTCTCTTGGAAGTAGATCATCTGACCCTGGAGATTTAAACTCATTTAGGTTAACTAGATGATTCCTAACTCAAGTTCAATCTTGATTTGCAACCCAGATTCTTTATCAAGGTGATGCATGGAAGCACAGGTCCTCTTTTGGAGAAAAAAACCTGGATACTAAGCATTTCTACCTTTTCATTGTGATCTATTAGCATTTAAACCATCCTTGCTCAACAGTGGTCCCACCATTTTCTTCTCTTGCTTCAAACATATTTGAAAAAACTCTTTTTGTCACCCCTTGCTTACCTATGCTGTCTCAGCTCATTTTGAGATGTAGATTTCAATATACTATTCTTTCAAGTTTAGGCTACACATCTGTATTTTTCCTTGGTGATTCATTCTTTCTTCCATTCTTTATACATGCTTCTTTTTTTTCTTTTCACTTCCTCCTTGAGTTTACTGTGCAATCACATTGGCTTTTTGAGACATTTCCCTTTTTTTTTCTTCCATGGGATTGTTTGTAGTTGTAGTTTTAGGAGCTCCTTCTTCATGAAATCGCACTTTTTTTTTTTAGCACCTCTGTTGCCAATTGTAGCCAATGTGTTGCCAATTGTAACCAATATGGTGTTGGTCCTTGGGGGGAAAATGGTGTCCATCATTTCAGGTAGCCTAAGGGCCTTTCCACACTACACTGTTCTAGTGCTATTATTCCACTTTCAACATCCTGTGGAATTCTGGGGTGTGTAGTTTACTGAGACCAAAGAGCTCTCTGGCTGAGAATTCTGAATGCCCCTCCCTAAACTGCAAACCCCAGGATTCTATTGGACATTGAAAGTGGAATAATAGCACTAGAACAGTGTGGTACAGAAAGGCCCTAAGATGCACCAAGGTCCAGTTGAGTAGGGCATCAGGGTGGATGCCCAGGCCACTACTGCACTTGAAGGTCTGTCTATGTCCTTGATTAACTCTTCTCCTCATTGACTTCCACTGCTCCAACACTCCCCCATTTCCTAATCTTCCACAGTAATTTAAATTCTCTGCTCTCTACTCCCACTTCTCAAGCTTGCCCTATCAGATGCAGCTAAGATCTCAGTCTGGTACTGAGTGACATGGGAAATGCATAACAATCATAGATGGTATAACTGACAGCCGCTACTACCTTACATCCTATTCAGGAGTCACTGGTCACAATCAAAATCATGTTCATAGAGCATAATGCTCCACAACTGTACTTTCACTGTGGATTTCCCTTCATTTTCCCTTCTCTTCTGAGTACTGCATGACTATTGTTTTAGTGGCTGAGGGTACCCACCCAGGCAAGCTTTGATGGCAGGTCTGCAATTGGGAAAAAAAGAGAAGTTTGCAGCACAGCAGCATCCAAGTTCAGCTCTGCAACCTGGAGGAAAAAAGCAGAAATTGTTTTCTAAATGCATTGTCCTCTGTGTGATATCTGCTGTCCTGGCAACATTTTTTTTTCCTTTGAGCTGGCCCTTCCCCGAGCACTGAGAAGTTGCAATGCATGGATAGGAGATGTTGTGGAAAGAGGCACTAAATACCTGCTTCTGCAATACTGTTGAAGCTACATCATTTTATGCCTATATCAACAGGATTCTGGCCTTCATCAAACAGGCTGAGGATGGGATGAGTGGGAACAACTATGGCTCTTCCAGCTCATGTATGCAGATACACACACACACACTTCTATGTTTGAGGGAGGGGGTGGAAAGAAATATCACTGAACTCAACCGTCTCCATTAAAGTAGCATTTTTTTCAACTCATAAGCCTTGTGAGAAAATATACTGCTCACTTTGAGTATTTGCATAATTGTTAAGGTTCCAGGACATTCCTCAGAAATAAAGTGTATATGAACAAAATGACATTTTAGTCAATCAGGAAAAGATTGCATAATTTAGATAAATCACAGAAATAAATAAACAAATCAGGCAAAAAGTATAAAATAAAGTGATGTGAAATTCAGTGTAGAACCACACACACACGCACACACAAATCATAACAGCATGAATGTTTGTATTGAACTAAATCTTCCTTCTCCAACCTAGTGTCTTCTAAAAGTTCTGGACTACATCTTCCCAAATTCCTGACCATTGGCTGTGCTGACTGATAGATGATGAAGCCAAAACATCTGTACAGCACCAGGTTTGGGAAGGATAGGTAGTGAATTTGGAGTCTGTTCCAGGACAACTTGTTTTAAGCTTTCCCCATCATAACAGGAAAACTTACTGTGGCTGCATACATGCACAGAATAATTAGGCCCATGGCACTGTAAAATATCACAAATATAGAACAGCAAAACAACTTAGCGTCCCTTTTCATTTATGAGTAAGTAGGCTAAATCAGAAAGCATACAGTCTCTTATACATATCCATGAACTCTACAAGTCTCCTGGTAAAATTCCATAGTTTAGTTAGAGATATGAAATAAATCTTACTCATGAGGAAATCCTATACGACTGGTTTTACTGATAAGCACACAAAATATATCCCAGTACCTACGAATAAGCAGATTTTGTCTAGTTATGGAAGACATTCCCAGGAGAATGTGTCTGAAATATGGAGTTGTAGTCTCAAAAGAGAGAGAATGAAACAGGATAGATATGAAAAGCAGGTGAGAAATTTGGCAGGGAAAGCAGGAACTCCTGGGAATGAATTCATTCCATTAGAGCAGTGATCTCCCTTGAGTCTAGATGAGCCCAAGGGGGAAAAAAAGTCAGATTTAAAGGTAAACTGCAAAGGTTTTGTTAAAAATTAAAAACCCACTCATAGGATCCCAAGAGAGGGAAACTGCTGTTAGCTACTATTTAAATACATTGTTAATGCTGGGTGTTAGCAAACACGACTCTGTTAAGACTGCCTGAGGATCCTGAACAATTTGATCAACAGATATATCTTATTTCTGCTAGATATTTTATTTGTGCCATTCAAGTGATGTCTATATGCAGAACTCCTTCCACTAGTTCATCACAACTAGAAGCAGAAGCTGCACAGATGGCCACAAGGGGATCAACTTCATGGTCCAGAAGGTGGAAGAGGCCACAAGGGGATCAAATATTCTAGATCATCAGATCCTGACCAACAGGGATGACCTTTTTAATGAGGTAGAAGTGGTTGGATCTTTAGGGGGGAGTGACCATGCCCTATTGGAATTTGGCATTCAGTAGAAAAGAGAAGTGTAGCCAGAAACTCATCTTAGATTTTAAAAAAGCGGACTTCTGTAAACTTAGGTTGCTGCTGGCTGGAATTCCGTGGTCGAGAATAGTGAAAGGGAAAGGAGTTCAGGAGGCATGGGAATTCCTTAAAAAGGAGATACTGAAGGCACAGTCTAAAACTGTGCCAATAAGGAGGAAAAATGGAAGGCATCTGAAGAAACCAGAATGGTTAACTAAAGAACTCTCAGCTGAGCTAAGTGTTAAGAGAAACATGTATAGGAATTGAAGAAGGGGAAACCACCAAAGAAGAATTTAAGCAAGTAGCTAGGAGATGTAGGGAGGAGGTCAGAAAGGCTAAAGCACAGAACGAACTTAGGCTGGCCAGAGACATTAAAAACAATAAAAAGAGCTTTTTTAAATATGTCCGCAGCAAAAGGAAAAAGAAGGAGACGATAGGGTCGCTGCACAGAGAAGATGGCGAATTACTCACAGGGGGAAGAGAAAAGGCAGAACTACTTAACACCTTCTTTGCCTCAGTTTTTTCCCAGAAGGATACAAGCACTCAACCTGGCGGTTGGGGAGCAGGGGAGGAAGCAGGGGAAATGAGGCACATAATAGGTAGAGAGATGGTACAGGAATACCTGGCCACACTGGATGAATTCAAGTCTCCAGGGCCAGATGAATTGCATCCTAGGATATTAAAAGAGCTGGCAGAGGTCATTTCGGAACTGCTGGCTATAATCTTTGAGAAATCTTGGAGGACAGGAGAAGTTCCAGCAGACTGGAAGAGAGCAAATGTTGTCCCCATCTTCAAGAAGGGAAAAAAGAGGACCCAAATAATTATTGCCCAGTCAGCCTGACATCAGTACCCAGAAAGATCCTGGAGCAGATCATTAACCAGTCAGTTTCTAATCATTTAGAAAGCAACGCAGTAGTCACGAGAAGTCAACATGGATTTCTCAAAAATAAGTCATGCCAGACTAATCTTATCTCTTTTTATGATAGAGTTACTAGCTTGATAGATGAAGGGAATGCTGTGGATGTAGCATATCTCGATTTCAGTAAGGCCTTCGACAAAGTTCCCCATGACATTCTTGTAAAGAAGCTAGTAAAATGTGGGCTAGACAGGGCTACTGTTAATTGGGTTTGTAATTGGTTGACCGACCGAACCCAAAAGGTGATCACAAATGGCTGCTTTTCATCCTGGAGAGAAGTGACTAGCAGGGTGCCACAGGGTTCTGTCCTGGGCCCAGTGCTGTTCAATATTTTTATCAACGACTTGGATGAAGGAATAGAGGGCATGCTCATCAAATTTGCAGATGACACCAAATTGGGAGGGGTTGCTAATACGCCAGAGGACAGGATCAAAATTCAAAATGACCTGGATAGATTGGAGAGCTGGGCTGAGGCTAACAAAGTGAAATTCAACAGAGAGAAGTGTAAGGTCCTACACTTAGGTAGAAAAAATGGAATACAGAAATATAGGATGGGGGATACATGGCTGGATAGCAGTACGTGTGAAAGGGATCTAGGAGTCTTCATAGACCACAAGCTGAACATGAGTCAGCAGTGTGATGCGGCAGCCAAGAAAGCCAATGCAATTCTCGGCTGCATCAATAGGAGTATGGTGTCTAGATCGAGGGAGGTACTGGTACCACTCTACTCTGCTTTGGTTAGGCCTCATCTTGAATACTGTGTCCAGTTCTGGGCACCCCAATTCAAGAAGGATATTGACAAGCTGGAGCAAGTCCAGAGGAGGGCGACCAAAATGGTGAGAGGCCTGGAAGCCATACCCTATGAGGATAGACTTAGAGAGCTGGGTATGTTTAGTCTGCAGAAGAGAAGGTTAAGAGGGGACACGATAGCCATGTCTAAATATTTGAAGGGATGCCATGTAGAGGAAGGAGAGGGCTTGTTTTCTGTTGCTCCAGAGACCAGGACAAGGAGCAATGGATTCAAGCTGCAGGAAAGGAGATTCCAACTGAACCTCAGGAAGAACTTCCTGACAGTCAGGGCTGTCCGGCAGTGGAATGTGCTGCCTCGGAGTGTAGTGGAGTCTCCTTCTTCGGAGGTTTTTAAGCAGAAGCTTGATGGCCATCTGTTGGGAGTGCTTTGAGGGTGTTCCTGCATGGCAGGGGATTAGACTGGATGGCCCCTGTGGTCTCTTCCAACTCTACATTTCTATGATTCTATGATTCTATGATTCCATGGATTGTGTGCTTGGATTGTGTCAGGAAAGAGTTACTGAAAAAGTTACTTTTGAAGACTATTGCTCTATCCTGATCTGGGGTGGGTCTAGACTCTAGGGACCTTGCACTTGGTTATAAAAGAGAATTATCACATTTTGAGGCCCCAAGAACAGGCACTCCTTTATCTAGCTTTAATTTTTCAGGGGTATCTGGTGGGGAACCTTGGGGACACCAAATGGCCCTTGAGTACTTTGGGGCCCATGATGCCCCAACTAATTTCTTCGCCTATTTCAAATTTATGCTGTCAGCTTTGGGGAAGCCATATCAGTCCTAATAGCCTTATGGAAATGTGGATGTAGTTTGCTAAGAGGCAAAGGGAACTGTAACCATGTAAATCCATTATTCTGACCATCTAATTAGCAAGATAGATAGATAAATAGATATAGATACACACACACACATACACATACACACACACACACATTGGCAGATATGTTTAATGGCATAAAATAGAAATCACATACAATGACTGGATAAGGCCATGTCAAAAAGGAACTGACTGAAAAACAGGTCAGAGATGATCTCAGAGCATGGCTGAGTTCAACTTAATGGCTTTTGCAAGGAGAACAAAAGACATCAAGGAGAAGAGCAAAACTCCCTGTGGTTTGCATATGCTCTGGAAAACCAAGCCATAAAAACTGGCTACCCGCTTAATTTAACTCCCAGTTTTTAGAAATGTCAAAGAAAGAGTTTTTGGTTGGTTGATAATTCTGGTTCAGGAAAACAGGAAGATTTCAAACAAATCCTCACACCTGTTTTTTTCCCTGATCCCTGATTACACTGCCATAAAAATATTTTACCCTATCTGCCTGATTCAGCCATTTGTCCTTTCCCAGGAAAAAGTTCTGCACCCCTGCCCCCCAGGCATGCATGCCTACATTTGCATTCCCTTTTGGGACTTTAGCTAGCTTTTTTCCTCTTTCTGGTTTTTCTCTCTCTCTCTCCCTCCCTTGGCTGGCCATCTCTCTCTCTCTCTCTCTCTCTTTTTTCAGGAGATTTTCCACCTTTGACTAGTGTCTGCTAGCTTAAAGGCTCCCATCAGTCTTTTTCTTGGTCTGCTAATCTATCCCCATGTCTTCCTGAACCAGCAGCCTTCAGGATCAGGTGCAGTATATTTGCTTTGTCCCTTTAACTCTTCCCTCTCTTAAAAGCATCAACTCAGTAGTCCTTGTGTGCTTGTGTGAGTGAATGCATTGTGTGTGTGAGTATGAATAAACTTTGCCAGTTCTACCAAATAAAAGACCATTTAAAAGAACACTTGACTTTTCTCTTTCTCATGCAGTCTGACCCTATAAACATAGGATAAAAGATCATATTGCATTGCCCTGCCCTCTGTTTTGCCAAGTTGTGCTCTGCTAATTTCCCCAATCTTTGAAAAATCCAGGTGTTCCCCCAGGAACCTCCAGAACCTAGGGTAACAACTGCATTATGTGTTCCAATGCCAGACAAAGCTCCTTATTTTCCTACACTTATGCCAATTAACTTGCAAGGGTCATTTTGTTCTTATCTTTGTCTTTAGAGGAGTTCCTGAAGACATCTCCCAAAAATGTGGTTAGTATTCATACACAGAGTTCATCAGTGAAAGAGAGATATCTATGAGCATACTCAGTATTTTACACTACTCAGTCAGGAGAGAGGGGAAGAAGGCAGGCTCAGGCAAAAGCAAACAGTTGCAGTCTATGCTGGTTGGTTTATTCTTCCTTATTAATAACTTTGACCATCTTGACCATGCTCTGGTGTTTCTTGGGCACAGGTGTCCCAGTTTTCATCTGTAAAACGCATACCCTCCATCATGCCTCCATCATGAGAACTGTGATCCATGTGTCCAAACAACATCCAAGTGTGGTGAAAATTGGAAAAGTTATTAAAAGGAAGAACACACAAACTTGGAGATGTTGCAGCAGTTTGTTTTTGCCAGTAAGAAATGACAAGATTCTGTTCTTTCCTCTCCTTTCTATCCCCACAAGTTAATTTTTAAAACAAAAAAAGAAAAGAAAAATTTATTTTCCTCCTGTTTATGAAGAATTTATGATCATTAGTGATCTTTTACAACCAAAAGGAAATGAAGCAAAATCTCAGAAGAAGAATAAGAAGAAGGGGAAGAAGAAGTAGTTTGAATGTGTATGTTGGGCTGTCTCATATTTGCCAACATTTCACAGATGAAAATTGGGATACGTGTGGCCAAGGAATCTCTGCATGTACTCAGGATGGCAAAAGTTATTAATAAGGAATAAAAGGCATTCTAGCCATTTCCACACTACACTCTTATAGCGTGATTATTCCACTTTCAACATCCTATGGAATCCTGGGGTTTGCAGTTTCGGGAGGGGCTGGCTGGCCCCTCCCGAAACTGCAAACCCCAGGATTCCATAGGATGTTGAAAGTGGAATAATCACGCTATAAGAATGTAGTGCAGATATGGCCTAGGAGAGGCTGCTCCCACCCTTTCTCTTCTCTCCTCCCTGCTGAGTTACCTGAATGCAAGCTATCTTTGCATTTTAAACTCAGTGTAGAGCAATTGAAGTAAGCTGAGGACAAAGGGGAAAAGACAGAGAAGGAGAGGGAAACTGGGACACTTCAAAAGGAGCTGGAAAAGTGGGATGACAACAGATTAATTGGGACTGTCCCTTCCAAACTGGGAGTATTGGAAGGCATGCTCTCTTACTAATACTGTTTCCACCACCTCCAGCACAGGCATTGGCTGGCACGTATTGTGAATTCCAGCCAATAAGGTTGTGCCCTGTTTGCAGGGGGTGTGGAGGCTATAAAACAAAGAAGAACATGGCAGAAAATATAATAGACCTGTGATCACTGCAGGAAAGGCATAGTCTCCCCCATTTCTCATTGCTGACTTATTGATTAACCTGGCTATCAGAATGGATTAATATAGGCTGTTACTTCCTTTTTCAATTCTTCTTTTGCACATTTTTTTTTCCTAGCGGTGGGGGGAACCTTTCGTCACAAGAACGCCAAGCAGAATATTTAAAGTCCCGCATATTCCGTGAATTATAGAAAGGGAGATAGGGTTGGGTTGACCTTTTCAGTATTCTGTATTGTGACTAGCTATAGCCATTCCATTCATTTTCCCTTTTTACAGCCTTCCCAAGCTCTGGAGAGCCTGGTGGAATGGCCAACCCAATCAAAATACAAAATGACGAAAGGTCAGAATAGGAAAGCACAAAAGTACATTTATGGGAATTTAATGCATTGCAATTCTGAAACTTTGTCCTTGGACTAAAGTTTGCAATGGAAAAGAAAATGGCAGGTCTCTTAAAATTGTCCTTGTAAAAGGCATGGGATGAACAGAAGAAGAATCCTTTCACAATATGCACACTTTCCTAGACAGAGGAAATATGCAAATGTTGGTGCTTGCCAAAACCAAACCAAGTAGAATTGTCAGCTATCCGCACTTGCCAAATTCAACAGGTAAAATAATTCCCTTTTACAGAGAGGATCCAGCTTCAGATCTTTGTTGCTGTGCAACAGTTAAAAATAAGGAGGCTGACTGGGGGGAAGAAAGGTGGAAAGCCTAAGTCCGTATCCCAAGCATGTCTGAACTCAGATTTGCACATACCCACCAACAGTTCATAGATGAAAACCAGGACACATGTGGCCAGGCAACATCAGTCATAGCAAAATTTATTAATGTGGCAGAACTCACAAACTTCAAGAGGCTGCAGCAGCCTGCTTTTGCCTGAACCTACAGAGAAGGGCAAGATTCCAGTTTTCCCCCACCCCCTCCATCACCACTGCTGAGTTAAGTGAACTAAGTGAACTTAGTTTGTAGCAAATGAAGTCAGCTGAGGGCAAAGAGGGAAAGTGGGAGGACAGGGGATTAATCAGGACTGTCCCTGCTGAATCAGGACTGTTGGAGTATATGCTTTTAAAAGTACTTAGCATCCTCTGCCTGGACATCAAGTGTCACTTTCTCCCATATTAATTTTTTTGAAATCTCAAAGTCTGTTTTAAATTTATGATCAGTTGTGTAGTGATGGGAGGGGTGATGGGAGCAGTTTGCCCCTGGAGGCAATGTTTTTGGGGTGTCCGAGCTCACAGCCATGTCCCTGTGCACTGTAGCCATGCCCCCATACCACAGCCATGCCCCCACACACCGTGCCCATGCCCCAGCACACTGTGGCCACACCCTCTTCTGCCCCCCTCCACACACTCCAAGCTCCACCACTTTTATGATGAAACTTGACCATTTTGGAAGCTTATATGAAAGAAATGAATCAAATTCCCACACCCACCAATTTTACAGCAGAGATAGGCACTTTCCAGGGTTGGGGGCTGCATTCATCCCATGGGTGCGCGAGGGGCCTCACTCATCCCACATTCCCTATTTACCACTCTAAAAATGCCCAGTTGAATCCCCTGAATCCCCTGGGACATAGAATTAGCTGTGTGGGTCCCAACCTTTTTTAGACTGATAGGACCCCCTCTGACGAACCCAAGGGGGTAGTGGCCAACAGAGCCACCCTAGCAACAGAGGGGGTTTAATCACCATAGTCAGAGGGAAAGGCTGTGGGGGGGATGACCACAGAGAGATGTATTGTGTGAGGGAAAGAGGTTGCCTGATGAGAGAAAGGGGAAGAAAAGCCAATGGCTTGTTAATCTAGGGAAGTGTTTGCCTGTGAATATCTGGAAGTTCTTTTCTGTTTGAAAATATTGATTTGCCCTATACCTTTCCCTTGTTAGTTCTTTTAATAAAGATTTTATTCTATTTTTTTTTTAATAAGAGCTGTCTCAATACGGTGTTTCTTCAATTTGAGCACTGTTACACATGCTATCAAAAATGACACACTCATTAGGATAAACCTGAAAATGCTCCGCCCTATATACACAAGGGTTGTGGACTTAGGGAAAGCAGAAGTGTGATTAAGTGTGGAGAGGGAGCCAAGAGGTGGTAATCATATAAAAGGGTGCTGCTTCTCCAGGGAGGGAGAATAAAAAGCAGGCCTGGTCTGTAGCAGCCCTGGCTGGCCCAGATCTCCACGTGACACACTCTTTTTTAAAAGCAGAAATAAACACTTCACAGTGCTAAGCATAAGCTCTAAGGATGCCTCACATAGCCAGATACAAGTAGTATTATAACCATAAAACATATAGAAGACTTCCATGTTAAGGAAGTGAGTGGGAGGGTGGTCCTAGTGTTAGCAACCTTTACCAGCATATACTCACTAGTTACTAGTTTCCATTTTACTGTCTAGGACTTTAGGCACAGCACGTGTTTTCCATTATTTCCTGTTTATTTTACCATATACTCTCTTTTCCTGCTTTACTCTAAGCTGCAGACATTTCCTTCTTGCCTTTTCTTGTCCCTTGCCCCATGTATTTGATTTTGAACAAGCTTGTAAATAAAACAACTTTTATGTGTTTTACCAGGAAGACTAAGCTTATTTATTTTCTCCTTGGACCTTGCAGGTGGGTGGGTAGGTGAGTGTGGGACTGGTTGTTGTTCAGCTTCTGCCTTGCTCTTTTGATTATTCTGCTTGAGAGGTCCATTACTATTTCTCACATTTCCTGGCAATTCAGCCTCCTAATTTTGGCAACCAGATTAAATCCCAAATTGTACTGTCTGAAGCATGGGTGTCCAGTTATCTAATCTGAAGGTGAAAGGAGGTGGAGTACAGGGTAAAATAGCTCATTCTACGTGGGCACAAGCCACACAGCTGTGGCCACACTGCAAGGAGAACCAGGTGTGCAGTTCTCCCCCTCCCCACTCATTCTTAGAGGGGAAAGGATAAGCACTGCACAAGTTTTCAAGAGCCATAGGAGAACCTTTCCCAGAAGATCTATTCCTTGATCAGTTGCTGTTGGTGCTAGACAGGACATTTAGAGTCATATGAGCCACAGAGTTGAAAAGGCCTCATGGACCACTGAGTCCAAGCCCCTGCTCAGTGCAGGATCTCTAGCTAAAGCATCCTCAGTAGGTAGCTGTCTACCTTCTTTGTGAAGATGTCCAGAAAAGGGGACCCCATCATCTCTCCAGGCAACAGATCCCATCATCAAATTTCTCTTACTGTCAAGAAGTTCTTTCTAACGTTCAATCAAAATCTACCCTCCTGTGACTTAAAGCCACTAGACAGAATTCTATCAGTGGCATCAGAGAAGCCTGCAGTCTCCTCTTTGTGGCAGTCCCTGAGGTATTTTAAGAATGCATGGATAGAAACTTAGTAGCTCAGTACATCATTATTCCTACCACCACAAGAATAGAAACAACCTATTTGACATTAGGTTAATTAGACCCAGAGTTATTTCACAACAAAACAAAAATCTGTTCTTTATCTTTCTATCTATTTATCAGTTATCTGCCTATTTTGTTTTTTCACTCAATTAATATCCAATCTTTATCCTGATGTGGGATCCAAAGCAGCTTAAAAAATTTAAAATAGGAGTTTAGTGAAAAATATATTTTAGAAAAGTTTTTTAAAAACAGTTAAGTCACAATTGTTATCAGTAAAGAATAAACTGTATCTTACTGTGTGGGCATCCTATTAAGAACAGTAGCTCAGTACTGTGTGAGGGCAAGTCTGTTCCTGCCCTGAGTCTGCAAACAGTGCACCATCTGCTTTTAGCTCCTTTCAATATTGAGGAAGGCCCTCCTGAGTCACCATCCCCAAAGGTTTTGAGTTCATTTCCCCATCCCTGAGGCACTAAGCCCTTAATGGCAAATCACAGAAACCCACTTTCATCTTCTTGGTGTCTCTGAATGCTCACCAGCCACCACATTCTTGTCCTTGTCATAGGCCCTTTTCGCACGGCATTTCCAATGCGAAAGGGCCCCTTGAGCTTCGTGCACATGTGAGGAGTGGTCCACATGATGCACTCACATTTGTGCGACGCTCAAGGGCCTGATGCAGACAGTGTATGCATTTTTTCAGCTTGAAGCTGAAAATGCTGCGTGGTTGCACATCGCTCCAGGGCCCCATGTGCACTTGCCTTGTGTGCGGGGCCTCAGAACCTGGGCCAGTCGTGCTTCCTGTCTCAGTGCAGCTTGGGAGGTCCCAGGCTGCACTGAGAAAGGAAGAGGCGGGGCTCTCGCACAAGCAGGAAGCTTGTGCAAAGCCAAAGAAGCAGGGAAGCGAGAACCTCTCCCCGGAGGCTGCTTGTGTGATCACTGCCCCCCAGCACTGCGAAAAGGTAAGGTGTGAAAAGGGTCGTAGAGTCATAGGTATCATAGATACCTGAAATGGTGAGCCATTGAACTGCAGGGGGCAGTTTTCTCTATGAAGACCTTTATAGCCTGGGACCCATTCACACTACAGAATTATTATTTTTTTATTTTTTTATTTGTATCCCGCCTCTCCATATGGATCGAGGCGACAAACAACTTACAAATAGCATGTATTTCGAAACATTTTTCTATACATGCCCCCAACAAGCTGGGTACTCATTTTACCGACCTGCGAAAGGATGGAAGGCTGAGTCAACCTTGGAGCCGGGCAGGATCAAATTCACAACCTTGTGGCTTGCAGTACTGGCATTTAACCACTGCACCACCAGGGCTCCTTTATAGCACTATTACTGCACATTTTTCCAGTGTAAATTTAGGGAGGGGCATTTACAATTCTCAGCCAGAGAGCTCCAGTGCCTCACTGGATGGGTCCCTATTCTGAATTTATCCTTCCCAGAAGATGTGTATGGATGCTATGGAAGTTGAGATTTGTTTCTGGTGGCCACACCATGCTTATAGAAATCTGCTGCCTAATTGTTTAGCCCCTGTCTGATTAGCTTCTGCTGCCAGGAAAGCACTATTTTGTTATCACAGATAATTTTGTTAATTCTTTAATGCTTATGTTACTAACAAGGTTACTTATTAATTTTAGTATTTTAAGTACAGTGGGCCCTTAGTATTCACTAGGGTTTGGTTCCAGAGCTCCATACATACCAAAATTCATGCATGCTCAGGTTTGTCATGCCCTGGATAACTCATAATCCACAAACTTCACTCTGGCCCTTTTCGTATGTTTTTTTTTTTTTGCACGAGCGCCCCTTGAGCACCGTGCAAAATGGGAGCGCCGCTGTGCACGACGCACTCCCACTTGCGCTGCGTTCACGTGGCTGAAGCGGGGCCCGTGCGGTGCATCGGCGAACCAGGCGGGAAGCTCTTCCTTTCCCCGTGGAGCCTGCAGCTCCCACAGTGCCCTGCGGAAGGAAGGAGGGGGAAGCAGCAGCCTCGCGAAGGAGGCTTCTCGCGCGAGACGCCCTCCCCCGTCGTGGGAAAAGGTAAGATGTGAAAAGGGCCTCTGAGGTAGACAACAGTGCTTATTTGTAGCACACTTCTTCCAAAGTCGCTGAGACTAAAGCATACATAGAGTTCAGTTTCACATACAAATTTAGGTGTGCAAAACTGCAATTGGAGATGATCATAAATTTAACAGCACCCCACATCTTTAGACATTTCCCAGATTCTCAGTTGTTTACCTGTCTTTTATCCTTAAGGCAGCAGCCAATTTCCTGCCTCTTATCCCTGGACACTTTAACTTCTCCTAACACCTTTTGGTCCTTTCATTTTCCCCAACTCTGATCTTCTTTCCCTTCACCAGATACATTGTAGCAATGAGCAACTAATTATTTGATACTCTGGAATATACAAGCAAGCTTCAAACAGATATATTATTGTAATCAAACATTACCATTAGATAACCCTTCTAAAGTTAACTTTAGAAGGGGCAGATTTGCCCTTTGGATGGCACTCATATCTATGGTATGAGAAGACAAGAATAAATAGAGAATTTAACAATCATTTCATTAGGAAATCAATTCTTAGAGTGTGGTTGCTCTATAAGAAGAAGATATATCTGAGGCTCCCATTGTGGGTATCCCCACATGAAGCTCTTTATAGGAGAGAGAAACTACAAATACTTATAAGGATATAGTGAAGCTCCAGGAGGGAGAGCTCCAGTTGAAAACGAAAGAAGAACTAGTAGAATGTGGACTAGTAGACACACTGGCTATTGCATAGACAGATGGAGAAATTTAAACTTGACCGAAAAACAGTAGGGATAGAAAGCAAAGAGAATGAGCTGGATAAGCTATTTAAACCTGGAGTTGAGCATCTTTTTGCAAAGCTATATAAAACTTTGCTGAACCTGGAACTTGAAAAAGAAACAATAAAAGAGAATATGCTAAGATGGGCGCAGAATATAGGAAGACCAATACAACTGGAGTGCTGGGAAAAGTCTTTGTTTAGAACAAGCAAAATATTGAAGAGTGCAACTTTAAAAGAAAATTACTTTAAGATCATTTATAGGTGATATTATACACCAGTACAAATTGCAAAAATGACTAAAACTGATAAAATTAAATGTTGGAAATGTGACCAGAAAGGAACCTTCTTCCACCTATGGTGGACATGCATAAAAGCGAAAAAGTTTTGGGTACAAATACACAACAATATAACGAAAATTCTTCAAACGGAATTTCCATTATATCCAGAAATATATTTGTTAAATATATATGAACGTATAGGACCATTAAAAAAACAACATCAAAAGATACTCACTTATATGATAGTGGCAGTGAGAATGTGTTATGCAAGTAGGTGGAAACAAGTGGAAACCCCAGAAATGGAGGATTGGTTACTAAAAGTATATGATATAATAGAAATGGAAAAACTAACAGCAATGTTGTCACAAAATCCAAAGGAGAAAACTGACGAAGATTGGGACTTGATTGTCCCCATATTTGAAGCTAGGTGGGGGAAGATGCCCATAAGAGGAATAAGGGAATAGGAGATGTATATACTTGTTCTTTGCTTCTGTTTTAAGACCAGAACGGACTCTTAGGATTATAATGGAAGAAAGGTTAAAAGATAAAGAATATAGAATATAGAATAAGAATATAAGCAATGACTTGATGAAAGAATAGGATTAAGAAGAAGAGAGAAATTATCAAACTTTGGTAGAAAATAATCTATTAAGACAAAAAAGTTCACTCAAAGGAAAAGAGAATAATAAAGAAAAGAATAGAAATAAAAGATAAGGAAGACCGAGGGATAGGAAATAGGAGGGATAGAGCAAAATCGACAACTTTGGAAGCAAGTGGAGTAACTTGAAAATGGTTATGTTTGGGTTATTATTGGACAGAAAAAAACTAATGAAGAACCAGCTGGTATAGAGAAAAGAAAATAAGGGAAGAGTTTTTATTAGTTTGAAAATGAAAGATTGGAGATTGAATTGATTTGGATAAACAAGTTCATTTACAAAGGGACAATCAGAAGAACGGATGTGAGAGAAGTGTGGTGTTGAATGGATTTGCTGTATATGGTAAAGTTGAGGATACGGGTGATGTAAAACAGAATGTAAATTATTATTACTTTTGTTAAATTTATCTCTCTTTACTTTTAGAATTGTGTATTTTGAATATGTTTGAAGCAGACTTTTTAAAGTTTGAATTTGAATTTTAATAAAAAGATATGAAAACCATTACCATTAGGTACTTTGTAGCACTCTAATTAATGCTAACATTTCCCTAAGCTGTCTACCTTATATATTCTAATACACATCCAGCAAATATGTATTATGACAGGAGCTACACATCCTGACAAAGTCCCATCATGGACAATGGTGTAGTAGAATGCTGTACCTTATATATAACACCAAATTCAACTTTTGCTTTATTTATTTTTTAAAAAAATATATTTTCAAATCATGGTTGTTTGAATCCATGGATACAGAATCCATGGATATGGAGGGCCAACTGTATTAGTATTCTAGTTTCTGCCTTGGTATTAAATTTTGGTGTTTCAAGACCACAACATGGCAGTTGATAACTGAAGGCCTTGGGAGCTTCTCCTTTATAGGGCTGCCAAAAGTCAAAGTCAACTTGACAGCAAACAACACATTTTAAACTATCCTTTATGTTTAATTATTTGACATGCTATTTCTGCTGTTATTTTTCTTTATGGGCATTGCTTTATTTTACTTTTCTTTTAATGTTTATTGCCTGGAGTACTTCTCTAATAAGTGGAAAGGTAGAATATAAACAAACGAACAAATTGTTTTCCTCTTCAGAATTACTTAGGATCCATTTCAAGAGGATATCATGCACTGAAACCTTTCCCAAACTAATTGCTTACTTCCCAGCACCAGTTTTAGATGGAGCTAATATTTGTACCTCAGTGCCTTAAGATTTGTATCTCCTTATATCCTCATTTGTTTTGAAGACTTACACTAATTGGTTGATTGGTAATGGAAACACCCTCCTGGTGGGGATGCATTAAATGGTAGCAGTTTCTATTTTAACTGAGTTGCTATTCAATTATAGGCAATAATCATTTTTTACTAATAAGATCATCTAAGATCCTCAAATCTTAACAATGAGCATTGACTGCGGAATGAAATTACCCATTTCTCTGATGCAAAACACAGAGTGGTTTATAATAAAAGATTGAGGAGGGGTGGGGAAGCAGGGAGAAAAGAATAGTAAATCCTGAAACACGGGTGCTTGCATCAAGGCCAATTTCAGGAAAGAGGGAAAAGAAATCAATAAAAGTCTGATCAAAGTTATCTTTCCACTCATGTGCTCTTGTTCTCCTAAAGTTTCTACTGAGGCTTTTCATAGCAGGGGGAAAGCTTTTCAATGTAGTCAGCACAAAATAATAATGTGCTTAATCAAAATGATCAAATGTGACATCTAAAACATATAGCTGAGATCAGAGTTGAACACACCATTTGCCAAAAGCGCATTCTTTCTAACAAGTTCGTTTGCAGTCTCATTTGGATTCCTGGAATTAATTTCTTCATCTTTCTGGTGATAGTCCCCCAGAAATATGCCTATTTGAAGGTTGCTTCATACTTTACATTTTAATTTGAGGCTGGGAAGGGGAATAAGCATCCCAAATTCTTGGAAGTAGTGTGTGTGTGTGTGTGTGTGTGTGTGTGTAAGCGTGCCTTTCCCCCTCAGGGTTGTTGTAATCAGATAGCCACCACTCATAACAGTGACTTGGTGAATGACTTCACAGCAAGAAGAACTGTCATGCAGACCTTGGAACCATGCAACTGTGGACTTGTGGATCCAAGCACTGCCTGTTTGGTGTCAAGAAATGCCCCACAGAAACACAGAAGAAGCTGTCTGGGAATTTGTGTCTTGAGCAGATAACCACTGAATAGAAAGCCAGCAGCGTGTAGAGCACTGGACTGGGATTCTGGGAGACAAGGGTTTGAATCCAACTTGGTCATGGAAGCCCCTCGGATGACCTTGAACAAGTCACATTCACTCAGTCTCGGAGGAAGGCAATGTCAGAGAAGCACAGATTTTACCAAGAAGACCCCATGGTAGGTTTGTCTTAGGGTCATCATAAGTCGAAATGACTTGAAGGCACACAACAACAATATAGGAACTGTGTTACTGCAATGTCTGTGCTGCACTTAAGATGACATAGATATCATTTTGAAATCAGTAATTTGGCTTTCTTCCACCATCCCTCTCCATGCGTTTGTGAGGCCCCCAGATAAGCACAGAACTAGGCTCAGTCACTAATTGCTGCAATATTCCAACACAATACAGGCATGCCAGAAATAGCCAGATCGCCGCTTTAGGAGACCTCTCTGCAAACACCCTCATTATGTATGCACACTGCTTACAAGAACTCCCTGCACCAAGCAGGCAACTTGGCAAGCTGGATGCTCAAATGTCAAGCACTGTGCATCTGCATACTGGCTACTCCATTGTCAATTCGGATCTAAAGCAATCATTTTAAATTTTGACCTTTCCAAAGCTTTTTCTCGCGCCTGAAACTCATTGTTTTCCCCAAGTACGGAATAGCCTGCAGTTACATTTCTCCCTATAAAAACCCTCAATTCCGAGACCATCCTCGGATCGCTCCTGAGTTCCATCCCGCCTTGCCTCCACTCTGCTTGGCGAGCCTTCCCCTCAGTCATATTGGCTGAGACTGCGCAACTTTGGACCCTCGCAGTGATCTATCCAGGCTTCAGGACAGGTGTAGTATCACCCAAATCAACAATCCCTCTCTAAAATCCCCCTATACCACTCCAACCTTTCTTTCTATAGTTATCTGTGTGAGTGTGCTGCATATACTGTTTGATTGTATTTTAATAAAAATCACATTTATTATTTCAATTCTGTTTGCTCCTTGACTTGGCCTGACCCCATAGACATTGGGTAAAAGATTCCACTGCGTTGCCCTGCCTTTGCATTGCTAACTTGTGCTCTGTGCTAATTTCCCCACCTTTTGATATTTTGAGAGCGCACTTTGGTGTCCCTCACAGGACCCCCAGTAAACAGGGTAACAACTGTATGATCATTTCAGTCTCAGATCGGCTTATGAGAACAGATAAGCTTTCGTAGACTTAAGTCTCTTTCATCAGATTCATGAAGTGCCTAGGAAGAGACCTTTGTAGCTATGAATAAGAAGGTGAAATGTGTGAATACCAACAGAAATGCAAAACTGGTGGGTATGTTGGTGAGGTGACAAGTTTAGTTATAACTATCATTGTTGGGAGACAAAAGCAGGAGGAAAGATGTTGCCTAAAGCCAAGGTGAACAGATAACCATATGAATAGTAGAAGAAGTTATTGGAATGTATTGTGATGCTGGCTGGGAACCAGAAAAGAGATGTGTCTAAACTAGCCGAGAAAGCCCCCATGTGGCTGGGGTGTTAACAAGTGCTATAATATGTGTTGTGTTTCAGGAAACCATTGTTTCTGTTCAACTCACTGTGGATGTGGGATTTGTGGATATATTCCAGTTCTGTTGCTTCTCTTTCTGATCTTTCTTAGTAAGATTTTTTTTTTCAAAGACTGCTGTTCTGAGGTCCAAGATGGAATGCACAGGAGCGGTGAAGTGTTCTGGCTTTTGTGTACTCTGACCTGCAGAGACTGGCCTGTTTGCCCAATGTAGAGTGCTGAAGGGCATTATTGAGACAGAGAATGGTATATATTATATTGGATGATGAGTAAGTGAAAGTACCTCTAATATTGTGGATGATGTAATCAGGTCCTGTGATGACATTTCCCAAGTACATGTGTGAACAGAGTTGGCATACGGATTTGTGGCAAAGTTGTGTACCCATCTTTTCATCTGTGTTGTGCATCCACCTCTTTATTCACAGACCTTTATATTCATAGCTATATATAATATAGCACTTCACTCCATGTATCTGGTGAAGTGGACTTATGTCTATGAAGTCTCACTGTACCAACTTCTTTGTCCCAGTCTCAACAGTGCAACAAGATCTCTCTGCACATGGAAAAGAATATCTCATTCACAGTGACTTCCACTAGACCTATGTTGTGATGACTTCTTAAAATTCTCCATTCTATCTGTGGACAGAAAAATTAAGAACTCCCACCCTCCAGGGAGGCAAAATTCTTTAACAACTTCTCATTATTAGCCATGGCAGTAACACAGATTCTTTCTTTCATCCTAGAAAGATATGGTTACTATTATTTTGCTGTGGCTAGTATGTGGCAACAGCAGCAATTGTTTGGACAAGTGGCCACTATTGTGTTTCTTCATATTATCCCAGGATTAGTGTCATTGCAGAACATGGAGGAGGAGCATAGCAGCTGACACCATTCAGCCATCTAAAACTATTGGGAAATATTCTCAGAAAATCTTTGCAAACTAACTTTCTTTTTCCTGGGGATGAGTGGGGGGCGGGGGGGGGGCGGGGAAGAATCTCAGAAAGTTTCTTAAAAAAAAAAAAAGTCTTCTGCTAAATTCTAGCCCTGCTCTATCCCACATTAATCCTGCATTGATTGATTCATGCAAGCCTGGGTGTTTTACAATGATCTGAGACAGCTTTGAATTTCAAAGGAATAGATGATCGAGTATTGGGGAGGCGTTACCCTGAGCTCCTGGGGTCCATGCTCAGGGCAGAGAATGCAGTTAGACATCAAGGCCAACTGTAGTTAAACAACAGCTTCTACGAACAGCACTTTCTGCACTCCCAAACAAGCTGGATTTTTAAAAAATAAAGAATAAAAAATGGAGACTTAAGAGACATAAATCAGCAGAACTAGAACATTCACCTCCAGCCTGTTGCTTCCATGTGCTTTGGACAAAAACTCCCAGAATCCCTGACCACTGGCCATGGTGGCTAGTGCTGATGAGAGTTGTAGTTCACAACAACTGAAGGACCTCAGGTTGAGAGAGAGATCATTCCAAGAGTTGGCTTCTAGACTGGTGGACCTCTTCTTTCCACAGGAGGCCCAGTTAGTCCCCTCCCTGCTCTCTCTCTTTTTAGCAGGCCAAGAACTTTTATTTAGACAGGCATTTGATTGATTTTAATTATATAGTACAATACTGTTTAAAATTCAGCACCCTGTTTTCATTTTGTATGGTCAACATTCTGTACCAGCTACTTAGCTAAATATACTAAACTAAGTAACCTTTCCTGATCTCACCTGTTCCTCTGGTGGAAATGTCATTAGCCCATGTTCCAGTCATCAGCAGCATGGACTTTCTTCTCCCCATGTAGCTGATGCCTGGAAAAACAGGTCTGGGGGGAAGTTACAATTGTGGCAACAGCGGCCACTTCTGTACTAGACTGTTATAGTACTATAGTGCTATTAGTGTTACAGAGCCATTATTCCACTTTCAACATCCTATGGAATCCTTTGAGACCCCTCTCTAACCCCAGAATTCCATAGGATGTTGAAAGTGGAATAATAGCATTATAACAGTCTAGTGCAGAAATGGCCAGTGTCACAATCATGGCTAAGTCATGTTCATGAAGCTGAAAGAGTTACAGATGAGTAAATGTAGGTAACTTTTAACTTTAACTAAATAGATGGTATAGAATACTGGTCTATGTTTTTCATTATGTTTTAAATGCATTTTACAACTGATTTTAATATAACTTACACTTAAATGGTTTTTAACTTTTAAGATAGTACTGTTTTAGCTAAACATTTTTTTAACTTTGTAAGACATCATGGGTCTCTGTTAGAAGAGAGATGGGATATAAATTGAATAAAAGAATAAATGAATAAATACGTTAATGAAACAGGGAAGTTGGTGTAGAACCTCTCACCCGAAGTTTGCTACAAGCACATTCCCTTTCCTTACCCCATATAGATCATGAAAAAAATGTTAAATTACTGTTAAGATAACGTTAAAGTGTGAAATAGCCTTAATTCCAAGGACTGAGTAGTGAAATGGTATTGCTGAAATCATGACAATTAGATCTTTGTATCATAGTGAAGCATGATGAGATATCATAAACAGATTTTTTTTAAAAATCTGTGGATAGTAGTAGGACTGATGAAACCTGCAGATTTGTGTTACTATAGATTAATTTTGGGTGCCACATACTTGGAAGGTACACATAAATTAAAGACCCGTGGTTTGAGTTGAAGACATAAATGGTGGATGAAAGACAAATTAATTTCCATTTTCATCCATTGGAACTAAATGTGTGCAGCATTTTTAGGAACAATGTGAAAACTGGCTAATTCTGAGGGCAAATAGAAATCATTTTTCACTTAGAGAACCGTCTTTGTTTTGTTTTAGCTTTTTTAAAAAACATGTGTACGAGGTAATGAATTGGGATCTTGAAGATCAGCCCTAGAACAAATTGTATTAAGTGAAATCAGGCAGTGACTTGTCTGTTCTGATTTGTCTCTTTACATTCATCTCCCAGTGCTTATAGATTGCTACTATGCTTTTCATTCTAAAAAGGAACAATAAATAAGTGATTAATGGAAGGGGGGATTATAATCAGCTTCCATTCATCTGCCACCTAAAAACCCAATGATCTTTAGTCCGCAGATTTGTTAATGTGCTTTCAATAGAAATGTGGAAAGAGACGGGGAGAGGATGTTGCTACGTAACTCACAGCATTGAAATGTATGAGGCTCAGTGACCTTAGGCTCTAGAGATGATGTGCCAACCATTTATATGCGCAGCTGTGTAAATTGCCAGAGTTTAATGTTAAATTTGATGGAAAATCATCTTTGCTGCTCTGCATTTGAGGAAAGGACAAGGTTTAAATATTTAATAGGGTTTCTTGCTGTGTGAGCGCATTCAGTGTTGCATTTAGAGGGCGGAAATGTCTCCAAATCCACTTTTTCAGAACTCCTTATGAAAGTATCTGACACACTGGTTTGTTGACAATGTCTGTTCATCCCACAGTATTGGGCAGGGCAGATCCAAAGGCATCAGGGAAAATGCAATTTTTTCCCAAAGTTTCATCCATGGCCAAATTTGCCTTCTCCACCATGTACATAGGGAGAGAAATCATTTTCATTAGATATGGCATTCTCAACCAAAGTAGTTTTTGTTTGTTTGTTTGTTTGTTTTGCATCTCCTGAGACCCTTGGAAAGAGAAATATATATATCTCCTCAAAAATGTGCAAGTTTGCAAGGTCCATGGGGAATTTCAAAGAAATAGTCAATGCTAACATTTAAAACTGAATAGTTAAAAATGAGTGCAGTTGAAAAGCACACATGTGCTTTAGTCAATGGGAAAATGCAAAGTGTGTAAATAAATGTAGGTATTGGGGGGATGTGTAAAATAATAAGAATGAATCTCAATGAAGTAAGAAAAACAAATCTCACAATCCAATAGGAAGCAAGGAAAGGAAGGCAAAGGAGATGGGATCTGGAGAAACACATGAAATCAAGACTAAGAGATTGTCACATTTCTCTGTGTATGAATTGCCATTCCTTCCTTCAGGGCCCTTTCACACTACATAGTTGCAGCACTATGATTCCATTTTAACTGTAACAGCAACATCCTATAGCAACCTGGGATCTGAAGTTTAGGGCATAGTATTTAAAATTCTCAGCCAGAGAACTCTTGGACCTCATCCAACTACAAATCCCAGGATGCTAGTAGAGGCAGCCATGGCACTTACAGTAGAATCACAGCACTATAATTATGTAGTGTGAAAAGGATTTCATTCACTGGCATTCAATGAAAATCTAGTATTTGCTACTTCAGTGTGTTGTTGCTATTGTTGTGGTTGTTCTGCTTCAGCACAACATAATTGTTAGGGATGAGCAGGTCCAAACATTCTGGGGAGGCAGAAAGGCAAACATCTTAGAACTGAATTGTAGATTGTAATTGAGAACATATTTATGCAAACATACAAATGAGATATCTCTGATTTTTAACTCTTCAAATTTGTTCTCTTCTCTCAAACTGGAAGGTAGTGAAATGTGTGGATGAAATTACTGGCACACCACTCTTCAGCACAAATGGCAGCTTTCTTTTGCGGATAGTCAGATCCAGACAGCATGCCCTCCAACTATCTCAATTAAACCCTTCACTTTTTCAGCTGCTTTTAAAATGTCCTGGTTTCTCTTTCCTTTTCTCACTTTCCCTCTTTGTCCTTATCTTACTTTCATTTCTGCAGCAGTCTGAATGCAAAGTGCAAAAGTAATCTGTGCTCCCTTAACTCAGCAGGGGGAGCGGGAAGGAAAGGATAGTATCTTGTCCTTTCCAATAGGCCCAGGCAAAAGCAAACTACTGCAGTCACTCTTAGCTTGTGTGCTCTGCATTAATAACTTTTGTCACCCTGCCCATACTCTGGTGTTGCTTGGCCACACATGTCCCGATTTTCATCTGTGAAATATTGGTAGGAATGAGACAGGCAGTTTCAGTCCCACATTGGCCCTCTGCCCATAATGAGATGCCATGTGTGCCTGCAGACTCAGCAACTTCCTGTTCATTTCAAACCACCAAAAGCCAGAGTATCCCCTCCCAGCAAAGTGACTCAGACATAAGAGCTAGAAGGATATTATCTCTCCGATTCATCCTGTGTGCTCCAACAAAATTAAATGCCCTGCCACTTTGACTTATGGTCTCTAGGATCTGGGCAAACCTTATCAAAAGCTTTTAGAAAAGATACACATAGGCCCAGCATTTCTCACATAGGCCATTTACAGAGACGGAGAAGTGGGAAACACATTCTGTGTTGTCCCTCTGGGGGGCCTTTTGGCACATGATACAAATATGAATTTGAATGCAATCCTTTATTGTTACTGGCCTTAACATCAAAAGCTGGAAAGCCTGTCAGTTAATACAGCACTTCTGGGGAATGGATTATGCTACCGCTCAGCTAAAATGGGGATGTTAATTTGCTCCGTGTAGGTTCTGTTGCATTTTTTATGTCTAAAGCTATGGTTCTATGACCACCTACCTTGAAATAAAGCCCACTGAACACAATGGAACTTATTACTGTGGAAACATGAATAGAGTTGAAATGTAAGTATGCTTTCAACCACAAGGACCTTATACTCCAGCTAGGGTTCCCAGGTCTCAGGGCCTTACCTGGAGTCTCCAATTCTCAAAGCAAGGAGAGGAATCCAGGGACAAGAATACTGCCTTGAAAAGTGTGTGTATTCATATTTTCCTCACTTGGTAGTTGTGGTGTGCCTTCAAGTTGTTTCCAAATTACAGTGATCCTAAGGCATACCTATCACAAGGTTTTCTGAGGCTGAGTATGTGATACACCCAAGGTCACCCAGTGAGTTTCCATGACCAAGTGCAGAACTGAACCCTAGTCTCCAGGATTGTAGTCCAATGCTCAAAGTACCACACCATGCTGTTTTGCTTGTTTGTTCTTTGTACGTCTGCATAAATATTTTCTCAATTTCAAGTTGCAATTTAGCTCCAGGCCTTTTTGTCTCCGTACAATGTATGGACCTGTTCATCATTTGTTAGAGCTGGTGTTAATTATTTGAATGGCATACTCTAAGCAACCATGTTTAGTGCTTAATGTATCATGCTTCATGTCATCATCAAAGGCTGCCCCTTGCAACATTATGCTTGGGCATCACCAGGGCTTTCCCCCTGTGATGACACAAGGGCCCTTTCCACACAAGGAAGTTAAAACGGGCTGAGGCATGCTGTCACGGAGGTAGTCCACACCTTGGATAGGACTAGGTTTGGACTATTTACCTTAGTTCCGCACCTTAGTCCAATCCAAAATGCCTCCAAGTGGTCCTCCAGTGTGCTAAGTGAAGACCGGAAAAAATCTGGTCTTTCAATCTTCTGGAGCGCGCCATTGCATTCCTGTTGACATGTGCAGATGCACAGGCTCGCACCAATGCGAGCCTGCGATCAGCGGAGGGTGGGTTGTGGGTATGGCCAGCATCAGCAGTTGGTCCAGACCCATGAAGAACAGGAGGCCACCATTTTCAGCTGGAGTAATGCAGATCTAAAGACCTTGCACTGCTCCAATTCGCCTTAGACCAAATGGAGGAGCCCTGCAGCAGGGCTTAAGGGAAAGTCCAAGACCAAGAAGAACTGGTAAGTAACAGCATGGGGCAATTCACTCGCCTCGTGAGGAAAGGGCCAAGGAGTCATTTCTAGGTCTCAGGCTTGGGCCCTGAAGTGTCAGGCCTGGGGTAGTTCTCACCTAGCAACTCTAACTCTCATCTCGATGATGATGATGATGATGATCATCATCATCATCATCATCATTCTTTGTTTAGTTTACTGCTATTTCTGCTGTTGTCGTATTGGGTTATTAGTGATCTGTGCCTGGATGTTGTCCTCCCCATTCACAACTATCCTGTGAGGTACATGAAGTGGGATGGGGGTGCCGAAGGTCATCCAGTGAATATTGTGGCTCAGAGACCTCAGGCTGCATCTTCTGAGTCCCAGAACCATTCCTGCCTCTCCTATACCATACTGGCTTTGTAGTAGTGTTCCCAACAATATTATTTTCAACTTAAATTTTAAGAAATTTTATATAAGGGGTGCACAAAGTGTGACCCACAGACTGAATGAAGCCCTTGGAATATCTGAAGCCCCACAATCATCCTAAAGCCCCAGACTCAATTTTTTAAAAAAAATCAGATTGGTATTTTTTTCCCTACAAACAAGCCAAAATATGCCCAAACTGCAGCAGTTTGCTTCCTCTAACCATTCACACACACACCCCAAAAAAACCTCCCAAATACACACACACATATCAGCCAAAAGCTGACAAAATAGTGGCTAGAAGTGAAATTACCCACTGGATGGGTATAGGGTAGAAAAATGCCCCCATGTCCACTCACACAATTGCACATCCCTACTTTATAGTAAAATGAAACAAAAGGAACCCATAGGCAATGTGAAGAGGTCCTGAACCACAACATTCACTGGGGCCATTTATGCACTACACTCTTATAGCACGATTATTCTGCTTTCAACATCCTATGGAATCCCAATTAATCCTCCACTGGTCCTAGTGTTTCAGCTGCCTCTCAAATATCTGGGTTTCCTTTTCCTTTTCCCATTTTTATTCTTTGTCGTCAGCTTACTTTCACTGGTGCAAACTGAGTTCAAAGTATACAAGCAGGTCGCATGCAATTAGCAGGAGGGAAAAGAAGTGAATCTGGCTCTTCCGAGTAGGCTCAGGCAAAAGCAAACTGCTACAGCCTCTCCTAGCTTGTGGGTTCTTCCTCATTAATAACTTTGGCCATCTTGACCACATCCTGATGGTGCTTGCCTACACATGTCCCAATTTTCATTCGGGAAATGTTGGAGTTGATGTGTGCATCCACAAACTGGCGTCGTAGCACCAGCCATACTGACTCACCCCAAAGTCCTTTTGACAGGAGAATGGCTTTATGTGAACTTGATCATTTTCTGTGGTGTACCATCACATTTATCCCCTAAGGGAAAACAAATTCAGCTTCAGGTGCATGTTTAGCCCCACGTGGTTTTACCACATTCATGTAAAAATGATTATGCAAAGCAACCCTGACCTCCCGGATCAGCCTCTCTCACAATCCAAGCTCAGGCTTTTGTCAGGAACATCAGAGCAGCCAAGAGACAATCCCATTTCTTTGAAAGCAGCTCTTCATTTTTATTCCCCTTTTATTTTTCAATATTGTTTTCAATTTACCATGGACCCTAATTTCCCTATCAGCGCCGCTGCTTTAAGCATATTGATTTAGACTCCTTTCTGATATCTGCTGTGAAGCAGCACTAAACAGATCAAGAAAAATGCTAAAGCGATTCCCCAAAGCCAAATCAACAGAACGTTCTCAATGGGAGGGAAAACAACAACAACCGACTTGAGAGGGAATGAACCAAAATGAAAAGTGCACAAAACAAAAATACCATCCAGCAGGATGCAAATAGCTCACCCTTTTTTCAATTACATTTGCAAAAGATGTGCCGGCTCTTATAACCGACTCTTTCCTTTCTACTTCTAAAGTGGAAAAAAGTGGAAGCAAAACAAGAAGAAACCAAACAGGTTTCTGTGTTTGAAACGGCAAAGTGGAGCTCCTTTCAAAGGACAAAACTCAACTTTACTTGCAGTAGAAGCTTAGATCTGATCATCATTTCACCTCTGTAATAGCCATACTTAAAAGGAAACACATTGATATTTAAATTTATACACATGCAGAACAACATTAGATGAACCATACTGGATAAGACCAGAGACCTGTCCATCCAGCATTCTTTTCACAGAGTAGCCAACTACCTGTCCACCGGATGCCTGCAAGTAGAGGAGATACAGACATAGGAATGTACATAAAGAACCAATGGGGAGGGGGGAGAAGAGTCAGCTGATAACAAGCCCTTTCACACTGCAAACTGTATCTTCAGGCACAACATTAGAAATTTTAGTCAAAAATTGACCCCAAAAGCCTGTGCCCTATGTGTGGTAAAAACATTACTTGAATGTTTCCTAGGGAAAGACATGCCTTGCCTTGACTTAGCATCTGTACTTCCAGCTGCTAAAAGAGTTTAAGCTACACTGGATGCTGCTTGATGCCCAATGATACAGTTCTCCCCATGTTGGTCAGTATTCTAAATAGCAGCAGCTTTTCAGAAGGGTTTTCTCCAAGGCCTTTCCTGCAGGTTACCAGATCCCAGTGGCATCCCACGGGGATACCAGTAAAACCTGTTCCAGGAGGGGGGCATAACAGGAACACTCCCTTCTGCATCAGCTGCCTGTGGGAATGGAGGAGGTGTGATGACCATTCCTCTTTTGTACTTCCTGATCCTTCACAGCTCAGATAAGTGTGGGAGGGCAGCACAATTGCCAGTCATTGATAGGAAGAATCCTGCTGCCTGGAGATGGGAGAATGATGGGACACAGACAAAATCATGCAGAACCGTTGTCTGAGTTCCATACTTCTCCCATGCCCAATGTGGGATGACAACATCCTGTGGAAAGGGCCTAAGCATGACAGCTTTTTGGACATAGCATTTTCTGAGGGCTCCTGCCTCCATCACTCTGCTAGGGAATGGCCACTGCAGTCTGCAAGAGTGACAGCAATCTGAGTGACATTAGGTAGCTGGTCAGACTGCTTTTTAAGTTTCCCATAGTCCCTGGAGAGATACTGTCTCAGTGGTATTATGGGAAATTAAAATGACAGCAAGTTCCAGCAACCAGCAATACTGCAAATGCTTGAAAAATGATAGAAAGGTTAGGAAAAGAGGGAGCAAGGTACTATCACCCATAATCTTCCTGGGATGCTGAAGAATACTTTGTCTAAATTTGGCAAGGATAGTCCCACTTTCCTACTTTTTCAGTGTTTCTAAAATGCAACAGTTTCTCTACCTCTTCTCACTTTACCCCTTTGTCCTCAGTTTACTTTCATTGGTGCAAAGTGAGTTCAGACTGGAAAAGTAGTTTGTACTCAATTAACAGCAGTGGGGGGTTGAGAAGGGAGGATGGAATCTTGTCCTTCCCATTAGGCTCAGACAAAGGCAACTGTTGCAGCCTCTCCTACCTTATGTGTTTTTCCTCATTCATAATTTTTGCCTTTTTGACCACACTCCAATGTTCCCTGGCCACATATGTCCCTGTTTTTATATGTGAAATTTTGATGGGTATATAGGACCCTTGGCAGCTGCTCAGGTTCAAATCTGCATCTGATTTACAGGAGTTTCTAGCCAGTAGTCTTTTATATTCATTTAAAATGAATATTCCAGGAATCAAATTAGGAATTTGAGTCATTTCTTGCTCCCACTCAAAGGTTTAAGGGAAAATACATCCCACATTTCCACATGCCAGACAACAAGAGAGGAAAAATTTCTGTTCTGAACTGTAAAATGGGCATTTTCATGGCCTCAAAGGATGGAGGGGAGGCCAGCACTTTGAAAAGTTGTAAATACTTTGGAAGAAATGATGGAAAATAATACTGATGAAGCAAATTATTTACTTCTGCTCACACTGGCACTCCAGTGATGAAAGACATCTGCATTAGACTGATTGCATTCTTCATTGTTCAAAGTCTTTCCAAAGTTTGTCAAATGAATCTAAAAGTTAAGGTTTAATTGTCACATTAAAGGAAGGTTTAATCAATTGATTGTAGGGGAAAAAATAGCCCTTGAAAAGCTTTGTAATCTGTTAGGTCATCTGGACATTTGTGATTCATGATATTCTAAATTTATGCATACTCTGATGGGGGCTGCTAAAAACAAGGGAGCAGGCCTGAATCACTGTAATTTCACTGTGTGAAATGGAACCAGCTAATGATTCTGCTGGTATTCAATGTGTGTATGTGCTTATATAGCTTCTCTTAGGCCATTTCCATACTATTCCACACATACTGCTATTATTTCACTTTCAGCATCCTACAGAAACTTGGAGTTCGAAGTTTAGGGAAGGGCATTTAGAATTCTCAGCCAGAGAGCTCTTTGGCCTCAGGAAACTACAAATCCCAGAATACCACAGGATGTTGAAAGTGGGATAATAGCACTATAACAGTGTAGTGGGGAAATGTTATATTCCAGTCACTGGGTTGCAAAATTGAAAACTGTATAAGCAGCACTTGATAAAATTTCCTCTTCTACACAACCACTGAAGGTGCAGGAGCTGTCTTCCATTTTCACACTGGCAATCCTAGCTACAGATGCTCACATAGAAGCAATTAGGCGCCTTTAATGAGGTACAAAAGCCAAACTGTTAGTTCTCTCCCATTTTAGTCAAATCAAGGGTGCACATTCAACTTGGCAGCCCTCTTAAGAAAACTGCATTTAAAGGTGCTGACATAAAAGGTAAAGAGGACAGACTGGCTCCAGTTGCTCTTTCAACTGGGTCTTGGATGGATGTGGTGACATCAGTCTTCTTCAGCATCTCTGTGTACTTTATTTCATGATCCTAGAATGAATGGGTGAGAAATGACTCTGTTAAAAAGCATTTTTGTATATATGTGTGTATATGTTGTGACTAGACATATAGGGCCTTTCAGAGCCCAGCCATCATCACATTGAACCAGTGGAGAAGAAAATATCTTTGATCCCCCACAACTCATCACCTTGGAAGGGTACCTCACCTCACCTGCTATGAACTATGAAATAAAAATTGGCCTAAACATCTTAGCCTACAGCTGATTCATACAAGTCCAGGCAACACACTCTTTAATGAATCAAACCTGTGCAAGAAGAAGTACAACTTGCCTAGACCTCCTCTCTGTCTTTTTTCCAAAGCAAAGAAATGTTCAAAAGTTTTTCACCTACTTGCTTAACCTCATTTCCCCTTGTAACTTATTTACGGCCAAGACTCCACCAAGACTGAACATAGTTTAATGGTATTAGGTTTCTGAGGAACAAACACAACTGAAACGCTAATGCCCTTACTGCTCTGGCTCTACCTGCCAGGAATTGTGTTTGAAAATTGTCAGAAGGCAACCCCTAATAGAAGAAACAGGTGAGAAAACAAAAGTTACTGTGCCTGAAAGATGTTGATAAAGGCAGAACTATTCCACATTGCTAATCTACATCGTTTGGGAAGTATTAGTTGAGCACAGGGCCTGAATTTCTGTCCTTCAATTGATAAAACTACTTCAGATTCCATACAAACTACAGCGCTATGCTGAAAATCATTGGCACAGCTTCCTTTGTCTTCTTCCCCAGTCAGAATCTCCTAAAATTTCTGTTATGATCCAAATTTAGTGTTTTCAGGAATAGTTGAAGAAAAATGCATGACATCAGGCTGTTAGCCTCACTGAGGCATACTTTACAACTGTCCTGATTGGGTAGAGACCATCCCAAATAATTCTATGTCATCCCACTTTTTCAGCTGTCAAAATTTCCCAGTTTCCATCTCCTCTTCCAACTGTTCTCCTTTGTCCTCAGCTTACTTCAGTTGCTTCAAAATCAGTTCAAAGTGCAGAAGTTGGTTGCACTCAATTAACTCAGCAGGAGGGAAAGAACAAGAGACCATGAAATCTTACCCTTCTCGGCTGGCTCAGGCAAAAGGCAACTGCTGGAGCCCCTCCTAGCTTTTAATAACTTTTTTTTATCTTGACCACACTCTGATGTTGCTTGGCAACTTGTGTCCCAGTCTTAATCTCTGAAATATTGGAGGGAATGCTGAAGTCGTTTTTCTATCAATCCCTCCTTAAATGTTATGTTTTAATGTGGTGGTTTGTTTAATATTAGAACAACTGTGTTTTTATTTGCATCTGTTCATTAACCTGAACCACTTCCACTCCACTTTTGGGAGATATGTCATTGTAGCACATCATGACTGTTGCTCAACGACCATGCTGCTCACTCCGCTTTTTCAATGGTCTCAATGGCACAGCTGCAACGACACTTCTCGTGCAATGCCAAAATTCTAAACTGCACAATTGTCAGTTGGTTTACTGACAATATCATAAATTCCCAACAGGATGTCAGCCAATCTTAATTTCCATAGACACAATTCTTAATTAGTAAAAAAGGTACAGGCAAATCTCCAGAAGTATGGAGGCTAATTTCTAGTCTGCACCAGTCTGCACTCCAGCCTGCACTAACCTCTAACAAACCAAGCTTGACATGGATAAAAACAGCCTTCAATTTCTATGAAATCCTTTGGAGGGGGTATCTGTGTCAAAATAGTATATCAGAAGGTCTGCTTTAATTTAAAGGAAGATAACCTCTAATGAAATTTACTGGCAATTACAACACTCATTTCTGACCAACTTTTTTTTCCTAATGGGAGACATGGGGGTAGACCCATTGGGAAGCTCAGTGGCCCACAGAGAATAACCCTGGGACCATATGTGATCCAGAGGCTGTATAATTCCTACATCTGTTATTAAGTAACTTACTGATCAATAGAAAACATCAAGGCTACCATGGGGAAAATGAAAAACAAAACATAAAGTACTTTCGGATTTGCTAATGTGTATGCCTTAAGTTTTGAACTTCTGTATCTTTTGTATATTTTTCTTAGAAAAAAAAGTACTTCAGAAGTTTAGATAACATGAGTAGCAGGAGCAACATATTTCTATATGTCTGATATGGGATTGCCATACAAAGCTGAGAGGTTTCTATCTTGCCTAGGCAAACTGTGTCAGAAAGTTCCACATGGGCTCACTGGTGCACTTTTCTGGACTGACTAAAACTCAGCATAGTTTCAGCAAATGTGTGTCTCTTCGTCACAAAATATGGAATCACCAATCCCATTTCTTTTTAGAACATCTAAACTCTTCCACTTGGGAAACTATATCACTCCTGACCTCTAACATGGGCCTCTTCAGAAGTCTGTGAGTTATTGTCACATCAGGCAATGCAGCTGGGTAACCACATCTCTTTCAAGTAATAAAGCCTATTAACATTTTAATTGAGAATCCCAGTGGGACGATGAAGGGCAGACAGAATATGTGTACTTCCTAGGAGGATCTAGTCTAGGCAGTCCACCAATTAATTGGTTAGGAAATTGGATAAGAAAGGAGAAGGGGGTCAAATGAGTTGTTTCTCTTCTATCAACTGCCATGCGGCTGCAAAACTCTTCCCATTTTTGTGTTCCCAAATGTAGTATTGTTAAAAATGGTACCCAATCACTTCCCGGGAATGAAAAAGTTCATTTACATGGAGAAAAATTATGTACCTTTTGTGTGTACGGTTTCCTACAAGTGGTGGTTAATGTATATACCCTTTTATTGTAAGGCCTAAATCAAATATTTTCTCCAAGGCACAATGAATTTTAAAAAAATCAAATATATCAAGATTCTCTCCTGTAATTTTGTGAAAAGAGCCTTTCACACAATGGAACAATTGAATAAGTTGGGAAAAACATTCACATTGCCAAAGGAAAAGGACAAAATAGTATAATCTAAATAATAAACATGTATGTCTGTTTCTTGACAAGTAATAAAGTGATCCAATGTCAGACCATGGCTGGCCAAATCTATATCTAAATTGTGAATCTGAAAACATTCATAACATTTGCAAATTGTGAAAAATCCTATTTGTTTCTGGGTTTATCATTGTATTGAGTAAGGAAGAGGGGAGGGAAGGAAGGAAGGAAGGAAGGAAGGAAGGAAGGAAGGAAGGAAGGAAGGAAGGAAGGAAGGAAGGAAGGAGGGGCAATCTAGGATTTCTTAATCAGAAAATGTACATATTCCTAACTCCACAAAAAATGAAGGCTGCAGATTTTTCTGACCTGAGCAGCAAATATTCTGCACTAATATAGTTTTCTCAGCTTTCTGACAAGTTGATCAGAAATGCTGTCTTTGTGAAAAGATTATAGAAAGGTCTATGGGGCTCAAAGAGCATCTGCAATGCCACAGTCTAATCAGATTAATCTTCTTGTCAACAGGCACCTACATTAGTGAGTGTGACCCTCAGTTTATCCTACCTTACAACAATGACTTTGCTGGGTTTCAGGGTATGCCTGATTTTCATCGGTGTGCTAAAAGGAAAATGAAATCAGCCCCTGTGCATTTCAAGGATGCTGTAGTGATACAACCTTCTGTCTCTTGATAACTGCCAGTTCTTTGCTGACCTCTGTGGTACATCATCATTTCAAACACAGGGGAGAGATGTGTTCTGTACCTGCAAGTTAAAATAGATGAGCATGTGGCAGATTGCAAAGTGATCACAAAGTGACTCTAAGTGCTGAAAAATATTGCTGAGCTGAAATACAGACCTGCAGCAAAAGAGGATGCTTTCTAAAACAGTTGAGAGCGGCATAAAAAAGGCTTTTCTGTAGAACTCCAAACATGGTGGCAAATCTTCTTGAAGAATTATTAAAGGGTTGATTGAAACATTCATTAGTAGACTTGATACACCATCTCTTAATATTGACAATACCACCTCATATTTTTCCCTTGGAACAGTCATTTATTTAGAGACCTTTGCTGAAAATTATCTTCCTGTCTTTTCATCTACCGCTACTACTCCAGAAGGAAGGATATTTTACAAAGGTTGATACAACACAACAGTATCATATGGTGCTTTTTCAGAACTTCACTTTTCCTAAAAAGTAAAGCTGCAAAATAGAGACTGCCCAAAACTGGCTGTGATACTCACCAAAAAAGGTAGTTCAGCTTGAATGAACAAATTCAGACCAATTATATGTGAATTGTATTTTATTTATGTTAACTCATCAAGAAGTCAGAGTGTGTTTAACATGACTTACTCCCTAGTATGTGTTTGGACTATTAATGATGTCTCTTTTGAACTAGATCTCCCTTCTTCCCTCAAGGCTATTCATCCTGTTTTTCATTCCAGTTTGCTGAAGAGGGCACCTTCGCTGACTTCTTCGCCGGCTGATGTTCCTCAACGCCCCGACTGACTTGCTACTGCATTCATATTACTATTTAGTTTTCTTGTCTTTCTACTGTTCCGTGATATTTTCTATATTTTGTGTATCTTTATGTATATATTTTTTTAAAAAAGTGGGGCAGGATGTCGGGAGTCCTCCATGTTTTATTGTTTTAGGATAGCAGTAGACTGAGGAAATAGTGATAGTAGGCTGTTAGCTATTCCCAGGCGCCAACCATTCCTTCTGGCTGGAATTTCAAAGGAACCGTTTGGCATGATGACGATCGTTCTTTTACAACTATCTTAGGAGAAACTGTCTGTTAAAGTGTAAGGTGGGGGGAAAACGTTCCATTCTCGAGCTTTAACGTCTGAAGACAGCATCCCTTACTATGTTACAATAAATCTTCTATTAAGTTTGTTGATCCGTGTAAGAGTGAATCTGTTCCTGACAGTTGGTCCCATGGCAGTATCTGAGGTGAAACTCTGAGCGTTCAACTTAGGGCCTTTCCGCACTACACTTTTATAGTGCTATTATTCTAATTTCAACATCCTGTGGAATTCTGAGGTTTGTAGTTTACTGAGGTCAAAGAGATCTCTGACTGAGAACTCTAAACTGCAAACCCCAGGCTTCCATAGGAACAGTGTAGTGCGGAAAGGCCCTTAGTTCCCCTTCTGCCTGGGTGATAGAAAACAGGTTGGTCCCATGGCAGTATCTGAGGTGAAACTCTGAGCGTTCAACTTAGGGCCTTTCCGCACTACACTTTTATAGTGCTATTATTCTAATTTCAACATCCTGTGGAATTCTGAGGTTTGTAGTTTACTGAGGTCAAAGAGATCTCTGGCTGAGAACTCTAAACTGCAAACCCCAGGCTTCCATAGGAACAGTGTAGTGCGGAAAGGCCCTTAGTTCCCCTTCTGCCTGGGTGATAGAAAATGAACAGACACCTCATCTTTTTACCTGCTGACCTATAATCTCTCCCTGAATAATGCAGAGGTGTTAAACAGGGATAGGGATGGACATTTTGTTTGGTTCTGGTTGTATATAAGAACTGGCTAAAATTTCTACATTTCGTCATAAATATATTGAAAAGAACTCTTTTTTAAAAAAATGAATGTGAAAATCAAATAGAAAAGTATGTCCATTCAGCCGATGGGTTTGATTGTTTAAACCTTAGGAGTTGTTCTTTGGATCCCTATGTATGTATCCATATTTCTTATGCTGACTTAAAATTGCTAATTCTTTCTTTCTGAGAAAAAGGTCCTAGTTTATAACAGCTAAATGGCATTTGCAACATTGTCCTCTCAGTGTTGAGAATAGCTTCTATAAATATACTAAACTGTCCAAGCACATATAAGTAGGAAGTCCATTTGGCTTGTTTTTATAGGAATTTATCAAAAATCACCTTGATTTTCATGAATGGAAAGAGGAACTTGAGATCTGGAAAACTCAAATACAGGAAAAAGCAAAACTAAGAGATGTATCCATTTCTAATCAGGAGTGTTTCCTTCAGATTAAAAGAAACAATGTTGAGGATGTGTATTTTAAGATATGATTAATGTAACAAGAAGTTTGATCCTCAAATTCCCATTATAATTTCAATTCCTCCTCATTGCTACAACTTGTCTGGCAGACACATAATTTGATTTAAACATAAGTCTTTCCTCCTAATCCATGATATTTCTGTGCTTTCAGTGATTCTGTTTAGTTATGTATAAAATAACTTTGCCCATGCCCAGTGGCATTTTTGATAAGAATCCTTTTTCTCTTCCATGTTTTAGTACTATAATGAGCATGGATGTAAAGGACTGGGCTCTGGCACAAGGTAAGCTCTGTTGACCACAGAAATCTCAAGAAACACATTCAATTGCTTAACCACATGGGCACAGAACCTCTACATCACTATGGCATATTCATGCATTCCACCCTGGAATACAGTTGATGAATAGCTTGCTCTAAAAATTGTTTCGAGCTGGGCATGTGAATAATGTTAGCTGTAAAAGCATTTCCTTAGGATCAAAGCCTTCATTACTCAGGTTACTGTCTTAGGCGCATTAGTCTTGCACAGCTACATGAGAAAAAATGTGAGGGGAAGGGTAAAGAACATAAGATTCATACTGTTATTACCAAGCTGCAGAGAGAAGAGGCACATCCTAGACCTATGAATAAGAGGCCTGTTTTTTCAATCTAAGGAGGAGAAGTATGTTGTTGTTGTTAATTACCATCAAGCTGACTTTGACTTATGGAGAGGCAATGGACCACACGCTTCCAAATTACACTCTTCTCAACTGCCCTGCTCAGTCTTACAGACTCAGGAATGTGTTTGCCCTGATTGGGTCCCTCCATCTGTAATATGGTCTTCCTCTGTCCCTACTGCCATCTACCTCAGCACACATTATTGTCTCTTCTTATGAATCATACCTCTTCTCATGATATGTCCAAAATATAACAGTCTTGGTTTAGTTGTCTTAGCTTCTAGAGAGATTTCAGGCTTGATTTGCACTTGAGTCCATTTATTTGTCTTTTTGGCAGTCCGTGGTATCTGTAGGACTCTCCCCTCCCCTGACACCTCTCATTTCAAATGAGATGACTCTCTGCCTACCGCATTTGCTGGCATATAAGACGCACCCGTGTATAAGACGCATCCCATTTGTACACTGGCAAATACTATTTGCTGGCATATAAGACACACCAGCATATAAGATGCACCCCATTTTCAAACAGTATTTTTTGAGGAAAAAAAGTTAGTCTTATAAGCCAGCAAATATAGTATATATTAAAATTACTAATTAGTGACAATTCTTTTAAAAAATGGCAGTAATCTAGGATAAAGAGAGTAATGATCAAATGAGTGGCAAATCACTACCAAGCTTTCTTGAAACAATGCTTTGGTAGTATGATAAAGTTTGGAGGGATAATGTTCATAATATTCAGTTTCTTAGTGAATGTGTGTGAATGGCAAGCTGCAAGGATTTGCACTTGAATTTTTAGGGAATATCAATTTTGCTATTATTTGCTCTCAACTTCAACTTATGATGAATATATAAATAAGAGACCTGCGGGACTCCCCACCAAAATCAGCCGCCCTGCTCAGGTCTTGCAAACTCAGGACAGCAATGGCTTTTTTGATTGAATCAATCCACCAGTACTGCAGTCTCCCTCTTTTTCTACTGCCTTCCACTTTACCAAGCATTATCATCTTTTCCAATGAAGCACATCATCTGACCATATAGCCAAAAGACAACAGCATCGGTTTAGTTATCTTCACTTTCAATGAGATTTCTGACTTGGTTTGCCCAATAACCTATTCATTTGTCTTTTTTAGCAGTCCATGGCATCTGTAGAATTCTTCTCCAGCACCACATTTCATATGAATTTGTGTTTGTTTGTTTTTTGTCGTCTTTCTCCACGGTACAGCTTTCACAGTCATACATAGAAATCAGAAATATGACTGCCAGGAACATCAATTCTACATGCTAAAACAGCAAACTCATTTTTCAAATACTGACCTTTAGTTAGGAGAAATGGCAACATCCATACCTGTAAGAAGATGTCAACAAGCTTGGGAAAATTCTTACAGCTGCACTATAATATTCTATGGTGGAGGCATAAGAGAGACATCCTACCCCAAATCCTCAGCCCCAGGGAAGAGTAAGAATGTTCAGGTTCTTGAAGTGGAATGGCTGGTTGGCACCCTGACCAAAAGTAGCATTGCACACTGCAGTACTTTGTTACAGGTCCAACTTGTTCTGTCCTCTGTTCATGGTAATAAGTTGCTCCTAACCTGGACAGGTAAGTGTGTGTGTTTTTTTCAGCAGTGAATAGTTGACATCCTATGTAATGTAAGAGACAGTTATTTCAAAGATACATTATGCTTTTTAGCACTATGTATTTAATTCACACAATTTTTCCTCTCTTCTCTTTTGAATAGGCACGTGTTAAAGGTCACAAGTAATCATTTTCCCCCCTCAGACATGTGAGTATGCAATTCTCTGTACAAATTTCCATTAAGATCTTCTTCACTCCCATCAAGTTCCCATTTACAATTGTAGTGGCTTGGCTCCCTTACTAAGATCAATTTATAGTTACTTACTCTGTTAAAAGTAGCTGTTTGATTAAAACCTCCATTCATTTTTTAAAAGCTGATCATCAGGGTGGGCTAAATTTTTTCCAGTTTCTTTGCTTTCTTACAGGAAGTCACCAATTTATTTTTATTTTTTTTAGAAAGAGTTGAAAAGAACCTAATATTTTCTTTAAAAAATGGGAATGTGGCAGAAAGCCAAATGAACTGATTTCATATATCGATAGTTAATAAAGTCACTATCAAAAGCTGGTTTGCAAGAGGAACACAGAGAAGTGCCTAAAGCTGACTTTTTGTGACTCTATAATTTTTCCAGGATCTTAAGTGAGTATTCTTCTTATGCTGCTGCCACAAATTATGCAGTTTATAACAGGAGGGCAGAAGGAATTGTTGCAAGATGCACATAGGAGTTTGGGAATGAGTGTCTTCATCCCAGAGTATTGGACTACAGCTCCCATTGGTCGTGCCAGCTGAGGGATCATGAAAGCTCTAGTCCAAAATTGTGGCTTTCTCTGAGCTCTCTGCCCTTCCCCCATTTTGACAACATAAAATTAATTAGAAAAAGTGAACTTGTTTTCTCTGTACAAATGCTCTCAGCCTCAGCCAGGGACCTGTGTATTTTGATCAGAGTTGGAAACACAACTGAGAGCATTTGTACAGAAAAAATAAGATCATTTTTATATTAGCTAAGCTGAAGATAAATTTTAGATTATTTTTGGATTACTTTGTAGTACCATCTTACTTTTCTTTTATGAGTACAGTGGGATCTTACCTTTTGTTCTTTTCCATGTCCTAATTATATGAAAACAAACCTTATTACTGTAACCAGAACATCACAATTTCCTGAAAGAACATAGTGGACAAGAAAACACTTATTTAGATCAATTCCTTAATTAATAGATGGGGCTTCTTTCCCCACCCCTCCACTGCCACCCAGAAAATTCAGTAACATGCTTGTGACATGGGCTTTAAACAGCCATCCTCTTTTATTCCTTCTCTCTGAACATGATTAAAAGTGAAGGCAAAATGCTTCCAGCAGGCCTGAGAGCCAACTGCCACTTTCTTCCCTGGTAAAGCTCAAACTGGCTTCCAGCAGAGATCTGAGCAGCCAGCTGTTTGAATTGAGAATCAGTTCCTCTCTCAATGGCATTCGGAGGTGAAACTCCTTGCAGGGGTTCAGTGACCCAGTAACTCGCTCCTCTGAGCAGCCCATTTTTCAGAGGTAAGTCTCTGATTACACTGATGGCAGCGCAATCAAGGTTGGTTTGATTAGTGGGAAAAATGGAGGAAAGAAAAGAAAAAACAGCACCATTCTTTAAAAAGGAAAAAAAAAAAGCATGTAAGTCCTCCAAGTCTAATTAAATCAAAGACAACCAGGGAGAAAGAAACGCAGAAGGCATGTTGTGTCCCAACAGTCTGCTGATTGCCAAAGTGCCTGGTTTCTAAAGGGACATTCAACCAGCCCATGGAGGAGTCTGTGTGACTGCTGGGTGACAGACAGGCCTTGAACTAGGACTCAGGGTAGCTGGACACTTCAGGTCCTGTAATCTCCACACCTGGGTAGTCGTAGGTGGAAGTAAGCATGAACGATAAGGAACAGGAATTAAGACCCTGGAAAGAGTTCATCCCTGCATGTTAAGAATTCTGTCTGCTAGGCATTAAGGATGTACAAACCTGTCTATTTCATCCTCTATAAGATTTGTGTGTCTTTTTTTTCCCCAAGCCCACATTCATTTCATCCCATGTCCACACTGCATTTGTAAAGTCTGCATACAAATTCATGTGTGTGCATTTTATTCACATTAACATATATACATATTGCTGCAAATAATTGCCCCCATCACATGAATGTTTGCCAACTCCTTCCAAAGAAAGAAAACGATGACAGTTTTCTTGAATGTATGTGGGCTCATTCACATTGTGCTATGATTCCATTATTTAATTGCATGGAATCCTGGGATTTAGAGTTGAGGGAGGGGCATTTAGAATTCTCAGCCATGAAGCTCTAGTGCTCAAATTATAAACCTAAGATTTCCTAGAATGTTGCCATGGCCTTGAAAATGGAATATTGCAGTATAATTGGGAGGTAAGAATGGCCCCCTGTTTTGTATGTCATTTTCCCCAATGCATACAAATTTATTGCGGAACTATATCACAAAATCTGAAGAACTGTGTAAACCAAAGGATAAGAGTGTTTCTGTTTGTATATGAATTCATATAGTCATCAAGTTGGAGCCCCCGCCCCCAACAAAGGTTATTTAATCCAGTTCACTGGGAAGGCAGCAGAGCACAGCCAAAGCATCCTTTACAGACCAGGGATGTACTTATTCACAAAGTTTTTTCTTCAACGGTAGCCATAAGCAGTTTCAGCAATTTTCTTCATGTTGCTTTCAAAGGCTAGTCACAGTTCAAGACTTATTGTGTGCAAAATTCACACATGGTTGTTTTGTCAAAAAAAAAAAAGGCATTTTCTACGTGGAAAATAATGTTTCAATGTAGAAATATTAGCTTTTGCTCAGAAAGTGCAGTTTTCTTAGACCTTAGGCACTGTGCCTAAAATGCCTAATGGATAAGGCGATCCTGGACAGTGTTTCTCAAACTTTGGTCCTCGAGATATTTGGCACTTCAACTTCCAGAAGTCCCAGTTCTTTGCATTATTGGCTGGGATTCCTGGGTATTTCCAAAAGATTTGGAAGACCAAAGTTTGAGAAGCACTGTACTAAGACAGTTGTATCATTACTGTTAAACTGGGTGTTGCCCATCTTATAGTGGTATATCTTGCTCTTCCTTCCTAAATGTACAGTCTTACATTTATCCATGTTGAAGTTCATTTTATTTATTTTGACTTAGTTCCCAAATCTGATAAGGTCATCTGATAAGGTCCTAATGTTTAGATGTAATCTCTTTTCCTGAAGTTTGAAGCCATTGCTCCATGTCCTAGTCTCTGGAGCAGCAGAAAACAGGCTTTAGAGCAGAAATGGCCTATATTTCTGAATATTCAACTGAAGTTTTGTTACTGCAACTCTAGAAATTTGGAGACTTAAATTTCTTGGGAGAGGCAGAAATTATATTTGGTAGGCAATACACCCCCATAGCTACATGGCTTACTGCTCATGGCTTACCTAGGTTGCAGTCCTATCTTTTGTATAGCCTAACGTCTATTTTTCCACTCCGTCCCAGTCAGTGAAGATCTATGTCACCTGACAGTGCACATTTACTATTCCAACCTTGGTATCTGAAGCACTAGTCTACCTAAGGGACTGAAATCTCCAGCTGTCCATACTTTCAAGCCACTGCCATACCTTCTTGAGTAAAAAGGTCAGGTGGGGTCAGCTAACTAGTATAACTACTCCCCGCCTCAAAGCATACAGGAGCCCAGGGATGTTATGAGCTTTGTCATGATGTGTATAACCATCTCTCGGAGGTATTGCAGTCCAGTCCTGTGGCTCAGTTGTTTAGCTCAGCTAATGAGAAAACTCTTTGGCGATTTTTCTTTAAAAACACCACAAGGAAACAGAAGACAGACATCAAGGCTGAGTTAAGCTGTTGAAAATAAATAGCTAAATGACCTTGGGTCTCAAGCCTATGGCTCTCATAGGCCAAACATCACATAGCATTACCTGTGGATCAACAGCTTGCTCAGAGGGCATTGAAATTCTGCATCTTTTTCAAGTTGCATTTCCTTCTCTGGAGCAGTCAGTGAGAGAGAAAAATGGGAAGGCAGCTTTCAAACATCTAAAACAGGGTTTTGCTTTGGCTTTGTTGAGGGAAAGGAGGAATATCAAATACAGATGCTATACATGAAGAAAACAAAAAAGCAGGAAAATAGATATTGATGGCTCAGACCAAAAAGCCAGCTAAACAATTGTCCCTTTTTATACACAACAACCAATCATATGTTTCCAGGTAGTCCATGAGCAGCGAATGAATGAAACAATCTTTCACCATTTAAAAAAAAAGAAAAGAAAAACAGTATCCAGAGGCATACGGTCATTGGTTGAATCTGTGGGTTCATTGTGTATCAGATATAAGTCTCACTGAGTTCAATGGGACTTAGTCCAAGATAAGGTGGATAGAGTTGCAGCTTTGATTTAGATGTATGACTAAGTAACATCTCCTAGTCTGACCCCCTTAACAGGCAGCAGCCACATGGAGAAAAAGAGGTCTGTTCAGCAAGAGGGAGGAGATGTTTCCAGTCTCCTTCCATCAGTGAGTGAGGCTGCAATGAGGAATTGCAACAAGGATCTCGCTTCTGATTGTGATTCTCTCAGGGTCTCTTGCTGGCAGGAGGCAGTTGGAAACATCATTCTCCTTGCAACCTAATTGCCAGCAGAACAGATCTTCCTTGCTCTGTGTAGCTACTGGCAGTTAAGGGGGGTTTACAAGGGCACGTACAATCATGGCTATTGTGGTACAGTCCTGACTACATGAGCCAATGTGGTATAGTTGTCTGAATGTTGGACTGTGACCCTAGAGGCCAGGGTTTGGTTCCCCGCTCAGCCACAGAAACCCACAGGGTGACTATGGGCATGTCACACGTTCTCAGCCCCAGAAAACCTTGTGCAAGGTTTGCCTTAGGACTGCCATAATGCAGGCCATTTCCGCACTAGACTGTTATAGCACAATGATTCCACTTTCAACCTCCTGTGGAATCCTGGGGTTTGCAGTTTAGGGAGGGGCCAGTTGGACCCTCCCTAAACTGCAAACCCCAGGATTCCATAGGAGGTTGAAAGTGGAATCATCACACTATAACAGCCTAGTGCGGAAATGGTGGCCGAAAAGAAACAACAACAATATGACTACATAATATTACTGAATACAGAGCAAATATGTTACAAATCTGTTATTCTAGGTTACAAATCTGCAACTGCAATAGAGAATGCCAACCAGGATTTTTTTTATAGCTTCCTGCTAGGTGGGAAGGGGAACCGACCCAACCTAGCATGTATGCACATATGTATCCATGTGTGTACTGCATTTTTAACGCGCACTGTAAGCAGAGTTGTCCAGGCAAGATGCAATCTGTTGAAAAATAAAATACAGCAAGGTGACCATACTAAAGCCATTTCCACAGTACAGTGTTACAGAGTTATTATTCCACTTTCAACATCCTATGGAATCCTGGGCCTTGCAGTTTAGGGAGGGGCATTTAGAATTCTCAGTCAGAGAGCTCTTTGGCCCCTGTAAACTACAAACCCCAGAATTCCACAGGAGGTTGAAAGTAGCATAATAGCACTATAACAGTGTAGTGTGGAAATGACCTAAAATAAATCAATGACTATAGAAATTATAATATAAAATGAAGATAAAAGTCTCAACAGGTAATAAAATACTGAGGCATGTAAAAGCAAATTAGGCATGCACAGATGTAAACACACTAAAACAGCATAAATGACTATCATGTAGCTGCCAGGTGAAAGTACCTGGAAGGAGATATTGCCACAACATCTTCCACCAGCTGGTATGAAAGAATACCATGGTCTACAGTTCCCGAGGGTAAATTCCACTCTGAACTAGAGAAGACACTCTTCTCCGCTTCCTATATGATGAAAGTGAAGCCCATTTGTACACAGTCATTTTTCTTGCCATATGTTTGGTAATGAACAAAAACCCTCATTTGGTTCCATTTATATTCTGTTACAAACAATGCGCACTCCAATAATGCAAAGTGATTCTCTTTCTGATATGACTCAAATATGGGTTATCAACCAGTCAGAAGAAAAACAAACAGCCTGATTTTTGTATATTGCTAACAACTGTCTGTTAGGCTTTCACAGCATGGAGATCAACATGACCACCTACTAACTGCTAGAATTTGTACTTATCCCCACCCTTTTCCCCCTTGAAAAAACAGATAGGATGTTTTGTATTGCTTGGATTTATTTTACGTATATGTATACTAATTTGATCTTAATAGGAAGGCAAGTAGTGTTAAAACAGAACATCCATTGGATGTTTGCGTACTGTTTGAGGGCTCCTTCACACTATACAATTATAGCACTTTGATACCACTTTAACGACCATGGCTGTGTCCCACGGAATCCCGCAATTTGTAGTTTGGTGAAGCACCGAAGAATTCAAAATATCTCATGAAACTACAAATCCCAAAATTCAATGTAATGGATCTGTAGTATTACATTAACTGTGTAATAGAAAGTGGCTTTGGTATCCTAACCATTCTGTCTATAAACATATTTTTCCAGTAAAACTGAGGGCTAATCATCCCAAACAATATAGATATATTGGTACATTTAGTCCACCCCCTGCCTTGCAAGAATATGCAATACACAGTTAGGAGGACACGTACCAGCTGTTCCATCATCCTGATCACCGAAGCCAATACTGCACAGGCTTCAGAGAAAAAATAGCCAAAGCCATCAGCATGACGGATCAACTGACATATGTCATCCTAATTGTGTATTTCTGCAAGGCAGGGAGTTGAATTTATTGGTAGGTTAAGTTGCAGATAAATTAAAAGGACTCTTTGAAACAGTATATGGTTTAAACACTTTGAATAAACCTATTTTGTATCATTTTCAACTGTGGTCTTGAGTATGAAATAGATTTTATTGCCATTAGAATATACCATACAATACACCATCCCCAAGTAATGATTTATCTATGACATTAGAAATCAGATAATATTCACTCCATGCAACCACCAACCTCTCGATCTGTCAGGAGGCTCAGCTCCTGCCATGATATTAAAGAGAAAACCCCTTTGCTTAGCTAGCTTTTAGAAATAGATTGTGTGGCGGCAACAATATAACCATGCTAATGACCACTTGTAACATGTATTGCATATCAATTGGCTTGCAACAATGTACTGAAACTCAATTGCTGTATGTATCCGAGTGTGGGTTCCAGGTATCTGGAGAAGTACCCTAGGCCATCTGACCAGAGAGGCAGAACATAAAGAGAATGTAATGTATGATCCCAGGGAGGCACTGTGGGAAACACCAGATAGGCCAGGTAAGAGGAAGATAAGTTTTTAGGCTCTCAAGATGAATAGTATGTAAACATCCTAAAGCACCTGGGAAACTTGACCCCCACCAGTTAATGCTGTTTGCTCCCAAATTTGTATACTTAACTATATATTGTGCTTGCTAACCAGTGTACCTCAGTCCTGGCAACTTATACCAAAGTGCTGTGCTGCTATCCTACCTCAATAAAAGCAACACTACTGCTGCTGCACTTTGCAAGTTTCATGGGAAGCAGATTAACTAGTACATGACAAGATCTGAGAAAATTGGACACTGTCTTATAACAGCATTCTTAAACCACTGCATAACAAGAAGATATTTAAAAGGTGAATACTATCATATTACTCTATTGTACTCATGTTTTGAGGATTGGATTACAACCCTGAAGGCTAGGGCTCAATTCCCTGCTTGGCCATGGAAACCCAGCAGGTGCATCACACACTCTCAGAAAACCCCATGATAGTGAAACTAGTGAAAAATTAAAGTTTATTTATTTTTATAAGTTAGTGTCATGTAGCAGTTGAGTTGAACCTATAGATCTTCAGATGTTCTTGGATTACAATTCCCATAATTACTCACCATGCTTTAACCATATTTTATAACTCCAGTGCAGACATCCATGAACTTCTTAGAGGAAGGTAAGGACACAACTGTGAAAAGTAAATAGAGCTGCATGTGTTGAATTTAGATTTGCTGCAGAACAGTTAAAGGACAGTATGTAAAGAGTTACAATGTCAGATTGTACCTCAACTGATACACATCCCAATGACACTTATAGGATATGAGGACAGCACTCTTCATAACCTCTGTGTTTTGCCAAAGGCAAGTAGTTCTTTTAGATGTGGAGACAATGAACACCCCAATGGGAAGAAGGTTTAACAAATTTATCCTCTTAGCAGGCAAGGTCTCTAGCAATTGCTGCACATAAAACAAACAAGTCCTGCAGAGCAAATTCACCTTCCATTCAGCTGTTGGGAGCCCTGGAAAAGCAACAGCAGAGGCAGTCTCCTCTTTGCCCAAAGTGCAGCATCTTGCCAGCCCTTCTAATAAGATCACCTGAGGACAAGTCCACAGGGATTCATAGAGGATAAAGCACTTTTTATCTATCACATCTGCCCTCCATTGGATGCATGCCTCCAATTACTCACACCAGTTTTTACTTAATAAATTCTAATGAGCTAATTAACAGTAGCTGTTCTAATCTCTAAGTCTCTGTGTTAATGCTTAACTGGATGAAGTGCAGCAAATAACTGATACGTCCCTTTCTTCCAAGGCCCACCAGCTATACACTAAAGATAAACAAAAGTGAGAGCCAAGATTATATAAGCTCAGTATTTGTCAAAGACAATACTGCACAAGCTTCTGGGGAAAATATCCAAAGTGCTCAGCATGATGGAACAAATGGTCCATGTCATCCTAATTATGTATTGTGTATTCCTGCCTGCCAGCGCATTGGACTAAATGGCCCTCCAACTCTAAGATTCTATGATATTATTTGTGAAGGTGTTCTGGGTGTGTGGCTATCCTGAGTGTCAGAGTAACCCAGCAACAGGGTGCCAGGCAACCAGAATGACTGCTCAAGAGAGAAACCCAGCCCTTTAGTGTGATGGAGAGGCTGGAGGCTTTAGAGGAGCATATATATAAAAGGCACACATTGTTTTTTTGGCAGTCCTTCAGCCAGAGAGAACTTTGGAATAAATTTCCTCAGTTAGTCAAAAGGTGTTGTCTGAGTGGGAGGGTTTGTTTCTCAGAGAAAACCTAGAGAGAGTGGCAGAAGAGAAATCAAAGCATTTTTGCATCTGGTCAGAATGCATGGCCTAGATTTGAAGGCTGAACCTTTGGTGATGGTGAAACCAATGGGTTGTTTATCTTACTGGTGCTTACATGAGGGTTTCAGGACATAACGAAATTGTTTACAAAGAATGTTGAGGAACTGTACTTGCTTCTAACTGCAGATGAACCGCAATTCTTTGTTCTGTTTGTTATTTTAACAAAGATTATTGGGCCTTTCCACACCACACTGTTATAGTGCTATTATTCCACTTTCAATATCCTATGGAATCCTGGGTTTGCAGTTTAAGGAGGGATATTTAGAATTCTCAGCCAGAGACCTCAATAGCTTATTTTTATAAATTTGGACTCAGCTGAGTAATATATGGTATTTCTCAAACAGAAAACCATTGAAGCACATCACTCTTTGCTCAGAAGAATGGTTTAAAGGGGAAGTCAAGAGGTGTCTGTGTGAAGTGACAGGGCAATTTATCAAATTGGGGAGCTGCCCCACCCATTTGAGAGAGAAGAAGCAGAACCAGTCACATTATTATTCTAACTTTCCACTTCTTCCAGTGTATTTTCCCCTATACCACCATTTCTTAGTGCACTAACAAAAAGAAGTGTTGGAGAAGACTTCTACGTGCTTACTTTGATTTAATATGCATTTAATTTAATTTGAAAGGCAAGAAAGAGATTTTAATAAAGATGTTCTCAGAGAAAAGTGTTCTCGGTTGCTCAACATATATATCAATAGATGGTGCATTGGCAACACCAGACTGTCCACTGCACGGTATTCATGCGTAGATGGGCCTAGAAACAAGATGCGCTTCGTTTTGCCTTAGTGATACATAGCAATCTAAGGATGAGATCCACTGTTCAGTGCATGTTCATGTGCAGGCATTGGCTTAGATTGAGGGTAGGCAACTCCTATGGATCTAGGTATCACTTCTCATGGAGGGAAAATGTTCAAGGGTTGTGTGTGGAGATGGTGTGGCCTAACGGGAAGGGGCAGAGCTTATTAGGTGTTCTAATGAAAAATATATAGTATGTTTTTCCAGTTATATTTGTGTTTTTATATTCAAATTTAATCATTAGGGGAAAAAATCACCCACACCACTCTCATTAGTAACAAAATGTCCTCAATCTAACTGAAGAGATAAATTTCATGATTAACAAATAAAATCCTTCCATTTGTGATTAACAAATAACCTCCTCCTCCCCTACTCATTCTCCATTAATTAATGTTTATATAGATTAATTTCATGATCCACAAATAAAAAAACCTCGTTCTTTACTGATGATATTCAGATGGATGTCTTTTAAGCATAGCTTTGAGTGTTATTATGAAACATAACTACTTCTCATACCACTTCACATAATTTCATTCTACAACAGACTATCTTTTGGAGAATTTTTCCCCTTTTCCACAATGTTCCAAAGTGTGAGTGAGCCCATTTTGGTCTACTTTGTCCTAGACTTTTGCTGATCATTCCAACCATGGGCTTACATTTCTTAAACCATCTGCCCTCCATCCTCCCCTACTCCCCATAACAAAGCAACAAGTGCTTTTCATTCACAGGACAGGAGCAGCAGGGAGAGGTGCCGCCTGTCATTTCAGAAGATCAATGTCTGCAAAGCCGTTTTGGGGACGATTACTTTATCATGTTGCGCATGATGCTCTCTGCACTGAATATACATTAATACTATACAAATATGTGGAAATGGACCATTTTGCAAGAAAAAGTAAATACCTATTGGCATATGCTTGTGTACATACATATATGAAGTGTTTGGTATGCTGGTATGTAAGACACAGAAAGGGCTGTTTCTATGCAGAAAAATATTGTTTACGGAGAGACAATGCTGTTTTCTTGGTGTTAAAAGCTGTTTTATGTTTGTTTGTTTTTTAAAAGGCATGTGTGTAGATTTTGTGTGGGAAAAGTCTCAAACTGGGAATAATCTTTGACAACTATTTTCAAAGTTTTTCATGCAGCAAGAAGAAAATTGAGAGCAAAATCAGTGAAGAAATACAATCCTAGTAAGAAATGATGGGAGGAATCATTGAGCTTGTTTGGAGGTTCTAGAAGGGGAACGCAGCTATTGTGTGCCCTTGACCAAAGAACAGTACACTCCTTCTATCTGGGATGGTCACACCATTCCACTGAGTGCGCAGCTTCAGGAGGGATGCACATGGAGCAGTGAGGGAGGAAGCAGACACCAACCTAGTGAGAACGGTTACTTTGTAGAAATTATGCAGATAATATTCCATAAAGCCCAAAATTGGGGCCTGAAAACAACATTGTTTGCCATACACATATGTGCATACTAGGGATATAATCCATCACTACTTTTCTTCTTGAAGGAAGTGACTAGTAATTTTATCAATTTCTTTCTGCTGCAAGAAAGGTTTTGAAAACTGCAGTTTTCTAAACCTGTTTGCAATCCAGGATGTACTCTGTGCAAAATTTGCACGTGGTTATTTTCATAGAAAACAGCATTTTCTGTGCAGGAAATAATATTTCTTCATGGAAATATTATCTTCTGTGCAGAAAAACTGTTTTCTCTGCAGAAAATGCTGTTCTCAGTGCAAATTAACCACATGCAACCGCTAATTTCTGTTCAAAACAACCACCTGAGAGTGTTGCACAGAATGAGATCCAAACTCTTCCAAAACTCTCGATATTCAAAAAACATGTTTGTAGATAATTTTTTCTATTACTTTTGAATGTTCTTCCCATCCCTAGTGCAGGCATACTCATGCGGAAAAGTATGTTTGAATACATAAATCTGGCCCAGGCTAATAATAATCTTACCCATCACATTGTTCAACTGATGATCATCCTTACTATTAATCAACCGGAAATGAATCTGACTCAAGGTGTGAACATGGAGAAAGTAAAGAAGGGAGGAGTTGGGGAACAAAAAGATACCCACATCAGTACAACATCAGAAACAACACACCCATGATGAAAGCAACACTTGGTAGACTTGAGCAATGCATAGAAAGAAGAGACTGCATGCAACCATTATTATCTGAATTTTTAGACTTATTTCAGAATGAATGTAAATAATCCTGCTGATGTCAGGAATGGATAGCGAGGACTGATCAGAGCAAGGTGTGCATCTTGCACATTCTAAATAAGAAAGTGCATTCACCTACTCTTAATGGTTTTAAATTAATATTTACATGTAAATGAACATTAAGAGTTCATACATTGATTTGAATGAATATAGAATCATAGAGTTGGAAGAGCTCACAAGAGCCATCAGGTTCAACCCCCTGCCATGCATTCCCATCCAGCCTCTGTTTAAAAACATGTAAAGAAGGAGATTCCACCACAATACAAGGCAGTGTATTACATTGTCAAACTGCTCTTACCACCAAGAAGTTCTTCCTAACATTTAGATAGAATCTCTTTTCTGGAAGTTTGAAACCATTGCTCTGTGTCCTAGTCTCTGATCAGCAGAAAATGGGGGGTGGGGTTGTCCTCCATATGACATCCTTTCGAATATTTAAACATAGTTATCATGTCACCTCTTAACTTCTCTTCTCCAGGCTAAACATACCCACCTCCCTAAGCTGTTCCTCATAGGGCATAGTTTCTAGGCCTTCTGCCATTTTGGTCACTCTCCTCTGGATATATTCCAGCATGTCAATATCCTTTCTGAACTGTGGTGCCCAGAACTGGGCACAGTGTTCCAGGTAGGGTCTGACCAAAGCAGAATAAAGTGGTACTATCACTTCCCTTGATCTAGACACTATACCCCTATTGATGCAGCCCAGAATTGCATTGACTTTTTTAGCTGCCGCATCATACTGCTGACTCATATTCAGCTTGTGGTTTGCTAAGACTCCTAGATCCCTTTTACATGTATTGTAATCAAGCCAGGTATCACTCATCCTAAATCTATGCATTTCATTTTTTTCTCTGCCCAAGTGTACTGCCTTACACTTCTCCCTGTTGAAATCCATTTTGTTGGTTTTATCCCAGCTCTCTAATCTATTAAGGTCATTTTGTATTCTCATCCAGTCCTCTGGGGTGTTAGCTAACCCTTCTAATTTGGTGTCATCTGCAAACTTTATAAGAATACACTCTATTCCCTTATCTAAATCAATAGCACTGGGCTCAGGACAGAACCCTGTGACATCTCACTAGTCACTTGTCTCCAGGATGAAGAGAAGCCATTGGTGAGCACCCTTTGTGTTCAGCCAGTCAGCCAATCTAACAGTAGCATTGTCTAACCCACATTTTACTAACTTGTTTGCAAAAATATCATGGGAGACTTTGTCAAAGGCCTTACTGAAGTCAAGTTACTCCATGTCACAACATTCCCTTCATCTACCAAGCTAGCAACTCTATTTAAAAAACGAAATCAGATTAGTCTGGCATGACCTGTTTTTGAGAAGCCCATGCTGACTTTTAGTGATCATGGCATTCCTTTCTCAGTGCTTACAGATTATCTGTTTAATGATCTACTCTAGAATCTTTCCTAGTATTGATGACAGGCTGACTGGGTGCTAATTCTTTGGGTCTGTCACACCCTGCCTCCAGAACATTGACTCTGAGTCAAAGTCTGAAACAGGGGCATGCCAGGACTTGCTGTACAGGAAGTGGTTACAGTGCCACAAACAGAACAGGGGGCACTGCCAGCTCCAGCAGAGAGTCCTGCCTCTTTAGACATAAAAGATCACTTACCTGTACCCATCTTTGCAGAGCCCAGACAGCAAAAAGAAAGCCAGTGTTGCTCTCTCAAAATTTATAACCAGCAACAATTAATCAAGCCACAGCTGCACTAAGCTTCAGACCTATATAGCTGATGTCCTTCCCCTCCAGCAGTTGTCAGAGCTTATCTGACCTTCTACCTTGCCGGATACCTTGATCAATACTCTGACTGACCTTGGACACTCCCTTGCCTTGGAAGCCTGTTGGACTGTATTTATGACCCTGTGCTTACTGCCTAGGAGTAAGAATAGCTGGGAGCTATTCAGTTTGTTTCTTTGAATTATCAGCTGAACCGGGACTGAGATAGGACTGAGTCCTCTTTTTTCCCCTTTTGAAAATGGGGACAATATGGGGACAATAAACAGATCCTCATTTATCATGTTAGTATATTTTCATAAAGACAATTTAGTCAGAAGCAAAGTCTAGATGGGGAAGATAGGAATGAAAATATAGAGTATATAGGTAGATTAGGTTTGCATCCCCTCTGTTGTACCACTTATTTATTACATTAATCACAAATATGTTGTTTTATTGAAATGCTTTTTAAAAGAAAAAGAAAAGAAAATGGGGACAATATGATGCTGACCATAACACTGACTTCTGAATATGACATAGACAATGATATCTATCAATTGACAACTTTTAATGCATTACCATCAGTGGGGTAGTCAATATAATGGCATTTCCTTTCTCTATAAACTATCATGCATTTAGCAGTTTGCTGGCAAACTTGAACAGCAAATTGCAAAACCATTTAAAAACAACCTGGGAAGCAATGCAGGAACACAAAAAGGCTTGAGATGGGGACTACATATGGTGTCTGGGTCACAGTTTGCCCAGCCATGGCCCAGATTTTATTAGAGACCAGATGTGTTACAAGATGCCTTAGTGGCAAATATTGCAGTTGGTGAAGATGCAGCCTCATGTTCTTAAATGCCTTAATGTTCATGTCAGGCATACACTTAGATTAGGAACGTGCAAGTCTCTCTGTCTTGATTTTGTTGAGTTTCTCATATTTTATTTCTATCCTTATTTTGTACACAATTCACAGCATTGTGTTTTCTTCCCACAATGAAATTAATGCCATTTTCATATTTTCCCTGCATTCATTTCTTCAGTCTGCCTAATTCATGCATGTTTTCCTCCTTGATTAAAGCATGTTTCTACAAATGTATTTCAATTATGCATACTGCTAGCTGTTTACATTGTTCACGATAGGTGCATTTTGGGAATGTTTTTTCTTGGAAATGCCCTGTAACCTTTGCAAGTATGAAAATGTTCAATAAAATTGGCACATTTCGTCAGAACAAGGCTTGGAGGAGTATGGGGAAATACTTTAACTGAAATTTTTTGAGACAAACAACATTTCTTTTTGTCCCAAGACTAGACATGCACTAGGGACATGAGCTAGGATCTTATTTTTTTCTGAGGAAACATAATGTTCTGCTGGCATATTTGTACTGCAACTCTAGAAGCATAAATGCTGCAAGTTGGATAATAGTAGAAGGAAACACTCCCACTGCACACCTTGGCCAGTTACTTGGAGGAACAAAGCCACTATTGTACACCATTCAAAAAAGTACTTATGATGGCCAATGTAAATATATGTTAGTGTAAATCACAAAGATCCTTCCAGCCAATATGGGCAATGTGTTTGTACACTGACCAAGATTTGCACAACAGACAAGATGAATCCAGCTTTATACATTATAGAAGTCTGATCCACTAAACCAAAGGATCGAAATGTGAGGAATGGGAAATCTAGCTTTTCTTGCTAATGACATTTGAAGATGTGACCCTCAAAAGAACAAAAATCAGGACTATGTTTTGCTAAGACCAATTACCATGCACATACACATAGATACAGAGCATATATATGTAGTAGTTAATAAAACAATTGAGCAGTACTGTTTTGGGTATTTACATGAATTAATAAGCATCAGACATTTCTGCTTCTGCCTTCCTCACTGATGTCAGTTGGAATCAGGGCGATAAACAACCTCCAATCTTCTTCTTCTTGTTATATGTCTTTAAGTCAACCCATACTTATGACAACCCTATCACAGGATTTTCGTAGCAAGATTTATTTGGAAGAAGTTTGCCTTACTCTGAGGATGAGAGAGAATGACTTGTTCAAGGTCACCCAGTGGATTTTCATGGCTGAGCAGGATTCAAACACTAGTCCCCAGAGTCCTATGCCAACACTCTGAGGTCGTACAGCCTAAGGTAGGATAGCTTCCAATGGCAGTTATGGAATTTCAAGGGCCTAAGATTGGAGGGAAAAGTGGTATTGACCTTTAAATTAAGGCTATGTGGTTTCAAGATATTGACCGTGTACATCCAAAAGCTCGCTCTTTTTTTCAAGATTGGTTGGATCACAGGGTTACTTTATAGGAAATATACCTATGTTGGAAAGATTGTATCCCTCAGAAGTAAAATGTTTTGCAATAGGTTGTTCCAATTTTTTTGATGCTGATAGCTGATTTATGGTTCCCTTATCTTGTGCAAAAGTCAGTAGTGTCTTTTCCATCATATGGTGTGTTGGGATGTAGCTATTCAATCACATATAGACACTGGTGGAATCAGAACTCATCATTTACCTAATGTAATAGATTTTTGCCATTACTGCTGCTGTTGTATCACAGAGACATGTACATGTGATGCACCACTTGTTTTTTAGTTGGTACATCAATTTCAGCACCAGCCAGTAGCTTCTTTAAGATTTGTGGCTGATGAAAAGCAATGAGAGAAGGTTTATTAATAGCTTCAGAAAAAACAAAGAGAATTAGTTATCAAAGGGTACTTTTGTTTAATTGCCAAGGAGTAATTGGGAAATGAAAGATAGAAATCAACCTCAAAAAGTATATAACTGTCACTATTTTTATTGACTTTTTTTTCTCATTGGGGATGGAAAGGAGAGATGATGTACAAAAGGGTTAATCAAATGCAGTCATGGCCAGTATTCTACATTAACCACTTAGTTATGTAATTACTCTAGTTATGTAGCTAAGTAGCATTTTCTAGGTCAGAGCTTTCCAAACTTTTCATGTTGGTGACACATTTTTTAAACATGCATCATTTCATGACACAGTAATTCAGCTTTACTAGCAAATCGGAAGTTAAACTAACCCCATTATGAGAGATATGGACACATATATAAATTGTAATAATGAAATGTATGGGGACACAACATATTTAATGAAAACCTTTTATATATTGTTAAAAATATATGATTTTTTTCCCATTATCTTTGTATTGAAATGCAAATCATAATGAACTATAGTTTCCATTAAATACATCAAATACGTCCTCTCTAAACATCAATTACATTTACTCATTTATATATATTTTTCACAGTTTTATCTAACTATTAAATATTTCGTATTCCTATTTTCTAATATTTCAAAACCTCAGAGAAAAATTGAAGTTCCAGAAGATTATTATTTACAATATTATTTTTACATCAATTTTTCTAAAAACTAAAATACTTAACCAAAAAAAAAAAAAAAAACCTCCCACAGGTTTGAACCCGTACCCTTGCTGTCCAATAAATTAAAGATAACCTCATGAAAAATATATGATTTATAAATAACAACATACATTTCCAAGATTATAGACAACACACTTACACACTTCAGGTGACGCACTAACATGTCATGGCACCGTTTGAAAAGCCCTATTTTGGGTGAACCCCACTCCTGATCCCGACTTACTGTTGTGTGCTTTCAAGTAATTTCTGACTTACGGTGACCCTAAAGTGAACCTATCATGGAGTTTTTTCAGACTGTGTGGCATGCCCAAGGTCACTCTGTGGGCTTCCATGGCCAAGCCAGGAATCAACCTCTAGTCAACAAGATTGTAGTCCAATGCTCAAACCATTCCACATGCTGATTCTTTTGACTTACTGGGCACCATGAATGAAGAAGATCTGTTTTCTTGTCAGTTAGGATGCAGGAGACTTGACATTTCCGTCCTCTCTCACAAGGGATCTCCAGTGCAAGAAGAAATTATAACAGGGATCCTGCTTCTGATTGTCACACCAGGGATTGCTTGTGGGAGGCAATGGAATCGTCAGTCTTCTGCATTCCAGATCAGTCACCATTGCTCACAGTAGGTGAGTCAGGGTTAGAGGACTTTTGTGATCATTATGTATTCCCTATATTATTGAATATATAGGGATTATGAATAAGGCCATTTCTGTCAGGGGCATGGGCAGCTTATCCAGCAGGCCCTCCGCATTGACGGGTGCCTGGAAGCCCGCCGGCAGGCCCGCCGTGCCGGAACCTCAAGTGCGCGCACCTGGGTGTCCGCTCCGCGAGAGACGGAGGGTCTGCCCAGCCGGACCAGTTCCGGTGCCATCCCGGCTTCCTCGAGCCCGGAGGAGCCTATGCAGCTTGTGGGGGCGCGGCCCCGGCTGACCGCCGAGGAGAAGGGGCAGCGGCGGCGGGCTGGCCTGTGCCTCTATTGCGGGCTGGGGGGACACTTCGCTCGCGTGTGCCCGGCCAAGACACCAGCTACCGGCGCGGCGGGAAAAGCCAACCCCCAGGCCTAGAAGGCCTGCGAGGCCTGGGGGAGCCTGGCAGCAGGGACACTGCAGACCCACACGAGAGGCAACGAGATCCACTCCTGGTGGCCGCCATGGTATGCCTCGGCGGGGCAGCAACGATACCCGTGGGGGCCATGCTTGACTCCGGGGCGTCCAACAACTTCCTGGACCTCCAGTTTGCCCAGGATCACCGGATACCATTGGGGCCCCTACCCAAGCCTCGCCCGGTGGAGACCATCGACGGACGATTGTTGAGGTCGGGCCCCATCACCCACCGGACGGTGGAGGTGGGTCTGGAAATCCAGGGCCATTATGAGCGGACCCGCTTCCTGGTCACGGCAGTGCCCCACTTCCCGCTGGTGCTGGGCATGCCATGGCTCTCGCGCCATGACCCCCGAATCTCGTGGTTGCGGCGCGAGGTGCTCTTCGCCTCCGAGTACTGCCAGGAGCACTGCTGGCCTGAGAAGCTGCTGGCTACCCTGGAGGCCCCTGGTCCTGCAACTTCCGTCAAGCTGCCACCCAAGTACCAGGAATATGCGGACGTGTTTGACCAGAAGGAGGCCGATCGCCTACCTCCCCACCGGGTTTATGACTGCGCCATCGACTTAGTCCCGGGGGCGCCCATTCCGGCTGGTCGCATCTACGCACTTTCGGAACCCGAGCTGGCAGCCCTAAGGGACTTCCTGGAAAAGAACCTGCGCCAGGGCTTCGTGCAGCCATCAACGTCACCGGCAGGGGCGCCGGTGCTGTTCGTCCGCAAGAAGTCGGGGAACTCCGGCTCTGCAATGATTACCGCGCCCTTAACCGGATCACCATCCGCAACCGCTACCCGCTCCCCTTGATTCCGGAGTTGCTGGAGCGTCTGCGGCACGCGACAGTCTTCAGCAAGCTGGACCTCCGCGGGGCCTACAACCTGGTTCGGGTTCAGGCGGGAGACGAGTGGAAGACGGCGTTCCAGACCCGGTATGGCCACTATGAATATACGGTTATGCCCTTCGGCCTCTGTAACGCCCCAGTCGTGTTCCAGCACTTTGTCAACGACGTCTTCCGTGACTACCTGGACCGGTTCGTGATTATCTACCTTGACGACTTCCTGATTTACTCCCCAAATCAGCAGGTCCACGACGCTCACGTACGGGCAGTTTTGCAGCGGCTCCGGGAGCACCGCCTGTACGCGAAGCTCGAGAAGTGTGCCTTCGACCTCTCGGAGGTCGACTTCTTGGGCTACCGAGTGTCTCATCGGGGAGTGAGGATGGATCCGGCCAAGGTAGAGGCGATCGTGTCCTGGCAGCTGCCGGCCAGCCACAAAGATGTCCAGCGCTTCCTAGGGTTCGCGAACTTCTATCGGAAGTTCATCCCCGAGTACGCGACCCTAGCGGCCCCCATCACCAGCGTGCTCCGGGGAAAAGCACCCTTCCAGTGGACAGAGGAGGCCCAGCAGGCGTTCGAGCGACTGAAAACCTGCTTCACGTCTGAGCCCGTTCTTCAGCACCCAGACCCCAGGCGGCCGTTTGTAGTGGAGACCGACGCCTCGGATGTGGCGGTCGGGGCGGTCCTGTTGCAAGCTGGAGGTCCAGAGGGCCAACTCCGACCTTGTGCCTACTACTCGCGGCAGCTGTCTTCCCCCGAGCAGAACTATACCATCTGGGAGAAGGAACTCCTGGCAGTTAAGGCGGCCTTCGAGGCCTGGCGGCACCTGCTGGAGGGCGCCCGGCATCTGGTGCAGGTACGGACTGACCACCGCAACCTGGAGTACCTCCAGACTGCCCGCAAGCTGACTCCGCGGCAGATGCGGTGGGTCCAGTTCTTCTCGCGGTTTCATTTCCAGCTCCAGTATGTGCCGCGGGCTCGTAACTGCCGCGCAGACGCCCTGTCCCGGAAGCCAGAGTATGCCGCGACTCCGGAGCCCGAGGTGCGGTCCACTATCCTGCGCCCGGAAAACTTTGCGGCAGCGGTGGAGGTAGCCACCCTGGCGGAGCGGATCCGGGAGGCCCAGGCTTGGGAGCCGCCCCGGGGGCCCCTTCGGCTGGGGGACGCCTCCTCCCCGTGGTCCCAAAGGGAGGGGCTGCTGTATCACAAGGGCCGTTTGTTTGTTCCAACAGATCCGTGCCGGGACGAGGTGTTGCGGCTCTGCCACGACAGCAAACCCGCGGGGCACGGCCCGTTCAAGACCATGCACCTGGTGACCCGCGAGTTCTGGTGGCCCCGGGTACGAGGGGATATCGACCGCTACGTCCGCACATGCCCTGTGTGCTGCCGTGCCAAGGACCCGCCGGGGAAACCTCCTGGTCTCCTCCAACCTCTACCAACTCCGACGGGTCCCTGGAAGGCGGTGTCCATGGACTTTATCACCGAGCTCCCACCGTCTCGAGGACACACGGTCATACTGGTGGCGGTGGACCTTTTCACCAAGATGGTGACTTTGTCCCGTGCCCGTCACTGCCCACCGCCAAGGAGACAGCTCGCCTAGTGTTACACCATGTGTTCCGGCTCCACGGCCTCCCCGAAGGGATCGTGTCCGATCGGGGACCCCAATTCACGGCCCGGTTCTGGCAGTGCCTGCTGCGTCAACTGGACGTAGAGCCCCGCTTGTCTTCTGCCCACCACCCGCAGACGGACGGCCAGACGGAACGTACCAACGCAACCCTGGAGCAGTACCTACATTGCTACAGCTGCTACCAGCAGGACGACTGGGCGGACCTGCTACCTCTGGCGGAGTTTGCCTATAATAACACCGTCCACGCCTCCACCCAGCAGACCCCGTTCTTCGCCAACTACGGCTACCATCCACGTTGGTTCCCGGCCGTCGGGGCGCCATCCGCGGTGCCTGCCGCCGATCAATGGCTCCAGGAGCTGCGGGCGTTGCAGAGCCTGCTGCAGGAGCAACTAGAGCTTGCCAAGGTGGCATACAAGTGGACCGCCGACCGCCACCGCCAACCGGGCCCGCCGTTGCAGGTCGGGGAGCGGGTCTGGCTATCCACCCGCTTCCTCCCGACCGGTCGTCCCAGCCGCAAGCTGGACGCCCGGTTCATTGGGCCCTTTGAAGTCATGGCCCAGGTGAACCCCGTGGCTTATCGGCTGCAGCTTCCGCACAACCTGCGGGTTCACCCCGTGTTCCATAGGTCACTCTTGCTGCCGGCCTCAGGAGTGCGTCCCGACGCCGGACCAGGTCCACCTCCAGCGTCTGTGATTGTGGATGGCAAGGAAGAATTCGAAGTGGCTGAAATCCTCGACTCCCACTGGCAGAGAGGGCGCTTGCAGTACCTCGTAGACTGGCGTGGCTACGGGCCGGAGGAACGGTCCTGGGAGGATGCCACCGATGTCCATGCGCCCCGGCTGGTGCGGGCTTTTCACCGGCGCTTCCCCGCCAAGCCGCGGCCTCAGCGGGGTAGGGGGGGCGAGTCTGGGGAAGGGGGTGATGTCAGGGGCATGGGCCCGGCTGGGTCTGTCGCTGCCCCTGAGGCTGCTGCGGCTGAGGGGCCTTGTCTGGAGGCCGAAGCGGCCGACGGCTCGGGCCTGGCGGCCGTGGGAGAGGCTGCCGGGCCTGGAGCCACCTACCTAGAGGCTACAGGCCCCGGGCCTGCTCCTGGGGCTCCACCCACTTGCGGCCCCAATCCGCGGGAGGCCTGGGAGTTTGCCTGCGGTCCCGATCCAGAGAAGGCGACAGGCAGAGAGCTTGCAGCTGTGAGGCACAGCCCAGCTGTGAGCCCTCAGCCACATGGCCACGCCTGATTGGTCGGTCCTCAGCCACATGGCCATGCCTGATTGGTCGCCCCTCAGCCACATGGCCATGCCTGATTGGTCGGTGCCTGGCTTGGAGGGCTATTTGAGGCAGGCGCCGGGCTGTGGAAGGCATGGAGCAACAACTGTAGGTCAACTGTGGTCCTGCTGTCTGTGCCTTGTTCCTGCCCTTGCCTGAAACCAGTCCTCCTGTTCGCCTTAGTGTAGTAACCTGCCCTATGTACTTTAACAGCCTGTGTTTATTTCTGTTAAGACTGCATTAAAGCCCTGCAGCTCTAACCAGCTCCCCTGCCTCTGCCTGACCACTGCCTGGCACTGACAATTTCCTCTCTACACTGCTACAGTACTATTATTCCACTTTCAACATTCTGTGGAATTCTGGGATTTGTAGTTTACTGAGGCCAAATTGCTCTCTGGCTGAGAATTCTAAATGTCCCTCCCTAAACTACAAACCCCAGGATTCCATAGGATGGTTGAAAGTGGAATAATAGGGCTATAACAGTGTAATGCAGAAATGGCCTATGAATTTGTTATGAAAGCATAACTCTAAGTCATGCATTCATAAATGTGTCTGTGAATTCCAGCCATGGTCTGGGGAAGATCTAATGAATGTTGCAGCCTGATACATGTTTCAGCAATACGGATGGTCAATGGTAAGAGATGGCTGTCTCCTTCAGAGCAGGTACTGTTTTAGTTCCTTGAGATAGAGAGAGAATGAGAGAGATAGAGATAGGAAGACACTGTTTACCTATAAGAATAGAGATCATTCACACAGAGATGCTATGTGTCTATGCCATTGCTAAATGCCTTATTTCCAAATTATTTGCAATGAAGGCGTGCCTGTTAGACAGGTTGTACTGTCAGATTCTTTCCTTGGCTATACCTTTTTGCCCTTCTCTTTCTTCAGATTTGAAGCCAGGGTAGTTTATTGTGCAAAGACAGTTGCCCAGGGAGGGGAGGGGTACATATTGCCCTGGCCCAGGCACTGTAGAGATTAACAGGAATGAAGCTGGGAGAGGAAGCTGCTGTTGAGCTGTGAATAGGAAATGATCTGTGAGCAAACTGAACAAGCTGGGATGAAGCAAATAGGCAATTAATATTCATTTGGGCAAATCTGCACCTGTCGGAGCTGAACTGAGAAAAGAGGAAGCAGGTTGGAGGAGGGAAGGAACGTCTCTTAAACGAGGTCAAAAGACAGAAAGGATCCATTTGGTTTATTAGGGCTCCTGACTGAATGTCATGAGCAGAAATTATCGCCATCTATTATTTATGGAGAGCTGCAAGCGGCAGAAAAGCAAGGATTATATTTAAATCTTAGAAATTTAAATATTTCTTCCCTAGATCATGTCTGCAGTTGGTTAACCCTTCCGTATTCTACTTGGGTTTGATTTTCAGTTACTTCCCATCCTCCTTTTGGAGGGGGGCAGGAAGCAGATGTTATGTCACTGCCATGTAGCAGAGTAAAGTGACTACACATAACTTTATTGATCACAGTTTTAGTCTCCCAAAATGTTGTGCCTCCCAGTTTTTATACCCCTTTTATCCTTACAACAGTCATGTGGGGTACTTTCAACTGAGACAGAGTGGCCAGTCTGGAGAAACTTGGGCACTTTCACACTACACATTTATAATGCTATAGTTTCACTTTAACTTCTATGGCTGCAGCCATGGAGTCCTGGGGTCTGTAGTTTGCTGAGGCAACTAGAGCTCCCTAGGTGACAATTCTCAACACCTCTCCCTAAATTGGAGATCCAAAATTCCCCATGACAGCCAAAGTGGAATCATAATTGCACAAACATGTCGTGCCAAAGGGCCACCAGTGGTTCAGATGGAGAAGTAATTCAAGTAAAAACATCCTTTCATGTCTGTTCCCTAGCAACCAGAATTCAGAAGCATATGTCCTCTGAATCTGAAAGTAATATATTAGTAGCTCACCCTCTGTGAAGTTGTCTAACTCCTTTTTAAAGCCATACAACTTGGTGACTATCACTCCATACTGTGGTTGTGTTTACCAACACACTTTATAAAAGAGAATATCCATTTTCCTCTCCTACATCTTGCACCATTCAGCTTCATTGGATAGCCTTAGGTTCTAGTATTATTAGAAAAGGAGAAAAACCTCTGCTTATCTCCATTGTTTTGGTGGTGTGTGTAACTCCAAAAGGTGCGGGACCCCTTGAGGTCCTCCCGCAGTACCTGCAACTTTGTGCAAAAATGTAGAATTAATTGATCAATTAATTGATTGAGGGCTGAAGGAGGTGAGGTAACTAGCAGGATGTTTCCACCAATGTTTACAGGGTCCTTGCAGAAAAACCAGCCAAAGACTCAAAAGTAAACTAAAAATGTGTTTTATTGAGAGGAAATCAATCATGCATGCACACTGGATTAGACAGTCACGCACTCATACAAGAGCTAACCAAAGGTTAAAGGAAGGAAACAATTATGGCTAACAAGGGTTAGTTTTTTGGGCAACAATTACCAATCCAGAAGAACAGTGAAGAAATGGTGAAGTGGCTTAGACTTGTGTCTAAGGGCAATACAGTCAGAATTCAGAGAGGCATAGTGGTGTTCAGCATTTGAGGTACTGCAACTGGTTGAAATGAAGAATTTTTATACCCAAAATCTGCCTGGAGGGTGTCATACTAAGTTTACTTCCACCCCCCCCCAAGACTGACATCTACCCTTGAAAAGAAGCAGGAAATCCCCAGCGTTCATTAATTCTCATGCTGCCACCACCCACTGAATTCTGAATTAATTGAACAGTACAGTGGGACCTGCTCAGTGGATTGCCAATCTCTACGCTTAAGGACCCTTCCGTTCCCTCACCTCCCCCTTCTGAGTGAGAGAAGTCCTATCTAAGCTTGTGCCGAAGAATGGCATGGGAATGGAGAGGAACCAGAGGTTTTACAGAAAAGCATTTATTTTAAGGTATGCAAGTAAACAAGACAATAATACTCATGAGAGGTTCCCCCCTCTCAGGTACGCTTAAGTTACAAGTAGTTATAAAAAACAGATACATTCTTAAGATCAGCCAGCCTCCAAAATAATAAAAAGCCCTAACGCAACTAACTACCTAATATTCTAGTTACTCACATTCGGGTTCACAGGCTTAGATGGTCTAAGAGAGGAGTGAGGCCAGAAGGCGAGGCCTAGGCCTGCAGCCTACTACTGGCACAGATTTCATCTCCAGGAGGTTTCTTTGTTGTCTCTCTGCCACATGGTCTCTCAAGGATTTTTATAACTTCTCCATCGAAGCATTTCGAAGATGCTCACCTTTTCCCCCTTGATTGGGCAATTCTTCCCCGTGACCTGTGAGGCTGACCCACAATAAAAAGTGTAACCTAACCCCAATACCCTGTTAACCCTTGGTTTACCTGAAGAGGGAAGTATCCCCTCTCAGCCAAGTCTATAATGGGAAGCCCCATTATCACAGAGAACAAGGTCTATAAATAGCTCGCTGGTTGAATAAACAACAGAGGTTGTAGAGTGGACAATGAGATCCAGGCTGTGTTGATGATCTTAGTGGTAGATGACAGGGAATTAATGGCTATCATAATAATTCTGCAATAGTGGACAGGACAAAGGAACAATGAGGAAAACATCTAGATTCTAGGAAGGAGGACTGAAACAATCAGTGGATTAATGAGAGTTTGCAATTTTTTGAGGCAGAGATGATACTGCTTGGTTTGTCTACAGAGTTACCTGGTGATTGTTCTGACAATGGCTGAGGCCACTCCTAGAGGAGATCTCTGACCTACTTTGCAATACACATGTTCAGCCAGTATTTTTCCTTTGTCCAGCCTGGCCTTACAGCCACCTCTGGATTCATTTTACATCAATGGCAATTATTGCCAATTAAGTTATATTTTGCCAATCAAACCATATCAAATTGAGGGGTGTGCAGACAAGTAACGGTGTGTATTGATGGCAGAGGTTGTAATTGCCATTTTCAAGGCAATATCAATGTAACAAGGCCACTGGGGTGGCAGTGAAAGAAGGCAGCGATTGAATTTCTCAGGTTGTTAAAAGTCATGCATCCATGATGATTTTGAAAAGCAACCTCTGTCAAGAAAGTATCATTTTCAAACCCTCCAAAATGTCCTCACTTTGCAGAGAAACTCCCAATCCAGTCAATCCTGTCATCCCCATTTTTAAAGCTGTTTTTAAAATATCCTAGCTTCTTTCTCCTCCTCCTTTCTTTTCCCCCTACTTTTTGTCCTCGGCTTATTTCCATTGCTGTAAACTGAGTTTGCACTCAATTAACTCAGTAGAGGGAATTAACAGTTTGCACTCAATTAACTCAGTAGAGGGAAGCAAAGAGGAAGAGGCAAAATCTTGCCCTTCCAGTAGAGTCAGACAAAAATCAAACTGCTGCAGCCTCTCCTAGCACATGTGTTCTTCTTCATTAATAACTTTTGCCATCTTGACTGCATTCTAATTTTTATTTGGCCACATGTGTCCCAGTTTTCACCTGTGAATCTTTGGAGAGTATTCATTCCAAGCTCCTATATTTAAGCACTTCCACTACTTTTTAAAATTTATAAATAAAAATCCGATGATTAAGCAAACCAAAAACATCTCAATGATTAAAGCAGCACACTGATTCAGAATTGCAGTATTTCTCATTCCATTATTGAATGTGCAAGGCCCAATTTTGCACACATTTATCTTTCTCGTAAAATCCATTTCTCATTCATTACAAGATTTGTTAATCAACAGTATTTCCTCTATCTGTCATTTTAAAGAAAACCATTCAGTGAAAGAGGTCCCCTATTCTTCCATCTTGCTGCAATACAAACTGCCATAAAGTCAATATCATAAATATAGTAACATACATTTTGTCATAATGTCATAAATGTTGTCATAAATTCAATCACACATAACACAATGGTCCAATTTTTCCTTGGAATGCTATGATTTTTCAGGCTCCATCATGGGTATCACATTGCACCATCTGCCTCATTCAATTTTACAGTCCTATGAAACCTCTATCTAGCCCTGCTCGTTGTATCATCCTGGCCGCTGAAGACTCTATGGAGTGGACATGCCAATAAGATTTTGATGCCATCATCCCACTTTCAATCTTATTTCTCCATGTTTTAGCCATACAGTATTTCCATTCCACTTCCACTTTTTTAAAAGTAATCTCCATGTAAATCTTCTCTCGACATATAGATTTGGGTGTGCAGTTTCATCTAAGAATGCAGAATGTGACTTTCATCCATTTAAACTGCTGTGAATTGTGTTGTAACATTCAGAGAAGTACAAAATCACTAGCTAGTCTCTGCAGCTAGATTCTGACCTTCACATTAGTATAAGAGCAGCCGGTCAAATCAGTGCAAGAAGAGTTCAAAACATTCTTTCAAGTATCCCTCCATAAAGCTGTCCTCAGCTCTGCCCCTAAGTGCTTGATCCCATCAGATTTCAGCTGGGGAAACAAAGTGCCTGACATCGAAGGCCAAAGAGAAAGGCAAGGTGTAAACAATATAATGCTGGCTGGAGGGCTAATCCAGAGCCTTTTATTATTAATTTTTGGTGCTTTCAGATCTCAGAATCCCCCAGCTAGTATATAACCCAAAAGCTCTCCAGGCTCTGGACTAGCCGAAACAATTATTTATGCACACTTGAGAGGGGCGTTGACACTACACTTACAGAATTATTACTCTACTTTAATCATAGGACATTATTCTGTCCTATGCAATCCTGGGATTGACAAATTATGGAGAGACATTTAGAATTCTCAGTGAGACAACCCCAGCACCTCACCAAACTGCAGGATCCCATAGGACTGAACCATAGCAGTTAAAATGGAATGCTAGAGCAATAATTTTGTAATGTGAATGGGCCCCTGGTCTCAGCTTCATTCATTTTCTGGCATCCCCCTAGCCCTACTTAGGGCCCTTCTGAACTACACTGTTATAGTGCTATTATTTCACTTTCAACATCCTGTGGAATCCTTGGGTTTGCAGTTTAGGGAGGGGCCTTGAGAAATTTCAGCCAGAGAGCTCTTTGCTCTCTGGCTATAAACTACAAACCCCAGGATTTCACAGGAGGTTGAAATGGGAATAATAGCACTATAACAGTGTAGTTCAGAAAGGCCCTTATTATCACTGTAGGCTCATCTGATTATATTTGGGCCAAGTGGAAATGTTTTACTCATCTAAACTTTGGCCTTGTTGGTCAGGTATAGTTTGGAGGAGTGTTGTTTCTTTGTTTCCTCTGCTCTGCACAGCATGCTAGCAAGGAAATACTGGACATAATGAAGCCATGGGGCTTGTGTGGTATGGGTGTGTTTATTTTTAAAGATGTTTATTTAATAAGAGGGGTGCAGAGATGGCCATAGTCTAAGAACAGCTCAGGGAGGACTCAAGTTTAGGATCAGGGCAGACTCAACCAACTGATAATACGCGCCGTTGCTACTAGATATTTTAAGTATTAGCATCCCATGATGTCAATTACCTACAAAGTCTTGTTCTTGTTCATTTCCTTGTTCATTTTCCTTCATTTCAACCTCTTTATTTCTGGTTTCTGAGCATAATAAGGCAGACAGTTGGGGCTGCTATTATGAAGTAGCAAAAAAAATTACATTTTTTTCTGATAAATGCGTTCATTTAACAATTAATTTGAATGGTTTCTAAAACTGCCAGTAACCACCAGGAGGAGAAAGGGAAGGCCTTTTCACTGTTCAGATTTGACAGGCACAGTCCCAATGAATCCTTTCCTATCCCACTTTTTCAGCTGTTTTTAAAATGTCCCAGTTTCTCCCTCCTCCCCCATTTACTTCAATTACTGAAAGCTGAATTCGAAGTGCAAAAGTAGTTTACACTCAGTTTACTGAATGGAGTGGAGTGGAGTGGAGTAGCAAATCTTACCCTTCATAGTGGGCTCAGGCAAAAGCAAACTTCTGCAGTTTTTCCTAGTGTTCACATGGATGACTTTTGCCATGCTCTAATCTTGGCCACACATGTCCTGGTTTTTATCTATGAAATGCTGGAAGATATTCTCTTCTCAGATGATTGCCTTGCATTCAGCTCTTCCTGGACAACAGATACCACTGACACTGCTTGGTTGCTAGCCAATGCTGTGCACTCTTACTGTGGAGCAGAAAGTCAGCTTTCAGAGTTACTTTAAAAAGCAGCAAAGTACTCTTGAGTCAGCATTTGTCGGAAGGAATAGAAGGTAACATGCAGGTACAGAAGGGTCTTCAGTTCTTATTAATACTTATGGAGAGAGAGGGAGAAAGAGAGAGAGAGAGAATGTGTGAGGGCAAAATCCATAGATGAAAACAGTTAAAAGAGGAATGTATGTGTGTATATGTGAACACTTTCAAATCAAGTTTGGCAAAAGCAGAATCTGGCCCCAGGATGGGAGGGACCACATTCTCTGGCCTCCAATGGAGAAAGGACAGTTTCGAGGGTTTTTTTTAATGGTAGACACAATCCCACCTGGGTGGTGAGCATGAGGGGTGGAGCCTGGGAATATTTAAGGTTCTCCTGTCCCTTTTACATCCTCTTTTGGTGACCAACATCAACCAATCCTTCCACCTCCAATAGAGTGTGAGCTTTGCTGGTTGCTTTAGGGCTAGATAGGAGTTTTGTCCCTTTTATCTTTTCTTTTCTTTTCTTTTTTTTTAGTACCCCACCCTGTATCTCAGGGACTTGAGAATTGGCTGAGGGTAGCATCCTTAAACAGGAAATCGCTTAGCAGGTAATGGAAGAGAAAAATAGCACTTACAGGGGACACCTTGGCACCTATTTGGTAATGAGGGAAAGCTTTGGAACCCCCTCTTTAGATTCTGTGAATTGGGGCTGGGGAAGGAGACTGCCCCTGAGGTTGGCTGGAGGCTTGGCCCTCACTTTAAAGCCTGCGAGTTGAAAGGAGGTTCCTTGGGTCTGCCTTCTAGTTGATAGCCCAACAGGGAGCAACTCAGCTATTGGGTTGCATTCAGGGCTCTGGTGTTTTGTTCAGTGGAAGGCTGAGGAGGAAGTCATAGATCGATTCCTGGCTTCAGCTGATCCTATGCTAGGTCTTTCTTCCTTCTTGCTCCTTTCCAGGTTCAACACAATTAAATAGATTCTAGGTTTAAGAAGTAGCTCTTATTCGACCAAACTGTGTCTGGTCTTGTTACCCCATGGTTGGTCTGCAAATGGGCTATTGGAAAACGAGAGCTAAGCGCAAAGCTTCTGTGAGAAATGAAAAGTTTGTATAGTGAGAAAAATATTGTTGTAAACAGGCAGGATGAAAATGGAGGTGGTATTTGTGTGAAAGAGATGTTTTCAGAAGTTAAAAGCCTTACAGTTTGTACATCAATGTAAGATGTAGTAAGTGGGCTTTTTAAAGGTAAAAGATAAGCTAGAAATGAGCTGTAATTTAGCAAATGATTCCATCATACTAGCTTTTTCCCTCTGAGATGAGAATCATGATTTAAACCTGACAGGTCGTTGTGCTGAGTTGGCTCTGACTCACCATTCTCTCTTGGTTCCTACTCTGGATCCAGACTGTTCATGTTACAAGTGGTTCTCAGACTGTGGTGCAGGACCTGGGGAGGCACAATAGTTGCTCAAAGAGGCTGCAAGAAAAGTCAGCTTGCAAGTCTGTGTTTGTGTGCATGCGCACCAATGAGGATTGGCTGGTTCTTACAAAAGAGCAATGCAAAGAGCCTTCCCCCATTATGCCTACCTCCAATCTCAGACATAGCAAAAATCAGCTTCTCTTTTTTAATGCTTTTCCCACTCAGCTTCTCTGAACATTCTGTCATTAGTGAAGCAGGCACATCCCCTTTATCAACCAAGAGGCAATGAGTGTGGGCTTTGTAGTTCACTGAAGCCAAAGAGCTCTCTGGCTGAGAAGTCTGAATGCCGCTCCCCAAAACTTCAAACCCTATAATTCTATAGGATGTTGAAAGTGGAATAATAGCACTATAACAGTGTAGGGCAGAAATGACCTCAGAATGGAATTTGTGGCCTGTGAGTTATTCAGGACGTGACAGTTAGGGATGCTATGGAACTGGCCAATTCTAATTCCCACAGATGCTAGTCCACCTGCAAAGATGTGAGTCCCCAGTAGGATTCCAGCCACGGTTTTGTTTTACAGTTCATTTCTTTCTTGGATACAGACACAAATGAACCCCTTTACGTCCCTCCAGAATCTCCCCCCAGCCCTTTTTACTATACAGTTTACTATAAATCCTGGAGTGGAGTATTCTGTGATCAGTCCAGGCCATTTGCAAATCCTGGACTGGAGTGAAGAATTGATTTGACTTTTCACAAAACTGCAGATTCATATTTACTTTTTTTATGAAAAATGAATTCATAAATGCTTACCCTTTAGAAATGTATAGGGAGTAACTTGCTGTTAGCATTTCTGCTATAAAAGGGACTACCTTTTGTAGCCACTAACAGAAAGAGAACAAGAGTGAATTCTAAAAAGCCTTCCACATACTGCTTTTGTATGATTTATTATTTGGTTATAGTTTCTAAAGAGGGAAATAAGACCTTGTTGTCAACTCTGATTTATATTCTCTCATTTTGCAATTTCAGTGACTAACTCAGGGGGTTACTGCTGGAAGCTGGTTATGGATTTTGTCCAATGAGATATAATTGTGTTTGTATTCAAAGTTCAGGTTTATTGCTCTTGCATTCTCCCTTTCTCCCCCCTCTCTCAGTTTAGTTTTTCAGTGACTTGTTGAAGCATGGTCAGAAAAGCAAATATGAATTATGGACGTTTTAGCATTGGGGTTGTCCCCATGGAGATAACCAATTTGTCCTTTTTTCATGAGAATAGGTCAGGCAAACAGGGTGGATTCTAGAACTGAGGGGATCATGAGTTAATTGTCCACTAGTGGATTTCTCCGCTATTGGTGGGACCTCAGACTCTACAGCACAGCGAACTTTTCTATCAGAAAAAAATACTGGTATACCAGCAAGAATACCTGAAACATCTCTTCACTGTCTTGTTAATCATAGATTCTTCCCATGGCTCTCAATCTTTGGTCCTTCATATGCTTGCAATTTCAACTCACAGACTTCCTGACCATTGACCATGGTGGGTGGGACTTCCAGGAGCTGAAGTCCAAAAAATAAGGAGGAGAAAAGGATAATCTGGAAGATAAGTGTTTTTCCTGTTCGTGTTTTACACTGAATCTGGAACTTTCTCCTTTCCAAATATTCTCTCATGGCCTAGCACAGTGGTTCTTAACTTTTTCTACATGGAGACTGCCTGCAAATATAATTTTTTTCCTGGGGAACCCCCAGAATTAGCTCAAGATTTGAATATTTAAATTTAGATTTAAATATTCAAATAATTGCTTATTTATTAAAGGTTTCTGGAGACAAGCATTCAGATCCCTACTCAGACATTGGGTGACCTTGGGCAAGTCACATTTTCTCAGCCTCAGAGGAAGGCAAAGGCAAATCTCCTCTGAACAGACCTGGCCAAAAAGAATCCTGTGATAGATTCACTTTAGGGCTGGTAGAACTCTGAAGTGGCTTGAAGGTGCACAACAGCAAACAGCTGCTGACAGAGGGAGGTACTTTGTAGCCATCAAGTCTCTCTCCTTTGAAAACTGACTTATGGTAACCCTAAGCCAAACCTACCATGAAGGTTTTCCTGGAAAGATTTGTTGCCTTTGCCTTTCTTTGAGGCTGAGAGAATGTGGCTTGCCTAAGATCACCCAAGGAGTTTATATGGCCAACTGGGGATTCAAGCCCTGGTTTCCAGAGTCATAAATTGGGCTCACTTACTTGCCTGCCACCATGTCCCTTTCGTCAGGGATGCAGTAGCAGGGGTATGTGTGCATGCACCCAAACTACTCCTTCATTTGCAAACAAGGGTGCAATTTTAGCATGCACAAACCACCCCTCACTGCCACATCCCTGTCATTGCTGCTGTGGTTGGTATCCAGCAGCAGGGCTCTGCAGGCCCCAGTGAGGTTTCCACAGACCTTCAGGGGTCCTTGGGCTCCACGTTAAGAACTTGTCTAGCATCTTCAGTTTTCATAAGCACTTGCACCAGGGATTCATCCTTACTCTCCAGCCATCCTGATTTAGCAAGGATTATTGAAACAGGCATGGTAACCCTGTCTCAACTAATCCTTTGCATCACAGTTCTTCAGTTGCTTTTGAAGTGCCCCAGTTTCTCTTTCCTCCTCTCACTTTCCCCTTTGTCCTCAGTGTTCCTCAATTGCTGCAATGAGTTCAAAGTCAAAAGCAAATTGCTTTTAATCAGCTCAGCAGGGAGGAGAAGAAAAGGTGGAATGAGACCTTCCCCAGTATGCTCAGGCAGAAGCAAACTACAGCAGTCTCTCCTAGCTTGTATGTTCTACCTTATTAATAACGTTTGCAGTCTTGATCTGATGTTGCTTGGACAAATGTGCCCCAGTTTTCATCTGCAAGATGTTGAAGGGTATGTGAGGGTGAGTGGCTACTAGAGGGCAAGATATCTCAGTGGATCCCTGTGGCTCTATGGAAGACAACACTGCCTATTTTTCCCCTCACCTCCTCCCCCCCAACTTTTGAGAGTTTTCTCTTTCTTTTATAGCATTTTGTTTCCAAAATGACCAGTAATTGCCCCTGCCATCTCTGCAGGGTGATATCAAAAGCTTTATTGTGTTCGGGGCTTTTCTTTATCCGCACTTATAAATACATGCACACATTCCAACCAGGCAGGCTTTATTTCCACTCTTGCATCCTAAGATTCCATTCTCAGAGAGCCTGGGATGAAGTTTTGAAAGGCCCACTTTTAGGGAAAGAAGCCCTGCCCAGAGCTTAGAAAAGGTTTGTTTGGTGAAGTTCACCAAAAGCAGTGAAATACACAACTGCAACTGAACAACAAATAGATTCAGGGATGTGCGCAAGTGTTTGTGTGCTTTCAGTAGTAGATTCTCCAGCACATTTTCCTCCTTCACATCCTTTCACACTCAAGCAGGGAGGATTCTAACTGTAATAAGAATTATTTCCCTGAATTACTGTGAATCATTTTGTCAGGGAAGAGTGTAACTACCAGTAATTTTCTGATCAGTTTACATGACACTCCACTTATTCTGTACAGCACCATATAGTGGCTCCTCTTGACTGCTCTAATAATATGTGTCCTTAAAATTAAAACTTTTTCTCCTGGTGGAACTTGTATTTTTTCCCCCTTGCATACTTTTGACAAAAATCCATTTCATTGTTTTAACTGTTGATTTGCCATCTACTTCACAGGCTTTTGCTATCACAGAAGAAAAATAATACATCAACTCTGCCCAGAACAAGCCATATTAATAATACATCCCAACTGACTATTTCTTTATCAGTTTGAGGGAATCAGGCTCCATTTGATACTGGGAAGGACTTGGAAATCTTATTTTTTTAAAGGAATTGCATTGCTGTGGCCATAAGGTAGCCAAAGAGATCTTCATGTTACTCCACTGGAAAAACCCTATCCCGGGGTCTACAATTTTGATATTAAATATGATTCTGTGTGCCTGAGAGGTCACCCGGATGAGCATGTAGGCAGCCATGGTCAAATGATCGAAAACCAGGTCAGGCCAGTAAAATCCCCAGTCGTGTAGCCCCAGGAGACTTCAAGCTGTACAAACTCACAATAAACAAAGGACCCTCAGCCCCTAAGAAGCCAGCTTGAGGGGATTAGCATGTTTGCCCCAAGCTGAGCAAATATCTTATCAGGCAATTTACCATTTACGTGAAGTCACACCACAACCAAATGCAACTGAAGATCCTGAGACTTTGGCAATATGTTGTAATCCCATCATGCAAAGGAAGTTACCATTGTGGAGCTTCTTTCTCCTTGCAACACCCATTGTTCTCCCTGGGAAAGGATTAGCCCTCCAGGTACTTTTTCCCCTACAAACAGTCCCAGGTTTGTTTTTTTTAATAAAAAAACAGTCCCAGTTTTTGAGCGTTTCTTTGGATCACTCCCGGTCATCCCAGCAGACCGTTTCTCCATCCATTGAGTAATACCCTCAGCCCTCTCCATGCTGAGTCCCACTTCTCCGCTGTTTTTCCCAGACCAAGGACTTCAGGAAAAAGTGCAGTATTACCCCAGCTACAACCCCTTCAATATCCCCATATCCAGTTTCCTCTCTTTTACTTCTTAATAAGTCTTGATTGAGTGTGAGTGATTGTGTTGGTGCGTGAGACTTTCATTCAATAAAATCATTTATTGGACATTTTCATTTGGTTTTTGGCTTGGCCAGACCCTGTAAAAACTGGGTAAAAAGGTCCCGCTAGGTTACCCTGCCTCTCGCATTGCTATTGCTCGTGCTCTGGCTAGTTTCCATTCCCCATTATGTGGAGCACATTGAGGTGTCCCCCAAGGGACCCCAGAAATCAGGGTAACATTCACATCTCCACATAAGATCTTGACAGCATTTCCATTGGTAATCCAGATGAAAGAATCCAATGAAGGAAGCAACACACTGATTTTAATGGAGTATCTTGAGCTACCCCATGTGGAGAGTCCTATCACTGAAGCTTCTGTTCTCAAAAGTGCCAGGATCTTCTAGCTGCTGACCACTGCCTCATGTGGGAAGCTGTGTTACTACAGCATTTAAAGGAAGAATCTTTCTGGCTGACTGTACCCAGCAGGGCCATTGGCTCCTTTTGAGCACCATGGAAGGTCTTCCTGCCTCTGTGGAATTTGACTTGAGCATTCAAAGCAAACTTCCATCAAGCTGGGTTCTGATGTCTCTTGTGTTTCTTGGCTTATTCTTCAGCCCTAACTCCTCCATTATTCCCTGGTCCAACCAAAAGACTACTGATTCTTCTTTAATCCTGACTTCCAGCTTGCTCTACAGTCCTGCTTTCTGTTTTCTGATTGTTCTTTCATCCCACTGCTCCTGACACGTTCCAGTTGCCGCATGTGGATTAACCTCTCCAATATTTTTTATCAGGTTAGCAGATGATACAAAACTGGGAGGAGTAGCCAACACACTAAATGATAGGAAGAGAATTCAAAGGGACCTTGATAAATTAGAAAATTGGGCTGAAACTAATAGAATGAAATTCAACAGGGGCAAATGCAAAATTCTATAGTTAGACCACAAAGACCAAATGAACACCTATAGGATAGAGGATGCTTGACTTAACAGCAGAACATATGAAAAAGACCTTGGAATTATTCTTGACCATAAGTTGAACATGACCCAGCAGTGTGATGCTGCAGCAAAGAAGGCAAATAATATTTTAGCTTGCATTAACAGAACTGTAGTTTCTGAGACAAGGGAGGTAATAGTCCCAATAAATTCTAGAGTAGTGAGGCCTCATATGGAGTACTATGTTCAGTTCTGGGTGCCTTGTTTCAGGAAGGATATTGACAAGTTCGAGCAAATCTGGAGAAAGGCAACAAGGACAATAAAGGAACAAAGGAAAGGTTGAGGGAGCTAAACATGTTCAGCTTGGTGAAAAGATGTGATTGTACTATTAAACATCTAAAGGGCTGCCACAGGAAGGAAAGTGCAGGTTTGTTCTCTGATGTCACAGAGAGTAGGATGAAATCCAATGATTTTTAAGTTACAGGAGGGTAGCTTTTGATTGTACATTAGACAGAACATCTTGATAGTAACTGCTGTTTGACAATGGAACCAATTATCTAGAGGGATTGTAGGATCTCTTTCTCTGGATGTCTTCAGGAAGAAGCTACACAGCTATCTGCAAGTGAGGCTCTAGGTGGATTTCCTGCACTGAGTGAGAGGTTGCCCTTGAAGGCCTAGGTGGGCACTTCCAGCTCCATGATTCCATGAATTATGTTGGGAGTGGCAACCTTTGCATGCTTAATTAACTGGCTAGTTAGTTTGCATGTTTATTGTAGACATAGAGAGATAGCCTAGAGAAAACTTCCTGTTTGTTTTGGTCAACACCTTTTCCCCCAGCATGTACACATTCTTTGTTCTTAAAAAAGTTCTCTTGCCATTTACACCCTTCCTTTTGTCTTTGCCTTTTGTCCTGAAAGCTTGCTCCGAGATCTCCTAACAGGGATTATTTTCAGCAAGCATGTGAGTGCTTAATTTTCTCCCTGCCTTCTTCAAGAATTGAAACTGTGTAGACTATGCACAAGATTTTGTGAATAAACTCTTTTATATTTTAACCAAACTGTTTTTGTGTTTATTTTGAGCTAGATTAAGTGTGCTTGCGGTGAAGTGATAGAAGTGGGACTGGTAATCTGTTCAACTTCCGTTTTTGTGCAGTTACTAAGATACTCTGCTGATTGAGAGTCTCATTACCAAAATCTCTCAATTCCCCAACAAATTATACATAAGGAATACAATAATTCATTGATATGGCTGCAACAACAATTGCAACCACAGCACATCTGTGCCAGGAACAATAAACTCTTCAGATATCTACTGTCCAAAGATGGAAACCTAACAGTTCTACATTGCTTTGATACTTTTTTTTTCTGATGAAGTTACATTGGGGTTATTATCCACATCTTTCTGAGTGATTTTGTCAAGCTGGGTAAAATCTACCTAGTGTGGGACATTTCACCCCCCATGAGTTCTTACCTATAGATATGAGGTGGCCAAGCATCACTGCATCCCCCCCCCCGTTTCTTTTGAAGACTTTTAAATTAAAAAAACAAACAAACCATGCTCCTGCTAGTGAAAACAGCAATCGGGACAGCAAACTCCTCCCCCCCCGCAACTCTTACCGTGTTACAGCATGATGTAGCATCATTCTCGTGGGACATTCCATGCTAGTAACACAATCAAGCTTCTGAAACCAGCTGCATTACTCTTTCAAGAGGCAGCAAGTCTCTTATTGTTGTTTACAAAAGAGAAGTGAAGGTTGGTGAAACCTCACCCACCTTGTAATCCAAAGAAAGCTGAGAACTTTTGAAAGTTTCTTGCCGTCAAAGTTTAATCCAGTCTCTGAAAGGTGTTTTGCTTCCACATCTGAAAAGTGAGGGGAAAAACAGAGAAAAACTGAGCTAATGATTAATTGCCTTGTACTGGGGCAATGGGAAAAGTATTACATAGTTCTTGAACAGTCAAATAGCTGCCAATAATGCTGCAGGATTACTGAGGCCCATTTTGCCCCCCTAGGTTGCTCTGGGGCAGGTACCCCTACCATTCCCTTGCTCCACTTCACTTGTAGCACTGAATCAATTGAAGTAGTTTCTAAAGGCTGAGCTGGATAAAATAATACTCAAGCAGTATTTGCAAAGAGATGAGCCCTGCCAACTCATTTAAGCAGATTCTTTCCTTCAAATGAAACCATTCTTCATTTGTGTTGGGAGAAGAGCACAAAAGAGGCCTATTGTGAAACAGCCAGAAAAGTTGGTTGCTTTCTGAAGCCATCCTAAGTGAGGGAGAGAGAGAAAGAAAGATAGAAAGGCTTAAAAAAAGATGTTACCATTCATTATAAAAACATTGTTTCACAGTCTGTTTTTTAAGCACACACACAGCTTCCAGACCAAGGAGGCGAGGTAGTGTCAAACTGTCCCCCAGACTGGGGTGTCTGTAATAGGGAACTGAATTAGTAAGCAGGGAAAACCAACATGTGCTACTCATTATGAATTGTTAATAACCTGTTTACAGCTGAAGCTGTCACTGAAAACAAGAGAGTCCACTAAGTCAATAATTTATTTCAAGCCGTGGAATTAATTAGGGAGACAGTTAAATAAGTGTGGGAAAGTAAGAATGTGTTTGGCTTGAGATGCCTGCACTATTTTACAGCTGGGTTTGCAACAATGAAGAGCAAGTAGAAAGATGGAGGCGGAAACTGCAGGAATTAGACTGAGACACAAAACAAGCACAACACAGGCAGTAAGGGATCAGATCCCCTGATGTCTGCTTTTAAATCCCTAAATGAACCTGACTTTCAGCAGGAAGAAGTATAAGGTATTACACTTGGGCAGAAAATAAAATGAAATGCACAGGTATAAAATGTGTGATACTTGGCTTGACCACAGAACATGTGAAAAGGGTCTAGGAATCTTAGTAGACTACATGTGTGGTGCGGCAGCTAAAAGACCCGATACAATTCTGGGCTGCATCAATAGGAGTATAATGTCTAGATGAAGGGAAGCTATAGCACCACTGTATTCTGCTTTGATCAGATCTCATCTGAAATATTGTGTCCAGTTCTGGGCGTTCACAATTCAAAAAGGATATTGACAAGCTGGAACATCTCCAGAGGAAGACGATGAAAATGGTGAGGTATCTGGAAGCCATGCCCTATGAGAAGCAGCTGAGGGAGCTGGGGATGTTTAGTCTGCAGAAGAGAAGGTTAAGAGGGGACATGGTAGCCATGTTTAAATATTTGAAAGGATGTCATATCAAAGAGGGAACAGACTTGTTTTCCACTGCTCCAGAGATTAGGACAGGGAGCAATGGCTTCAAAATACAGGAAAAGAGATTACACCCAAACCTCAGGAAGAACTTCCTGATGGTCAGAGCTGTTCGGCAGTGGAATATGCTGCCTCGGAGTGTGGTAGAGTCTCCTTTGGGGGGTTTGAAGTAGAGGCTGGATACCCATCTGTTGGGAATGCTTTGATGGGTGTTCCTGCATGGCAGGTGGTTCAGACTGGATAGCCCCTGTGGTCTCTTCCAACTCTGTTATTCTGTGGCTGTGTTATAGTGCTGCTATTCCACTTTCAACCTCCTGTAGAATTCTGGGATTTGTAGTTTCCTGAGGCCAAAGAGCTCTCTGGCTGAGAATTCTAAGTGCCCTTCCCTAAACTGCAAAGTCCAGAATTCCATAGGATTTTGAAAGTGGAATCATAGCACTATAACAATGTAGTGCAGAAATGGCCTATGATTCTATGAGTCTGTCCATGGCCACACTTGAGAGTAACAGGCCTGTTTCGGGGATCAAGGCAAACCACACAGCACACTGAGGTCTCACCTGCAATAGAAGGGAGGCTTCAAGGATTTCAGAGGTATGTCCAGCAGACTACTTCTGCTGCCCCATCTCTTCCAGCATCTGCCATAGTTGCCTTACACTTGGCCAAAGCCTGCTACCAGTTGACACAACCCCCAAAAGTCCATCCCTCTAGCCACCAGTGCTCAAGACATATTTTCTATTTATTTTTCAACTGAAGCAGCAAAAAATGGAGAATACAAAGTATTGTTTCCCCTTTCTTCCTGCCCTGTCTCCACACTGTTCTGACCCACTGCATAGCACTGTGCTGGGATATAAATGTCTTTGGGAACATAAGAGATGTAATTATCCCAAGGCTATTGGTATGCAGCAGTTAGATCAACCATAGAGATTACCACCCTGTCCTAGAATCCACTATGACTTCAGGGGGACTGCCACCCCACCCATGGCGACCACAGGCTTCCCCAGACCTATGTAGAATCCATCCAGATCCATTAACTTCCTGGACCATTAATTTCTTACTGAGATCATTGTAATACTGCTCTATATTCTTTTGGAGCATTCGTACATGAAGTGCTTAGAACATAATGTTACGAGTTGTTTTTACCACACAATATGATCTATCATTGTGTACGTAGCTTCAGTATGGGTCCTCATAGCATAATCCATCATGAAAGTAAAGACATTTTGTCTTCAGGTTGTCTTCCGCAAAACTCTCCAACATGCTTGGGTCAACATAGCAGAACTCAGGAAGTTACTTTTAAGAAGAAAGACTTTATCAGGCAATCATGTCAGCCCTGCTCTGTTGTGTCATTGTCTTCATTTTTCTTAAAAGTAACATTCCAAATTCTGCAAAATAGGCAGAAAATGACTTAAAATCCAAAGCTATGTATAAAGTTCCTGGTGGAGAAATTCATACTTTCAGGAGTTTGAACTTTTCTCCTTTCTTTTTCCTTTTCCCTTTAAAATCAAGTGGGAGGTCTGTATTTATTTCAGCTTTACACAGAGTCAAGTCAACAATTTGGACCAATATGGGTTTTGTTAGTGTTAAAAATAACCTACTAATCATCTCATTTTTTCCCAAGTAATTTTATATTATTACAACTCCTGGATGGAGTAAATAAATTGAGTGAGAGCTAAACACACTGTAATTTGTTGCAACTTGTGCTTTAGTAAAATTAATCTGTGTAAACTATTAACCCTCCAGGGTGGGAACAACCAGAGAAATCCCATCAGATATAGATGATTAAGGTCCCAACCTGGGAGCTCCATGTTTCCCCATTTATTTTAGTAACTTACTTACAAGTGTACAAATAAACCCATACTGTTTAGAAAGCAGAAAGGGGAGGGAAGGAAATATATTCCTATAGACTACTGTCAAATTCCATTGTGTTATCATCTATAAGAGCTTAGGATCAAATATTTACCTAGAAATTCTCAGAACCAAGCAAGGCAGGATTACTCCATGTGTTTCGTGCTTCATTTATGCTGGGTCTGTAGTGAGTATTAGAGGCCACTGTAGGCTAGGTGTTCACACATTTCTCTGTTCTGTATCTCAGGAGGGTGACCATGTGCACCATGAGGATTGGATCAGATCAGTTCCATTATAGTCACGTTGTCTCTGTTACAGAATGAACTTTCTGATACAACACATTGCTACTGTAGTTTATAGTCCGAGCCCAGGGCTTATTAAATATAATTTGATATCAAGAGATTGGCCATTCCAAACTGTTCCTCTCCACATGCTTGCGAGGCCCCCAGACAAGCACGCACACGGACACGGCCAAACCAGCTGAAAAATACAAGACAAATCCAGGCAGGCCAGTAATTTGCCAGCATGCAGCTTCGGGAGACCTCCAGGCAAGTGCACTTTGAAACTACATTAAGTATGCATGCAGCATACAAAAGATTCTCTGCCCCGAACCGCCAGCTTGACGAGATTAGCGCTTATGAATAGCCAACTGTCAAGCACTCCCTATTTGCATACTGTCTGCACTATTGACAACTCCGTCAAAATCCAATCATTCTAAGTACTGACCTTTCGGAGGCTTTGTCTCCGATCCGAAACCCATTGTTTCCCCTGGGAACGGACTACCCTACAGGCACATTTTTCCCTATAAGAACCCCTGATTTTGAGTGCTTCTTTGGATCGCTCTGGGCTTCCATCCTGCCTTGCTGCCACTCCATTTGCCAAGCCTTCCCCTCCGCATCCACAGGCTGAGAATCTCCGCTCCCACTGACTTTCTTCTGACTACCCGAGCTACAGGATCAGGTGTAATATTTCCCCTGAAAATTCCCTCTCAAAATCCTCTATCAAACCTCCTCCCTTTCATCTGTTTAGGTCTGTGTGAGTGAGTGCATACGTGCGCATTGACTGTCTTTTAATAAAGAAAACAATTATAATTTACTTCTGCTTGGTTTGTGACTCAGCCTGACCCCGTAAACATTGGGTTCAAGATCTTGGTAAGTTACCCTGCCTCTTGCATTGCTACAGCTTTTGCTCTGGCTAATTCCCAGTCCCAAACATTTAGAGCACATTGAGGTGTCCCCCTCGGGACCCCAGAAATCAGGGTAACAACATACTGCCCTCATCAAATGGCAGCATGGCCAATTTGGGTGCCATTCCTCTCCCCTTCCTGCCCCAAGCAACCAAGATGACTCAATGTATTTTGTTGCCTAAGGCAGAACAACAAATTCTAATCCAAGTGTATACTACTAAAAGCCAGACAAATCATGTTGGCTCCTCAGGCAGGAAATTCCATAAGCACCTTTTTCCATCCCTGGCAATAAAAATACAATAATAACAACATACATGATTTCTGATTTGTTGCCCTTTCATGGCACCCAAGATGTGTTGTCTGAAACAGCAACCTTATTTCCTCTAATGGAAGGTCTGTTTTTGCCAATCCGATACTCAGCAGCGTCAGAAAAGGAAGAGGTGATAACCTAGTAGAAGAAGAGCAGTTTGGCAAGTTTCTTAAGAAGTTTCAATTCAAACAGAACTGTGCTGGCTGTCCTTGTAAACTGAACTAGACATCATGGTGGTCGCTTTTCCACTTGGTTCAACAACACTTACATCTTCCATCAAGGTAATGATTATCTTAGAAGATTTTCAAGGCTGCCTCTGTGATGACCCAAGACCTGCCCAGCCTTCAGCAAGATTTATTCTTCAAGGAGATTTCTGGTCAAGCCACGGCTATGACAAACAGGTCTGCTTCTATTTTCCCTTTTTGAGATTTCAGCACCATTCTCACTCTAGTCCCCCACTGGCTACTCCTCCCAGGGTTATCTCCCTCTCCTGCTTTCCTTAAATTTGCCCCCTTTAAGATATAAGGGCGAGCAGTGATTGATCTCTTTAGTGAATGTGGTACTGTTGATACTAATGGTACTAGTGGTAGCATGTATAATACAGTCCAGAAAATTCACACTCTCTTGAGACCTTTATATATGAAAATATAAACACATCTTTATTAAACACATGTCAAGGTAAAACGTATTTTGTAATTAAGGATTCATATATTATCACACCACTTCTCTCTCAAATCCAACATTCAGCCATCTCCATCCACTCTCTCTGTTCTCACACCAACTCTGTTCTGACCCTTTACACTCTGTTTTCAGTTAAAATCCATTATTCCTTTCGTCCATCTAGCCCCTCCCTTTGGCTATCCAGGGTTTTATTTGCTCCAGCCAATAATTTTTAACTACTCTTGGTTGCTATGGAGGCTCCGATACCATGCCCCCCCCTCTGGTTCATCACAGATTCTTCTCTGGTTCATGTCCAGTTGTTCTAGGGCACAGTATCTATTGAAAGTATCCAGAAATACTGGGCAAATCTAGAAATATTTGGGGTACACATATAAATATGATCTAATTGTTCTGTATGTGCATGGCTTTTTCCCCCTTCTATGATAGTTTCTTAATCTACCACATGATCTCTGGCTGGCTGGAATCATATAGTAAGAAAAGATAGGGTGACATTACAGGTGGTACCAAAACAGAAACACATTAGGGTTGCCATGTTAAAAACTGGATAGGGAAAAACTAGGCACCCCAATTCAAGAAGGATATTGACAAGCTGGAGCAAGTCCAGAGGAGGGTGACCAAAATGGTGAGAGGCCTGGAAGCTATGCCCTATGAGGATAGACTTAGAGAGCTGGGTATGTTTAGTCTGCAGAAGAGAAGGTTAAGAGGGGACATGATAGCCATGTTTAAATATTTGAAGGGATGCCACGTAGAGGAAGGAGAGGGCTTGTTTTCTGCTGCTCCAGAGACCAGGACAAGGAGCAATGGATTCAAGCTGCAGGAAAGGAGATTCCACCTGAACCTCAGGAAGAACTTCCTGACAGTCAGGGCTGTCTGGCAGTGGAATCTGCTGCCTCGGAGTGTAGTGGAGTCTCCTTCCTTGGAGGTTTTTAAGCAAAGGCTTGATGGCCATCTGTCGGGATTGCTTTGAGGGTGTTCCTGCATGGCAGGGGGTTGGACTGGATGGCCTGTGTGGTCTCTTCCAACTCTACATTTCTATGATTCTAGGGATCTTATATCTTTAATGGTTGTATAGAAGAGAGAATTTCAGCAGTGGCTGCTTATCACCCAGTCAGATAACAAGTGACACCTGCTGAAATGCTATCTTCTACACAACCATTAAAGTCATAGAAACTCTCTCCAGTTTTCACTCCTGCAACCCTGGGACCCACAAACAAATGTACACATAGGAGTTGTGATGGTGGTTCACTCCCCTTGAAAGATCACTTTGCACATTGACAAAGTTCTGGAGTGAACATTCAGTGCCACTGTAGTTGAAATGTAGCTAGAAGACTAGGCCTAGAAACTCTAGCCTGTAAACCCAGTTGCAGTTGCTTCAGCTTGCCTGCTGCTGAACCTGCCAACTGTGGGTTCTGTGATGATCTCACACAGCTGTCACTTTGGATCATATTATGTATGACACATGACACCGCATGAAGGCTCACAAAGATAGGATGCAATATGACTTTTTCAGAATACATTCACTTGGAAAAGGAAAAATGAATATCTAGGTAAAGCTACTTATTTTTTAATCTTTTAAGCCCTTTGAAGAATTTAGTACACGTTAAAGTGAAAGAGAGAGGAGAGAGAGAGAGAGAGAGAATATTAGAGAAACTAACTATGGAGATGAAAATACTAAAGAATGAGGGATGTGGAGAGAGAAAAATATCAGGGCTCCAGGCCATGACTGACACAAATGTCACCAGTGCCTTCAGGTCATCAGCTTGGAATCCAGACAAGAGTATCAGTTTTGCATGTCAAATTTGTTTGCTGCAATCCAAGGGTGAGAAATATTGGTGTTGGTGATGATGCTGATGGCTGCAATCCCTTGGTATTTATCTATTTTCAGCCATATGCCAGTCAGGAGTGGGGTCAAAGCAACATTTGGGAAGAGGCACTTTAGAGACTACAATTCACTGGTGAATTCTGGGAGGTGTCATTTGAAAAGTGACTTTTCCCAAACCCTGAGCAATGAGTGACCACCACTTTTTCTCTCACACACACACTTTCCACCATTTCATGGATTAAAAGTGGGACATATATGGACCAAGCAACATCAGAGTGGGGTTAAGATGGCAAAAATTATTAACAAGAAAGAACAGACCTACTAGGAGAAGGTAGAGCAATTTGTTTTTGCCTAAGCCTACTGGGAAAAGCAATACTCTTTCTTTCTTCTTACCCTCCGATGATTTAATTGAGTGCAAACTACTTTGGAACTCAGTTTGCAGCAGCTGAAGTAAGCCGAGGACAAAGGTGCAAGTAGGAGGAGTGGACAGAAACTGGGATATCTTAATAGTGGGATGACAGGGCATAAATTAGGACTGTCTTTGCCAAATCAGGACAATTGAAGGACATGCAGTGGCTGGGGTTAAAGCAAAGCTTGGGAAAAAGCACTTTTTGGGCTACAATTGTCTGGGGAATTCTAGGAGGTGTAGTTCAAAAAATAACTTTTCTAAGCCCTTGGCTTAAGCCAACAATGGAAGAATCCTGAGACAAAATGAATGAGACTATTACTTTCAATCTCTCTCTCTTCCTGACACTCTGTTTTCTTTTGTTATGTTTTTGTTTTTTCTCTCTTTCTCTTTCCTCTCTTTACTTCTTTTTTATTTTTTCTCTTTTCCTCTTTCCAGCAGGGTTGCTGGAAAGGAAAAGGTGGATCTTGCCAGAAGTCTGAACTGCTGCCTCACAAAGGTGTGGGGAATTAGACCCAAGGTCACATGGAATTAGACTAAGGTTCTGGTGCAGCCTCAAGGCTGCGGATTTCTCACCTCTGTTCTAATATGATATTCTCAAAACCTGGGGTTCATGTGCAGAGGTTCACTAGGAGTGCTTCTTTGCAGGCAATGCCTTGCTCAGCATGACTTTCCTGTTGCAGGTCCTCGCACAGGGCCTGCTCTTTAATTGCTGCTGCAGTATGTCTGCCGCTGTTTCTTTTGGGACACTTGAAAGATACAGTGGAGACTACTGGAAGTAGAAGAACTTTTTCTTCTCTCATGGGCAGAAAGAAAAGGCAAGAAGATTTTGTATTTTTTTTTAAAAAAAAATCCACACAGTGCCTTCCCCGTGTTTATTTATCTGATGCAAAAGGACACAGACTAGCCAAAGCCTTTCACGTCTTTGTTTAGGGACAAAGCAAAGAGAAGCAACCCGTGTAGTAAAACCTCAAGTCAGGATGATTTGCGATTTTTGATATTGGTACTGGATGTCCCTTGTTATTATGGATGTTTTATAGGTCTTTTTTTATTAGTTTCTGAAATTTTATGATGCTATTTTTTAATCTGTTTTGTAAGCTACGATGAACATGGCAGATAAGGCAGGATATTATTTTTAACAATTGCAATAATGCTGCTAATAATAAATAATTTAATCCTCCAGTGAAGTGGCTGTACAAACAGTACAGAAGTGGAGTAGTAATTTAATGCTGACATTTATATGAGAGTAAACTACTGCTAGTCAGGAAGATAGTTATGAAGGCACCCTAGCTATTCATAAGGTAAAAGAGTGTCCTCTTTCATGTGTGGACTTCTTTCAAGTAGCCTATTTTGAATTTAGCTGCTGAAATCAAGAAAGCATTGGGGGTGGGCAGAAGAGAAGTAGGAGGATCTATGTGTAAAAAGATTTCCTACCCTTCAGCATTTCACAGATGAACACCAGGACACATCTGACCTGTCAATATCATAATATGGTCAAAATGGCAAAAGGTATTGATGAGGAAGAACAAACAAACAGTGATGTAGACTCAAGTTGACTGACTCAGATTCAAGTTGTTACCCTGTATGTTGGGGGTCCCGGGAGGGGCGCCCAAATTACCAAATAAAAACACAAGATGGGGAAAATTAATTCGAGCACTCTCTTAAGCTAACGAGAGGCAGGGTAACTTTAGCTGGGATCTTTTACCCTATGTCTACAGCGTCAGGTCAGAAGAGCAGTCAGACAGTGTTTTAAAATAGTAAAAATAATAATAGCTTTATTAAAGGACAAACAACATAAAAGACACCACATGCACACAGCTAACTAGAAAAGGAGAAATGAGAGTTTTCGGGGGAAATGGGTGATACGATACCTTTTCTCATAGTCCTGGAGAAAGCGGAGGATTGCAGGGAAGAAAGCTCAGCACGGTTCGCTGAGGGGGGCGACTCGCTGAACAAACCGACAGCAAGGCTGGATGGAAGTCCAGGGTGATCCAAGCAGTCTGAGCAAGTGGTCCAAGAAGGGAGGCAGACTTAGTCGTTGGGAACTGAGGGGACAGCTCGCCAAACACAGCAGCAGCAAGACTGGATGGAATTCAGGAGTGATCCGAGGAAGGCTTGGAATTGGGGACCTTTTATAGGGTGGATTTTACCTACAGGCCATGCCATGCTCGGTGAGAACAAAGGAAATTTAGAGTGGGACAAGGGTGTTGGAAAAGGTCAGGTGTTACACAATGAGCTTAGCACTGGATGACAATAGTATGACCAGTATGCAAATGGCCCAACATAAAGGACTGGCTCAGCACTCAGCCGGGCGTCTTTGGGTAAAGTCGCGCTGAGCAAGGCGGGTTTGCAAGAAGGAGTGCTCCCTGAAGCATTGGAGAGCCATTAAGTTGCCTGCCTAAATGAGGTTTGGAATGTACAACCATTAACAGCCGTGCCTATTACATGCTTGTTCGGTGGCCCTTGCAAACACGTGGAGTAGGGTGGCAGAGAAAGGTCACATAAAGGCCAAATAAGTTATATATCAAGAGATATCTAGTGCTCTCACCAGATGTAGCATAACTGTGGTAACAAAGTCAGACTTAAGTCGCTTCAGTGATTTAACTCGGACTCGACTGAGCAATAAATGATCCACTGACTCGACTCAACTCAACTTGAGACTTGTACATTTTCAGTGACTGACTTGCTGCCCTTGGTTCAGTAACATAATACATTCATCCCGAAATCTTATGACTTTAAACAACCCTGCCATCTCTTTTTGTCTACTGGTCAATGACAATCTGCCTCAAGCCCAAAGTGTGGGCACATTTCTCAGATGGGAAACAGCAAATGCGTTAGGCAGTGGGCTTGAGGCAGAGTTGAGGTCTGCTCAGAAGCCTGTCCCTGCTGCATATCAGAGGATCCTTCTAAAACTTTTCCTAAGAGCTGAAGACAAGACTCTCCCCCATAGTGCAGGGTGCATTTCTCAGAGGGGAACAGTAAATGTGTTAGACAACAGGCTTGAGAAGTAAGGATCCTTCCTTCTTCAGCTTTTGAAGCTTCAGTAATGGGGAGTAAGAAGGATCCTATTCTCCACCTCCAAAGCTACAGGCTCTTTTATGCCCGTTGGCACAAAAGCCTCCATCTTCAGGAAGAGGGAGTAAGAACGGTCTTATTCCCCACTTCCAAAGTTGCAGGTGGCAAAATTGCAAATGTAGAGGGCTGACTCTGCTTAAATTGTTAAAACTGACTGTATTTGACTCCAGAAATTCTGGAGTACAGGTTGGGGTATAAAGTTGGTTCCTAGACATGAGACTTGACTTGAGACTTGACTTGAAAGTATCTTCAAGGACTTGAGACTTGACTTGAGACTTGAAGTAAAAGATTTAAATGCATCACTGCAAACAAAATAGGAGAGGCTGCAGCTGTTTGCATTTGTCCAAGCCTGCAGGGAAGGGCAAGATTCTGCCTCATCCGCACAGTGGCATAGGGAGGGGGGCAAGGGGGGGCAGTGCATCCTAGGTGGAATGTTTTGGGGGGGGTGCTGCTCCTTGCCTGCCCCCTGTGCGTTGTCACCCTGCCCCATGTGCTGTCACCCTACCCCCACCCCTTCATTCCCACGCCACTCGTGCCAAGCTATGCCACTGCCTCCATAAACTACTTTTTGCACTTCAAACTCATTTTGTTGCAATTGAAGTATGCTGATGTCAAAGGGGGAAACTGGAAGGAGGAGAGAAGAAATGGGACATATTAAAAGCCATTGAAAACAGTGGGACAACAAAGGGTTGATCAAGATCGTCCCTGCTGTATCAGGTCAATTGGAGGGTGTAAGATCTATGTGAGCTCCAATTTTGGTACTCAGAATGACTCTATGGCTTGAACATGCCCTCAAGGATATATCGTTCTTGATTCTTACATCTAACTTCTTGGTCAGGTTCCAGATTCTAAGGAAAAACTAAGCTGAACTCTCATGCTTAAAGTCTCCTTTCACACTACACGATTATACCACTATAATTCTCCTTTAACTCCTTTGACAACATACTGTGAAATGCTGGCGTTTGTAGTTTGGTGAGGTATCAGAAGTCTCTGACTTAGAATTTGAGAAACTCTCCCTAAATCCAAAATCCTAGGATTCTATAGGATAGAATCATGGCATTTAAAGTGGAATTATAGCACTATAACTGTGTAGTGTAAAAGAGTCCATGGTTAGATAAGCACATGTTGGAATTGTGTGCTTCTTTGCCCAGCATGCTTCAAACACAAGAGGAAAAAAATGGAGACACAGTTCCTTGTTGCATAAATAACAATAAATAAATAATATAAATAAAATACCCATAATTCTTTGTAACATATAAACCATAGAATTTTGAAGGGGGTATCCATAGTAAGTTAACAAAGATATCAAAGCTTGATTCTGGTTTATTGAGAAGTTTGTTTAAATCCATCCATTCTTTCAATCTGAAAATATGTGAACTACAGATAATTGGTTATAAGGAACACATAATTCCCTTGTTGCAAGTCTTTCACTGACTACTAGTGAGATTCCAGGCATAATTCAGAGTGCTGGTTATAACCTATAAATCCTCAATTGACTTAGGTCCAAAGTGACTTAGAGACCATGTGTCTCTATATGAGCCTGCCCATTGGTTAAGGTCTTCAGGGAACAAATTGTTGTCATTGTTGTTGTTGTTATTTCTTACCTGCCTCTCCCCATGCATCAAGGAAATGAACAGCAATAGATTAACATATAACAGTTAAAATAGAATATCAGTTAAAACAATAGTTAAAACACATATCATCTTAACAGAAAAAATAATACAAATATCTAAAAACAGATAATATATATTTAAAATTTATTGTTAAAATTCACAATTTAAAATAATCAGGATAGGCCTGCCACAAGAGTCTGATCTTTAATGCTATTTTAAATTTGGACAGCATATTCAGTTGAATCTCTCTTGGTCCCACTACCATCATAGACACATTTTATGAGGACACAAGAGAAGACCTTTCTAGTGGCTGCTTCCAGGCCATGGAATCACAGCCCATGGAAGACTCAGTTGTCCCCTCTCTGCTCTGCTTTTGCTGGTGGGCAAATATAATTTCATTTAAACAGGTCTTTGGCTGTTAACTGGTCATGGCAGAGAGGTGGGGCTCACTGTATTTTTACCTTCTTGACTATATTTTAAATATGCTTTAGACTGTTTTAAATGATTGTTTTTAAAAGGATTGCTTCTTAAATGTTTTTAGATTATTGTATTATGAAGTTTTCAGCTGTATTGTGTTTTAATCTATATTGTAAGATGCCTTGAGTACAATGCCGGGAGAAATAATATATATAAATATAATTAATTATTTAATTGATTATTAATTTAGTTTATAGGTTCCTTAGAGAGGTACAGGGGTGAGATATTATAGGATTTATGAGGTAGCACAGATCTGATTACTGGGGTGTGAATGAGTGTGTCATGAGCCACCATTACAGCAACTTATGCTGGCTTACAGTGAGGGTGAATGTGAAGAATTCCTGAATTTCACAGCCCTAATATCCCAAAGGAAGCAATACTATAGTCAAGCATAACCTCCAAACCAGAGGAGTAGGGTCCATCTGAGCCAATCTTTAACTGTTACTCATACAGATGATGCCAGATGTAATAACTAGTCCAAATCAGGACTGGGATTGCATGCCAGAAAGAGTGATGAGGCAGTACCTGAGCTGTCTATGATACTGTTCAGTTGGGGTCTACCTAGTTCTGGAACAAAGCCCTAACCTACTAATAACTTCTTACTGTACCTGCTCTCCAGAATGTCATTATCTCCTAGTCCTAGATGGTTCTTTTGCCTTTCTGGTAGGAAGAATTTCCTCATTTCAAATTCTCAACTTTTTCTTCTGTACTCTCTTTTCCCATACGGTCTCTTCTTCCAATACAATTTCTTCTCCTGTCTCTTCCTGTTCTTGTTCTGTCTCTTCTTGCTCTTGTTCTTTTATCTCCTGTTCCTTCTGTATATCCAGCTGTTCTCATTCATTTTTTTTGTTCTCGTAATTCTATCATATTCTTCTTATATTGTTTTTCATTTTCCTTTTGATCTCTCTTTTCTCCTTCCTCTCTTCTCCCTTCCCTCTTTTGTTCATTTTCTTGTCTCTTCCTGTTTTCTTCTTTAAGTCTTTTCAAAAAATCTTCTGCCTTGTCTATTGGATTTATTACATATCTTCTTTGATTATATGTCAGTACAACTCCTTCTAACTTTGCCCATCTGTATGTTATTTGCTGGCTCTTAAGTTCATGTGTTAAAAAGTAATAATCTTTCCTTTTCTTTAATACTTGTTATGGTATGTCTTTAAAGATTTTCAACTCTTTTCCATCAACCATCTGCTTATTCGTATAACTCTGATAGATAATCATCTCTTTTACTCTCTCACGGACAAAATACACCACAATGTCTCTCGGAACTTTTCTTTTCCGCGCAATTAAAGAATTAATCTGAAAGATCCGGTCTATTTCAATGTCCATCTGCTCCGATGGCCAATCCAAAAATCTCACCAATACTGGAATTGTTCTATTGTAAATATCTTCATCCTCCACTTCTTCTAATCTTCTTATTTTTATACATTTTTCTCAATACTTCCATTCAGACAGTGTACTTTTAGCTTCTGTTTATTCTGCCATACCTTCTAATTCTTCAGTTCTATTTTCTAAATTTTTCATTTTTTCTTGAACTTCTTCCACCATTCATGTCTTTCACATCTTTTGTTACCTTTTCTAACTTCTGTGTGAATTGTTCCATTTCTCTTTTCATTTCTCTTACTTCTTTCTTGACCTCTGCAGATAGATCTTTCATTTCCACTTGCATGTCTGTCTGCATCTTCTTTACTTCTTCCAATAACATTTTATATGGGTCCACTTCTACTGATTCTCTCCTCTCTGACAATGTCTGGATTTGCGTTTGAACCAATTTTCTTCTTCCTGCTGCCATCTCTTTCACTTTTTCTTCTCTTCTACCAATTCCACTTGTTTCTTCTCACCAGTAGTTTTCCTTTATATTTAAAAATTTATTTATTTAATTCAATTCCTAAATATTTTTATCACTAAAATATATATATAATTAAGAATTATTATTATCATTATCATTATTATTATTATTATTATTTTATTGTTCTTATATTTCTTCAAAAATATTTGAATATTTTATTTCCAGTTTTATTTCAATCTATTTATATAGTCTCTTATCTACCTTATTTTTATTTTTCTAAATCAGCTCACTTTACTCCCTATCACCTTACTTTATTTTTATCAACTATAATAATTATCTAATTGATTATTTCAGATTATATATTTTATCTCTGATCTTTTATTTGATTTAACTATTTAGTATGTTTAACCTCTATTTCTATTTGTAGATTCTACCCCTTATTTATTCCTTCAATATATATTTTTAGTGCAGTAATATCTAACTACCACCAGCTGGCAGTATTTGCTAAGTTTCTCTCTTTCCTTCTTTACTACTTACACTTAATGGGTTAACCTATATGTTTGTTGTTACACCTCAATCTGTCAGCCAAGGACTTTTCCAACTGCTATCTTTCAACCTTGAATACTATCTTCTCTCTACCACCTGGCAGCATTTTGCCTTAGGAGAGAATAAGCAACAGTTGAATCCACAAACCGATTTTACCTTCCCCTTCTCAGTTATTTAAGTGTATTTCAAAGTAATGGTTCTCATTTACCAGATATATAAAGAGTAAGTTTATCCCCCTCAGTACTGTATTTACTTAATCGTATAAATTTCCAACCTTTATCCGTTTTTATAATATTTTGACCTCCCCCTTGCTTTACCACAATCTCTTTATTTTTTCATCAACAATCGTTCTCTTTCTGTCTTTCTCCGACTCCTTTTCTTTTCTTTATTTCATCTCTTCTCTCCAATATCAGCCACTGCGTCCCATCTCTCTCTCCCTTTTTTTCCTCCACCTCCATCACCGTCAATCTTCTTCTCACAATCCCTCACTTCCACTTCTCTCGAACCTTCAATTTATCCAAGTCCAGTTCAATCTTTCTTTATCTTTATCTTTCAATTCAGTAACCTCAGTTCACTGTTAATAATTAATTTCTCCTCCCGCTTCTCCAATTTCTTCCCTCTTCCCGTCCTTCAATATTATTTATGATCGTTCCGTTTCTCTTGCTCTCCTGTCTTCCCTTATCTTTTGGCTTTCTCTGTGCCCACTCTTCCATCAGCTTTCTTAATCCTTCTAGCTTCCTTCTGCCCAATATTTCTCTATTTTCTTTCCGATTATCTTTAGCTCTTCAACTCTTAATCTTTTATATGTCTCAGTCCAGCACAATTGCCTTAGTCCAGCACAATTGCCTTGTCGTCTCTCCGTAAGTCACTTTTTATTCCCTTATTTATCCCAGCGTCTGCTGTCCCTTCTTGTATTCTGCAGGAGCCCGGTTGTTTTACTTTTATTCTTTATATTCTTTATATATATTCTTATATTTTGAGTCTTTATTATACTATTTCTTACTTGTTTATATCTCAGTTCTTACGTCATTACGTCTTATGTCTTTTTATAATCAGACTGCTTCCTCTCCTTCTCCCCTTCATCTCTCCTTCTGATGCTCTGTCTGCTTTAATTATGTCTTAGGTTCCCTCTTGGATTTCAAAATACTTTTACCCTCTCCATCTGAAATTCTCGGCTACAAGGTGTTTTCAGTGTGAAGGATCTTCCCCTTTATTCCCTGAGTTTCAGTTCAGTTTCACTTACTTGTCATAATTGTTTTATATGTTAAACCTTTGCAGCATAACCTTTACCATTCTCGGTAGTTGCATAAGGCATGGTGGCTCTCCAACCTTCGGTTCTGTTGTCCTTTCCCCTCTTTTAGCAAATTTCCCAGGAAACTATCCACCGTCTTCGGTCTGTTTCGAGTCCCTCCGATTCCCCTCACCTGAGGGGAGAAGCTGCCCCATTTCTTTTTTTCTCAAAACGGGCATATAACCTTATACACCGATCGTTCTTCTCGCAGCTGTGCAAGTAAACTGTTGCATTATATGAGTGTATAATGGACTCCTTGCTTCACAAATGCACCACAACTTTGCGTGTGTGTGTGAGAAATTAAACTGTTCCAAAATGTTGTTGTGGCTGGCCAGTTCCCTTGGGAATGTTTTCTTCAACAATGTGTAATCTGTTATCAGCTTGTCCGGAACTGGCACACAACTGTGTTTTCATATGTGCTTTGCTACATGACTTGTTATGGCTTTGGGTTGTTATTCTTGCTTGCTGTCGTAGTTTCATGTTGCTTACAGCTTACCATATAACAGCAAGCCTTGTGAAAAAGTTTGCCTTTTGACTTTGACTCTGACTCTGTTTTCTGTTCCTGATTCCTTGGCTTTTGACTTGCCAAGATGTTAGCTAGAATGTTTTTTTCTTCTGTCACTTAGTTAGTATGATGTATATTTTACAATAAACGTAGTTAATTTGTCAGTTTGCCTTCAGCAGTGTTATTTTACTCATTCCATGAAAGCAGGCATGGAGCGTGAAGCGGGTGAGGTGTTTTGTTATTTTTCTCAATGGGAGTTTTTACTCTCCTGTTTTTGCAACATAAACGACCGATCGCTACACCATCTTTCTTCCTCCCTCATAGGAAGAATTTTGAGCTACATGGTAGGGGGGTGGTCGGAAAAGGACAATTATTCATGCATTGGCTAGAGAGTGTGGCCTCTGTCCCTTTTGCTTCTTGTATGTCTGCTCTGGACTACGACCACCAGTTTTGTTATACCACATCAGTTGCCATTGACTCTGCTGGGTCTTGGCTTAACTAACGATGCTTCTGTGGTTTTGAGAAGCAACTGTTGCAGTCTGGGAAAGAATGGACAAACTCAGAGTGTTCTATACCCTAGCGAGGAGCTCTTGCAAGTGCATTGACTAGCTAGAGTCATTCCAGCAGTGATATTGACCTGGAAGCCAGGACATGTAATTTACTAGTTCCAGCTGTGCCTGTGGGTCCAGCAATCAATTCTATGCATCCTTATAGTTCAGGAAAAGGGAAGGGTAATGCCAACATGAATAAACCTTTTATGAATTCTGCCTTAGCATCAATTAACTTCCTGGGCTACCATATCTGCTTATTGTAGAATTCATGAATGCTTACATAGAACTTAATTTATATACATTAAAACTTGTGTAAGTCCAGCACTCATGCATAATCCCTCAGAGATAAGCATTTTCTGCATTTGGAACCATGAATGTTAGTGTGTATTATGTACTCTTTGCTTGAATACTGTGGTTGACACTTTCATCTGCCTGCAACATGTGGCATACAACGTCTCAGCAATACAAGTGTCAGAACTGTCAAAAAGATTAACAACAGGTATTTGAAAAGAAAACAGTAGGCAGTTAAGTAGCTGTTCTTGGAATGTGATTTATGGAGGCCTTTATGACAAGCCCATGATTTTGTGGAGAAAACAGTAGATGTTACAATAAAACCCAAATAATGGATGTTCTGATAAACAACTTGATCTTTACAAGAGTTCGTATTTTGATGTTACTTTATTAAAAATGGTCAAGCTGCAAAAAGGAAACTAGTAAACCACATGGCCTCTTTAAGGGAGCAAAAAATATGACATGCCTGGTATGTCAAAAATTAGTAGTTTCCCCTAAGAAGTAAGTGTCCAATCCATAAAATGTTCCACACCATCATAGCAATTTGTCCAATGGCTAGGAGTGGCAATACTTCCTAATGGACAGGTAATAAGCAATGGCTAGGTTTTAGACAGCTCATCCTTTATCCATTATAACAGATAAATCTGTAACTACAGACTAGAGATGGACAAATCTGACCACTTTGGTTTTCTACCCTTTCTTGCTTTTTCCATTTCTAAACTGGATTTGTCGTGAACTTTTTGAATTTTTCCATGGCTAAGTTCATTTTTTCGCCTCTCAAATGCACACATTAACATAGGGAGTGTGGTGTTTGCATGTGTCAGAGAGATTTAGAGGAATACTGTTAAGATACTAGATTCTATGAAGAGTCTCGACTCCTATTACTGTCACCCAAGGTACGACGCTTAAAGTAAAGAGTCCAGACTAAGATACATTTGTTTTTTCAGGGAATAACCACTGCACCAGCAAAAGAGAACTGACAGTTCCATTGAAAGTGTGGGGTAGAATCTCCAGAAGGGGAGTGCTAGACAGCATCAATAGAAAAAGGAGGTAACATTAGTAGAGGGTTTCTTAGAGGCAATAGCTGTGGCACTTAAGCTCTTTTTAGTGCTGGACAGAAGAAAACACTGGCAAACCTTCTCTTAACGTCTTTTACTTTGAAAACCTTAAGATGAAACAATCCAAAATAGCAAGAAATACTGCTAAAAGATAAGACATTCCCCCTTCCACGACAGAAGACACTCAACCAGCTACTAGGGCAAAAGGGCAAGTACAAATAGCACTATTATCTAATGATGCAACTGGGCATAAGTTGAAAGTATGTTCAGTTTGTGAATGTTCAACATGGGTGTTGATAATAGGCAAGATGTAGCAAAAGCAGAGGGTATAAAGTCTGTTCAAATAATATCAACAAGACTGTGGAAAACCTATCAATACAACCATGATCCAAATTTATTTTCCAAATGTAAAGATGGAAGAGAAATGATCTATCCAGGTGTCCCTAAAGAAACTAATCACATGCTAAAACAGGACACCTGTAGTGCAAAAGCAGGAAGTAGAGTAGCAGCAAAATTGTGGGAAAATTTGATGTAGGATCCAATAATGAACGGGGGTATGACTGATTGAATTTTGTGAAGCCAATATTTTGTTCATTTAGAACACATTCTTCAGGCAAACAAAGAGATGACTATATACGTGGATATCACTGGATAGCCAATACAGAAATTGAATAGACTATATAGTTGGAAGCAGAAGATAGAGAAGCTCCATTCTTTCTTCAGAAGCAAGACTATAAGCAGATTGCAACACAGTCCACAAACTGCTCATATCAAAAATTGATGTTCTTTAGCTTTACCCTAATCTTAGGCCCTTTTCACACGTAGGTCATTAGCGCAATGAGGGAGAGCCCTCGCGCTATTGTAAACTTCGCAAAAAAGCCCCTTGCACTCCGCACACAGCAGGGCATTTGTGAGAGAGCACCATTCCCCGCCTGGCGCCTCTTCCGCATGTCGGTGTCATGGGCCACGCCCAGGTCCTTCCCTGTCCCCGCCCCACCGGCCCTGATTGGGCGGTGGGTTTTTTTTTTTTTTTTTTTTCAGCCTATCGTGCTAACGTTAGCACGATAGATCCTGCCAACAGGCCATCGCAGCAGCCCCAAGGGCAGACCAGTAGCAGAGCTACGGTGCTAATGCGCTAACGTGCTAACGATAGCACCAGTTTTTTTTAAAAAAAATAGTCAGCCAGACCCCAGGGGCTGCTGTCATCTCAAGTGTGGCGACGCAACCCCGGGGTGGGCTTTTGCGGCAACATGTCGGGCAGTGTTCCCTGCTACCATGGGGGCAGGGGCTTCCTCTGGGAGTTGCTGTGTGACGGACAGGCAGCTGGGACTGCCCGCACCCCGCCCACTCCCGGCTCCTTCGCGTAAGAGGGCTCCGCAGGCCCGCGGGTTGCGCGAGCGATACGTAAAAAGGAGGTCATTTTCGCTTCCAGGCGAAAATGAAAAAACGCGACTCCAGCACTACTCACGATCGCGAGAGCCCCGGGTCGGCGGGAACGTCATGCGGTACGGCGGCTCGTGAAGGGGGGAGGGAGCGTGTTTAATACGCTTTCAAACTGCCATGCGAAAAGGGCCTTAGTGTCAAAACATAATAAAAAGAATATCCCTGTAGAAGTTAAAGGCGGTGTTAAAAACAGATTTGTAATACTAAGCAGAAAGCAACTGTTCAGTCATTTATACACAGTCACCTGTACACAAGGATAAAGGGAACTATTATAATAATTAATACAGAGAACTATAAGTCAACAAAAAAGATAAGAGTATGAGACTTTTTCCACAAGAACTGAGAAATGAAAGAGGAAATTAATCCAAGAGTAAGGATGATAAAAGATCCTCAGAGGGACCCATTAAGTAATCAGGACAAAATAAAAAGATGATGAATGCAATAAAGAGAACAGCTATGTAAAAGAAATGAAAGAATGACAGATTCATTTCAGGTAGAATTATTTGATACTTGCTTACATTTTTTAGAAATTAAATTGGAAGCTGCTATCAAAGCACTTTGGAGAAATAAATCACCAAGAACAGATTGCATCCCAACAGAGTTGTTTCAAGCTATAAAGACAGAATACATTCAAATTATAACAAAAATATGCCAAAAATATGGAAAACAAAGCAATGGTACACAGACTGGAAATCTCAATGTGGTCACTTAGAAAGGGTACATTAGAGAATGCAGTAACACTTGAACAGTTGCAGTAATCTCCCATACAAGCAAGTGATTCTCAAGATTTTACGATAAAGACTTTTACCACATTTGGAGTGAGAAATGTCAAATGTCTAAGCTGAATTCAGAAAGGGAAGAGGAACTAGAGATCATATTGCAAACATATTCACTAAAAATTTTAAGAAGAAAATCAGCTGTACCTTATAGGTTACATCAAACACTTTGATAGATAAGGCCATGGAAAAATATGACTTGCTCTAAAACTGTTAATTCTAAAAGAAATGGAAGTGCCACAACATTTAATTGACATGATGTATAAGCTATATGCTGGCCAATGGGCCACAATCAGAACAGAAGCTGGAAAAAGAGAACGGATTTCAGTTGGCAAGGGTGTCAGGCAATTATTTTATTAGCCTGTATGTGTGATTAGTACATATGATATATCATATGGAAAGCAAGATCAGACTCAGAGAAAGGGCCCTTGAAAATTAGAAGAAGGAATTAGAAGTTCACTCATTAATCAAAATATAGATTGTGTTCAAGAAATCAGAGGAAGACTTCACTTTTAGAAGGGGAGCTATGAAAGCAGAAGATAGAATACTGAAGTGTAAAGATATATCAGACATGTCTGTATAAATATCAGTCAGGATCTTCCATGCCATTGAATTTCCATTTTCCATGTATGATTGTGAAAGCTGGACCACTAGTGACCAAAAGAAAGGTGACCAAAAGAACATCAAGCAGTGGCGTACCGACTCTTAACAGCACCCAGGCAAGGGGGTGGGGTGAGAGGAGGTGGAGGGGTGAGTGGCAGGCAGAAGTGGGTGTGGCAAGTGGTGAAAGTGGGTGGCACAAGTGGCAGTGGGCAGGGAGGGATGACTGTAGGTGGGCAAGGTGAGCAGCAGCAGGAGAGAAGGGGTGAGGGGAGGTAGGTGGGGTGAGCTGTGGGTGGAAGTGGGTGAGACAAGTGGCACTGGGGGTGGGGCGAGTGGCAGTGGGCAGGGGAGGGGAGAGTGGAGGTGGGCAGGGTTAGTATCACTGAGGGTGGAGCGAGCAGTGGTGGGCAGGGGAGGGGCAGGTGGAGATGGGTGGAGTGAGCTGCAGGCAGAAGTGGGCATGGTGAGTGGCAGCATGCAGGGAGGGGGTGAGTGGAGGTGGGTAGGGTGTACTGAGGGCAGAAATGGCCGGAGCTAGCTGCATTGGGGGTGGGGCAAGCAGTGGAAGGCAAGGGAGGGATGACTGGAGGTGAGAGAGGTGGGCAGTGAATGGAAGTGAGCATGGTGAGTGGCGGCAGTGGGCATGGTGAGTGGTGACAGGCAGGGAGGGGGCGAGTGTGATAGATGATGATGCTGTGATTGAGGAGCAACTGATTGTGCAGGGGGCTGAGCCAGTGACTGAGCAAGTCAACCTACAAACATCCTCTGCACTGGAAAGTCAGACAGAGACTGAGTTGCCCCAGCCAGCTTATGACAGAGAGGGAACCAGCAGTGGTGCAGAGGAGTTGCAGCCAGCTGTGCCCATCAGCCCTCAATCACGCAGAAGGATGAAATGGGCTGCTGAGAGGGAGGCTGCTTGGACTAGACTGAGGAAACAATAACGAGCAGCACCTGCTCACAGGGGCTATTTAAGTCTGCCGACGTGGCTGCTCCTTGCTTACAGCAAATTATTAGCAAGCCCTCACAACCTTTGTGTATCCTGCTCCCTGAAACCCTCCAGACAGATCTCTGCCTCCTGAACCTTTGGACTGGACCTTGACCTGGCTTGGCTTGTGTTTTCCTGGTGTTTGGTATATTTGGACTCCCCAAGTGTTCCTGACCTCTCTTCTCCCTTACTGGCTGCAGCCTGGCAGGGAGAGATTCCTGACAGCGTGTGGAGGTGGGTGGGGCAGGCAGAAGTGGGTGGGATGAGTGGCAGTGGGGGCGGGGTGAATGGCATCGGGCAGGGGAGGGGCGAGTGGAGGTGAGCAGGGCGAGTGGCAGTGGGGGTGGGGCGAGTGGAGGTGGGCAGGGGAGGGATGAATTGAGATGGGCAGGGCGAGTGACAAGGAGAAGTGGTCAGGGGAAGTGGCCGTGGGGGGGGCAAGTGGTGGTGGGGGCACCCCCCTGACATTGGCACCTGGGCACACACCCCAGTTGCCCCAACCTAGAACTACCTGTGAAATCAAGTCATTTGAAATGTCATCCTGCATGAGAGTTCTGCTAAAAAGATAAATAATTAGGTTTTACAGTAAACGAGGCCTCCCTAGAAGCCAAGATGGCTAAATAGATACTGTTGCACTTGGACATATCATGAGATGATATAACTCACTAGAAAATAAGATAATGCTTGCTAAAGTGTATGTCATTCTGAAAAAAAATTGAAGACTTTTTAGGTGCATCTATTCAATCCATGAAGCCAGGGGCTAAGTCTGCAAAGCCTGAGCAGAGACAGTTAAGAATAAGATCTCTTTGAGATCTTTCATTCCCAGAGCTGCCATCAACTGAAATTGACTTGAGAGCACTCTAACACTGGAAATTTCAGTTTGTCGCAAATGTTGAGATATATTTTTAAATTTTACATGAAAGTTTGCATCCTTTTCTTGTGAGCATTTCTCCTATTGTTTTCCTAATGTACACATTTTTGCAAACTGTCCTCCATTAGAAAAGCATTATTGAACATTATTTTCACCAATATATGCATTTTTGTACATGCTCTTTGCCCTGGTATGTATGTGCTTTCATCTGAAAACTCTAGGGAAAAATTAGAGAAGCACCAGTTTCAAGGGATAAATGAACTTGAGCTTCAAATCACTATTGTTCTGAAAGTGTGAAAATGGGCCATTCTGTATTAAAATGTGAACAACATTTCTCCTCTATCCCTAACACAGAGTTCAGGAAAAAGACATTAGATGCATTACACCTTGAACTCACCAAGAGCTGGAGGGGGAATTTCTTACCAATATTTCTTTTGACTGTAGAGAATCCATGGAAAGAGTTCTCTCCTCCCTTTTTTCTGTCTTCCTCTTTCAAAAGTCAGTAACTCAAATGTCAGGAGAAGGAAATAGTTATGGTATGGCTAATAGGTTCATATCGTTGAGTGATGTTCATTGAAGCCCAGTTGACGTGACTTTTGAAAAAGATTTTTAGTAGTTATTTTGCCTGCCAACAGGAAAGTACTTCCTCTGTCCTGGGGCACTCTGTGAATATGTCATCTCCACCAGTGGGACCTCTGCTCAATAGTTACATACATCCAGTTTACAGGTAAAAGGTGACTAGGGAGGTTATTTATGGAGGAGCCTTCTGTTTCAGCTATAGGAGCCTATTCTGAAACAAACCTGGCTGTATTTTATTATTTTTCAGTAAAGTAAATGTAAACACATACAGTGGAATTATAAGGGGATGTGGTTCTTGGGTACTGAAGAAAAAGCACACAAATATAGGAGATTGTGCTGAGATCGTTGATACTGACACTGACTACAACTGTCTATCTCAGGGAGTAGAGCAATCCATCACCTGCCACCAGCCCTGAGAATGATAATCATTAGAAGATTCCCACCACTAACTCATCAAGACTAGCCAATGAAAGCAGTATCATGCACCAACATGTGGCGTGAACTCAGATTTGTTCCTAGAACTAGAAGAATTTCACTGAAATTCCTAATTATCCAGCCTCATATAGGCATATGTCCAGCTAGTAATATTTGCCAGTGCTATGATTCCAGTGTAATTTCCCACAGAGGTTCTTCATGGCATCAGAACGTTAAATTAGATTCTTCACATGTGTAGTCAGTGTTCAGTATGTGAGATGCCCAAAGCCAGCTGCACTGGTGCATGGGCATTCATTGAAACTCTCACTGCTTGCTGTGAGAACATATTAACTACAAGCTGCTTTGCAGATGAATGTGAAGAAGTTCGTTAATGTTAATGCCCAACAGTCACTAAAACTCTCATTGATTCCTGCCTGCAAATTATGTGATTAGATCACCCAATGAAACAACCCGTTGCTCAGTATTCTATTTGGGTCAATTTTCTTGATTGTTTTCTTGCAGATCTTTTAAGTGGTTGCTGTCTCCCACCCCAGATCTAAAACCATTTCTCATTCCCAAGTGCATTAGGGATGCATTCCCTCACATTACAGATGGTAAACTGAATTTTTAAGTAGCTATCTGCTATGACTCGTGGTGGGAAATGGGTGGATAGATAAGCCCAAATTTCAATTCCCACAGAGACAATAAGATAATGTTCATGATTGTGAGAAACATTAGCACAGATGCAACAACAATACAAGCTGGGAAAGAACTCTCAAAAAAGGGATGAGTTTTTTTCTGAACATTAGCCAAGAAAGCTCATAAACGGCTCTTAAATACTGAGTGGATTCCAAACCTTTCTAGCATGGGGAACCACAAAGTCACTGCTTGTCATTAGTTGCATCACACAGTATTCAGCCAGATCTATGTCTCTCAGTCATTCTGTCCATGCTGGGATTTTCTCTTCACTAGGCACACAGAGTAGGTCCAAAACAGCCAGAAACAACAGGGACTCAGTATATATCAAACCAAAGCAACTGGACCAGACTTCTGTCAAGGGAATAACAGCTGGTATGAAAGGACATGACAGCTAAAATGCAAAGCAGCTGTTCTATTCCTTTTGAATCATAATCTGAAAAATCTGACAATCACCCCAAAAGAACCATATTTTTTGAAAAATTTGCCTAAGACACATTTATTAAGGTACCATATTGATTTCACCCATCAGTGTATGTTAAGTTACTTATGAACCCAGGAGTAAAATACAGTGTTATACAGAGCACTATATTCTCAAGATACCCGTATCCCTGTGATAGCACAGTTGTCAGGTTGGTAGCGCAGTGTTAACCATCATAAAGTGAGCTATTAGAAGTAGAGTGTCTGCTTCCAGGCAGAAATTAAATAGGTAGTAGGAGGAAAGCAAGCAGAGTCAGCTGATGGTGGAACCAGGCAGACTGAGGACACAAGGAATGGCAGAGGAGACTAACAGAGGGAAAAGGCAGCAGGAAATGACAGCACCAGTTGTCATTAAGTGCCATGCAAGTTCACACAGCCAGACAGCCAGACCTCTTTAAGCATCCATGTGAATGACTAATTACAAATCATCATTATAGAGCAATGACCTTGCCAGATTATCACCATCCCTTGATGGTGGTGTTACCAGGCTGTACACCCCCACTTTGATATAGTTTAATTGGCAAATATTAATTGGCATAAATATAAGTTATACACTGCTATGGCTGCATGGCCATGCTGGCTAAGAGCAATGACTAGCTGAATATGTATGAAAACTAGTTCAGACAGGACCTCAAGGCATGGCCTGGTTATAGTTAGGAAATCATCAGAGAACTCCAGCAACAATGGACTTGCAAATGTCTGGCAACTACTCATCCTCCAGAGAAATTGAAACCCAAAACTAAACTAATGATCTTCAATCCTTTTCCCACTCCCCAGCAAAGTGTTCCTTTATTCCCTTTCCTGCCCAGCAATTAAGGAGCTATCACTATTCCTATCAGTCCTTTGTTACCTAATTCATCCATTCCAGACCTCATTGTCTGTGCTATCGGAGAGCCATTAACACCTCCACCCTCCAGGCAGAAATAAGGTATCTAAACTCTAGCTCTGAGCCAACCATCTGGTAGTACAAGTAGTACTTTTGGCATACTGACTGTCACTCTGCCACTCCAATTCCCAATTTGTACTACCCTTGCACTTCTAGTCTAAGCTACAATTGCTTCTTTACTTCCTCTTTACTGGATTAGTAAATATCGCCCACTTCACCCTAAATTCTGACTATCCAACCTTTCCTCCCTTTTCCTTCAGTTACTCTTGTGTGATTATGAGACTGCTTGGATTTTGTGTGTGTGCAATTGTTAATTCCCCCACTAAAACAAACAAGCTTATTTTTGAATCTCTGGCTGGTTCTTCCCTGTACTAGTACCAGTATACATAGGTGTAAAAGATCTCGTAAGGTTACCTCCCTCTCGCAGGCCTCCTCTTTCAGCTAATATTCCTCACCGTTTCACAGAGGCACTGACACTGAAGGTGGATCCCTCAGTCACCGATGTTTTAAGGTAACAATAGGTGGATTGACTGTACTAAGTGTCAAAAGGAAAGCTACTGGCACAGGCACTAGACATCATATTGCAAACATACATTGGCTAATGAAATGTACCAAAGATTTTCAAAAGAAAATCAGGCTATGCTTTATACATTATACCAAAACTGGGCTGTCCGGCAATGGAATCTGCTGCCTCGGAGTGTAGTGGAGTCTCCTTCCTTGGAGGTTTTTAAGCAGAGGCTTGATGGCCATCTGTCGGGATTGATTTGAGGGTGTTCCTGCATGGCAGGGGGTTGGACTGGATGGCCTGTGTGGTCTCTTCCAACTCTACATTTCTATGATTCTATGAAAAACTTGATTGTTATAAAGAAAAAATGAGTGTGCCACATTTGTTCATCCTGATTAAGCACCTTGGATGAGGTTCTGGTTTCTGTATATGGATGTGAAAAGTGGACAATGAAGAAAGCTGACAGGAAAAAAAGATCAGCTCGTTTGAAGACAAATAAATGGGTCTTAGAGCAAATCGGGGTTGCTCTCTTTGTAGAAACAGAAATGACTAAATTGACATTATCATACTTCAGGTATGTCATATCATATGGCAGTTAAGTAGAGTTGAGTCGATTGACTCAAACTCAAGTCAGACTTAAGTCCCTTCAGTGACTCAATTTGGACTTGACTCAGCAATAAATGATGCACAGAATTGACTCAACTTGAGACTTGTATCTTTTTTAGCAAATGACTTGCTGCCCTTGGTTCAGTAACACAAAACATTAATTCAGAAACCTTATGACTCTGAACAATGCTTTCATCTCTTTTTGCCTACTGGTCATGTGACAATCTGTCTCAAGCCCAAGATGTGGGTGTATTTTTCAGAGGGGAACAGCAAAATAGGCTAGGCATGATGCCTGATGCAAGGTTGAGATTTACTCAGCAGCCTGTCCGCATTACATATCAGAGGAGCCTTCTAAGACTTTTCCTAAGAGCAGAAGGCAAGACTTGACCCCAAAGTGCAGAGTGCATTTCTCAGAGGGGAACAACAAGTGTTTTAAGCAACAGGCTTGAGGAGGAAGGATCCTTTCTTCTGGGCTTTTGGAGCTTCAGTAATGGGAAGTAAGAAGGATCCTATTCCTTACTTCTGAAGCTGCAGATGACAAAATTGCAATAGGGCACTGAATCTACTTAGATTGTTTAAAATGACTTTATTTAACTGTGTCCAGAAATCCTAGAATATAGGTTGAGGTACAAATTTGGCTCCCAGACTTGAGACTTGACTTGAAAGTATCTTCAAGGACTTGAGACTTGGAGTTAAAAACTTAAATACCTCACTATCATATGGACATATCACACTGAGGCTATCATACTTTGGACACGAGAAAATAGGAGTCACTGGGAAAGAAAATAACACTGGGGAAAGCTCAAGACCACATTACAAATGAATTGACTCAAAGAAGTTACAAGCCTGAGTAAATCAGACCTGAGCAGGATTGCTAACAACAGGATCTCTTCGAGTTCTGTCACTGATTCAAGTTGAAGTCAGCTTGACAGCCAATATCAACAACAAAAGATGGCTGCATTCTGTGAGTAGCAGGAGGCAAAAGAAACAGGCAAGCAGTGGTGCTGGAGGATGGCAGACAGGTGGAGCAAAGAGGCAGAAAGGTGTGCCAGATGCCACCAGTTGGTCTTCCAGTTGTTTTGGACTTTGATACCCAGAAATCCCAGTCATTTTGGTCAACAGTCTGAAATTCTGGGAACTGAAGTCCAAAAACCCAGAAAACAAAAGTTTAGGAATCATTGCCTTAAACCAATGAATTGTCTTCTCTAGGGTGCCACTTGCACGATCTTGCTACTTTATTCTGGTATTAGTTGGGCAGATAGACACAAAGAGGTAAGCCGGCATGTAATTATGAATACCTTTAAAGTGACACTGAGGCCATGTGATCACAGTTCCTCTGATGATACTACACTAAACAACATTTCTGGATGGTGTCATCTGTACCAACAGAACAGTTATACAGGCAAAAATGCACAGGTAAGCAAGCAGAGGCTGATGATGAGAGGACAGTGTTACTCTGACTTTTGGGGGTCCTGTGGGGGACACCTTGATTCACTCCAAGTTATAAAGGTTGAGGAAATTAGCAGAGTACTGGCATTAGCAAAATGAGGGGCAAGGTAAGCCAGCAGGATCTTTTACCCAACTTTATGGGCTCAGGCCAAGCAAAAAGCCAGACAATTGTACCAAATAAATGAATTTTATTAAATGAATATAGTATCACGCACCAATGCGCTCACTCACTCATGCACACAAGGCCTATTGAGAAGGAAAAGACGGGAAAATTGATAGGAGATATAGCAAATGGAATGTAGAGGCGGTGATACTGCACCTATCCTGAAGTCTTCTGTCCAGGAAGCAGCAAGAAGAACAGAGCTCAGCAAAGAGAGGGCTGAGGGTATAACTCAACTAACAGAGTGCCAGTCTGCTAGCATGGCAGAGAGTTCTCCAAAGAGACCCTGAAAAACCAGGACTACTTATAAGGCAGAATGTACCTCAAGGGCAGGCCCTCTCCTGGGAAGAATAATGGCCAAAATAAAGGAAGGAATGCCATACAATGGCAAGTGGGTTGCAGTATTATTTCAAGTAGAGTTGCAATCAAGTAGGATTGCATCTTTGATTTATGTAGATGGACCTCACCTTATAGAATTTTCCAAAGTCAAAGTTGCTCAGCCTGGGGAAAACACAGTAATCCCCTCAAGTTAGATATACTTGGCTGAGGATCATTTATTTATGTGGATGTGTATAGCCTGAGGTCTCCTAGGGCTATGTGACTGGAGATTTTTCTGGTCTTGACCTCTTTCCAGTTGTTTGACCTCTTTGCCTATGTGCCCACTTGGGCAACCTCTCTGCCATGGCGGGCATATCTGATATCAAATTTATAGTCCCTGGGATAGGGTATGCCAGTGGGGTAACAACGGAACATGGTTGTGGTTTGGGACAAGCAAAAGAGTAGAATTCTTTTAGTGCATTTATCACAATGCCCTAATTTGCCTTTTCTTCTTGACTTCTTGAGAAATTCATTCCCATTTTTTGCATGAGAGCTAGGAACTTATTTGGCAAGAATGTTCACATAAGAACTGTAGAGTTTTGAACAACTTCTTGTAGCCTTCATAAGAGAACTAGAAGAACTAGCAACCTGCTATTGCATAAACAAAAGACATAATCACTGCAAGCTTTAATCTGTAACATCTGTCCAAATCTGATTAATAAATTGGCATTTTCTCATTCTATTCATCTGTTGCTTTCTCTCAAATTTTGCAATAACAACCAAGATCAAACTATGTATTTCTTCTGAAACAACTTGATTGAGGAGATTACGTCTAGGCAAGCTTTTACTGTTAAGTCTCATCAAGATAGATTTTTGCTTTCCTTCCTATGAACAGCCAGTAAGTTGAACAGGTTGCTCTCTGAAGCAAAACACATTAAGTAGGCTTGAGCCTTGAGCAAGCAAGAATATAGAACCATTGTTGGTGAGAAAACATCTAACCCGTAGGACATTTCTACTACTTTAATCTAAATGATTGAAATGAACATTACTATCCTCGGTTTAACACAGAGGATTTCATGCCTCAAGGGATCATCCAACTTGCCTCAGAAGAATCAAGTGTACTGAAAAATAGCTGTACATGATTTGTAAGTACAGAAGATCAGCCAAACACGTTATTCAGAATAAATGGCTTCAGCAGCATCTCTTTTTGTCTGGTGCAAAGGCTGTGGAATTAAAACACATTGGATCCTGGTTAGAGCTAGAAAAGAATCGCAGCAGTTTCAAGGTTTCTCACTAAATTGCCTCTTTTTTGCACCTTCCAAGTCTCACTGATATTGCAAGACAAAATCTATCTTGCCTAAGAAATTCTTATTATTCTGAGGCCTGCAGGATATTTTGTATGCACAAAACACTGTATATAGCTGTAAACTGTAAATGGCTAGAAATACTCACAGTTGAAAAACAGGCAAACATTTTAGTCAGTGAGGGAAATATGTTTATAATGAGTACATTATTGAAAGTGCATTCATTCATTCATTAAAGTACTTACATCCTGCCCTATAACTCAGAATCAATTTAAAACAGAGTAGACAACTGTGGAAGCCACCCAGGAGACCACGAAGGGCTTCACCCCTCTGCACTGTGTCTCCTTGCAAACTAAAATAAAATAAAATCCAGTTTTGCCTTCGAATACCTTCAAATAGCTGGAAGGACAAAAAATATGATGAAAACCCCCCATACTCTAGATGGTATTGGGAGCATTCTGCTAAAAAAAAGAAAGATCCCTGCGGGGCCTAGGGATCACAAAAACTGCCCTAGGGCAGACTTTTCCCACCCCTCATTTAAAATGTAAAACAGTAAAGAGTAGTATCAGCAGTCAAAAATATTTGAAACAGTTTAACAAATTAAAACAAATTGAAAAAGTTAAAAAAAAATATGTACAAAAGTTCATTTTAGTCAGGAGGGCATGCGTCCATTAGTTTGGTTTTTAAATAGATTTAATGTGGCACATCACAGATGTCAGCTCCATAATAAATCCATAAGAATCTGTGGTAGTTAACCTGATTTCCTGCAGAGGTTTTGGACTGGCGCGTAACATGGATGTTCTCCAGATGTTTTGGCAAACCTTGAAAACCCTACCTCATGCTATGTGCCCACCAGTGATGTAGACTCAAGTCAATAGACTTGGACTCCAGTCAGATTTAAGTCACTTCAGTAACTTGACTCAGACTCGACTCAGCCATAAGTGATGCACTGATTCGACTCGAATTGAGACTTGTATATTTTTAATGACTGACTTGATGCCCTTCATTCAGTAACATAACGCATTCATCCAGAAACCTTCCTACTTTGAACAACACTTCCATTTCTTTTTGCCTACTAGTCACATGACAATCTCTCAAAAGCCTAAAGTGTGGGTGCATTTCTCAGAGGGGAATGGCAAACAGGTTAGGCAATGGGCTTAAGGCAGATGTTACCCTGAAATTGGGGGTCCCGCAAGGGGCACCCGGCTTTGCCAATTAAAATACCAAAGATGGGGAAATTAGAACTCAGAGCACTGGCTTTGCTAACGAGAGGCAGGGTAACGTAGCGAGATCTTTTACCCTATGTATACAGCGTCAGGCTAGAGAGTGGCTAGACAAGGTTTTAAAATAATGAACACTTCTTTATTAAACAGGAACACACAGAAAACAAACACAAACTAACTAACTGGAAAAGAAAAGAGTTGCAAGGGAGGGCAATACGACCTGTTCCGTAGTCCTGGGGAGAAGTTGGAGATTTGAGGAAGAAAGCTCAGCGTGGGGGTGCTGAGGGAAGTCCTTTAAACACACCAATGACAGGGCAGGATGGCAGTCAAAGGTAATCCGAGGATCGGTTAGAAATGAAGGGGTTTTATAGGGAAGATCGTGCCTTTCGGCTATGGCAGTCCCAAAGGAGAACAAAAGAGGTTTCAGTGCTGGACAAAAGGATTTGGTGAGGTCAGGTTTAGAGTGATGGGATTTGCATGTAGAAACAATACCTTTGGCCGAGACGTTGATGGCCCAACTCACAAGAGTAATTTGAGTGAGAGCCACATGGCTATTGAGGAGTCCGTGGCGGGAAGTTCCCTAAAGCTTCGGGCAAGTTTTGGATGCTGGCTACAAAGAGAAATGGAATGTGAACCATTAATGGCCGCTCTCTGTCCGTGCTTATCCGGAGAACTTTGTGAACACGTGAGATGAGGTAATCGCAACCAGTCCAGCTAAGGCCAAATTAAATGATATCAAAAGGATATCTGGGGGTCCTCACCGGGGGTGCCATAGCGGAAATAACACAGGCTTGAGGTCTGCTCAGCAGCCTGACCCCACTGCATATCAGAGGAGCCTTCTAAAACATTTCCTAAGAGCAAAAGACAAGACTCACACTCAAAGTGCAGGGTGCATTTCTCAGAAGGGAACAGCAAATGTGTTAGGCATCGGGCTTGAGGAAGAAGGATCCTTCCTTCTAAAGCTTTTGAAGCTTCAGTAATAAGAAGTAAGATAGGATCCTATTCCCCACTTCCAAAGCTGCAGATGGCAAAATTGCAAATGTAGAGAGCCAACTCTGCTTAAATTGATAAAACTGAATTTATTTTAGGGATGGGACGAATCCAGAATTTTCAGAATCCAGATCCAGATCCCTGGAAGGTTCTGGGAATCCATGAATCTCACAAATCTGGAATCTTTCTAATCCTTTTTTTTTTTTTAAGGGTTTAAAAAGCAAGGGAAAGAAGGATTATCTTGGGCAAGACACACTCTCTTAGCCTCAGCAAAAGCCTAGGCAAAGGCAAACCTCCCTCTGAAGAAATCTGGCCAGGACAATTGTCATAGTTTTGCCTCAGGATGTCCCCAGATTGAAAATGACATTAAGGCCCTTTGTACACAGGCAGGAAAATGTGGATTATTCCCACATTTTCCTGCCTGGGTAAACAGGACCACATCCTACAGTGTAGAGATAATCCAGGTCAAAACTGGATTGTCTTTGCATAGCTCCTTCTGGCATCTTGGGGTTTGATAATGCACTAGCACACTTTGGCAGAGAAGGCTTGTAAAACTACCTAGAAAAACTACAAACCCCAGAATTGTGTCTGAAAGAAGTTTGCAAGGGAGCTTTGCAAAGGAATCTTTCATCTGTCCTTGAAATCTCAAGCCTGTAACTCCCAGTCAAGTGCTGAACTTAAATATGAGATATTCAGTTTAAATATCTTAGAACACAAGCCCAGCTGTAATTTGTGAAATTGTTAGCAAAGGCCATTATTACTCCAAGGGAAAAAATCACTTACTTGCCATCTCCCCTTATATGTCTGGTTTCCCAGATTTTCAGGCGTCTCGGTCTCCAATAAACTATTTGGTTGGTGGATTCAAAAAAATTGGTTTGCCTGTTTTGGCACAGGGATTCAAATTTGAGAATCTCAAATCCTTGTCCAGAATTTGAGGATTTGAGGATTCGGTTGGCCCATCTCTAATTTATTTATTTCTATCTAATAATTCTGGAATTTTGGTTGGGGTATGAAGTTGGCTTCCAGACTTGAGACTTGACTTGAAAGTATCTTCAAGGACCTGAGACTTGACTTGAGACTTGGAGTAAAAGACTTAAATACATCACTGGTGCCCACTGACTATTAGAACGGACTGCAGGAGGTGACAGTCAATAGTCAGCATAAAGCAGAGTTGGGGATGACAAATGATGTTGTCCCTCTTTGCTCTAAACCCCCACCCTTTCAAAAATTAGCCAAACAGTTTGTTTTCATTCAACTAACCCCCTCACCCCCAGTTGACCAGATTCTACTTTAAAACACTGTTTGGAGAACTAACCCCCAAAAGAGCAAGAAAAGAGTCCCTAATGCCCCTCAGCAGCACTCAGGAATAACAATGTGTCATTTCTAGTCATCCAAAATAATCCAAAATCATTCAAAATGGCAACCACAGTAGTGTTGTGCAACTCCCCAGCATCTTGGGGAGCCACGAATGTCCCATCAAGCTGCAGAACATGCCTCTTCTTGGTGCAAAGAAAAATGCAGTAAAGTATCCTGTCTCTTTCTTTATGGAAAATTGCCCTTTATTTGAAGACATGTTCTATGGGAAGGGTTGTCCATTGTAAGTTTAATTTAAAGATCTTGAACAATATGAATGCAGAGCAGGAACCTTGAATTTGCTCATCAACAGCTGGAGGCTGGAGAGCACACTGGTCACCTTGTCCTCATCTTCCTTGCTACAGTATTTCTATTTAAATTATATTTCTTTCTAAATTTGTATTCATATATCTAAATGAGCATTTCTTCGCTTGTGTGGCTGAATTGCAGCCCACCCTAAGAAACATTTTATTACCTTACATCTGAGAAACAGTGTCAATTGTAAAGTTGATGCTGATGAACTGCTATTTCCACCATCTCTCACCATTGACCAGGCTAAGTAGAGCTTATGGGAATAAGGGTCCAGCAATATCGAGAGGGCCACAAGTTCCTCAGAGCTGGAGAAGATCTTTAGCAGCTGCAGGTACTGCTAAATCCAGTTTACAAAACCTACAAGAGGGGTGGATTTTTAAAAAAGTGCCAGCAGTGCCAAGCACTAGTGTGGAAATTGAACTGAACATTCCATATTTCTGATCCATATTTTAAAGGCAAGCGTGTTTTTCTTTCATTGTTACAGAAAAAAAATTCAAAGTGCTGGTCAAGCGCTCTCATTGTTTGAGCAACACTTTCAGGTTGCTAAAGTTGTTTAATGGCAACTTTGTTTAATTCTGATCCATTGTATGGTCCATTGTGTAGTCCTTCCTCTCCCCTGCCTTGCCAGGAGTTTCAGGCCTCCTAGCATTTATGAATTGCAGTGTAGAGAAAGGGAAGAAAGGGATAATAGAAAGGATTGACTTTGATCACAACCACTGTTGGTTGCAGAGATTTAAATATCCCATGATAGCAAAGTGGCTGCCTGTGCTGAAAGGAACAGTAATTGTTTGAGTCTTTTTTTTCTCTCCTTAGCTTTTATTTTCTTAAACACATGAAAACGAAATGAAAGGAAGAGGAGCAAAATCTTTCTGCTTATACCCAGAGGGACTCTTGGAAATGGCCTAATGCAATTCTCTAAAACAGCTGTGGAAATGTTTATCCCTCTTTATAATGATGCTCCTCTTGCTTTATCCCACAGCTTTTGTTCAGCTTGTTGCTGGGATCTGGGGAGGGGAGGGAGTTGAAGGAAACAGAGGGCTGGTATTACAGGATTCTGTAGTTCTCCCATTGTGTTGTGGCTTATTGTTTTAACTAGCCAAATTTTGAACAATGATCTCTACTTGCCCACAATGAATATACATGCATACACAAGGACAAGGACACACACACACACACACATACACACACACACACAGATAGAGCTGCCTTTTACTGGTCTATTGATTTATATCCGTCTTTGGTTTGAGTCAGTGATAGGGAATTTTCAGGGGCTGAAGTGTCACTGTGGGCCTTTTTCCCAGAACACCTCATGGCTTTAGTTCACTCTTGTAGCCATCATCAAATCTGCTACAGCTTTGGTGACAGCAAAATCAGTGTTTTATTAGTGAAAGAAGGTGTCCAGAGGTCTGTACCTGGTTTTTAAGGTAAATTGCACTCCTTCAGGAAGCACGATCCACTTAAAAACAAGGTGCTGGCTCTCACAGTGAATTTAGTACCAGGGATGTAAGGGCCTGAATCCTGAGGATTAGTCCTAAATAGAGCAGACCCACAAATCACTTGTTGAATAACGAGTCCAGCTTGCTTCAGGGACTGACTTGAGACAGCATATTCTCCAACTGTCCTGATTTGCCAGGGACAGTCCAGATTAATCCTCTGCTGTCCCACTTTCTTGGCTGCTTTTAAAATGTCCCAGTTTCTCTTTCATTTTCTCCCTTCCCCCTTTGTCCTCAGCTTCCTTCAACTGCTGGAAGCTTACTTCAAAGTGCAGAACTAGTCCATACTCAATTAACTCAGCAGGGGGAAGAGAAGAGAAGTGGGCAGACTCTTGCCCTTCTCAGTAGGGCCAGGCAAAGGCAAACTGCTGCAGCCTCTCTTAGCTTGTGTATTCTTTCTCATTAATCACTTTTGCCATCTTGACTACATCTGATGTTCCTTGGACCCATGTATCCTGGTTTTCATTTGTAAAATCTTAGAGGGTATGAAAATAGGAGCTATCCTATTTCCATAAGGCTCTCCTAAGGCAAATAATAAGAATAAGAATATGAAAATAAGAAGTCTTAACTTAGGTCCTTTTTGCACGGCATTTTTTATGTGAAAGGGCCTCTTGAGCATCGCGCAAATGTGAGGAGCAGTCCACACAGCGCACTCACATTTGTGCAATGCTCCAGGGCCTGGCATGGACCGTGCATGCATTTTTTCATTTTCGGCTTGAAGCCAAAAATGCTGTGCAGTCGCACAACTTTCTGGGGCCTAGCATGCACTTACCTTGCATGTGGAGCCTCAGGAGCTGGGCCGGTCATGCTTCCTGTCTCAGTGCAGCCTGGGAAGGTCTCAGGCCACACTGCAAAAGGAAGAGGTGAGGCTCTTGAGCGAGCAGGAAGCTCATGCAGAACAGAAGAAGCAGGGAAGTGAGAGCCTTTCTCCGGAGGCTGTTCGTGCGAGCACCGCACTCCAGCACAGAAAATGGGTGAGTTGCAGAAAGGGTCTTAGAGTAAGTCATTTACAGGGTAGATTCATTACCACATAGAAGTTCTTATGGGCCTTCTTCTTACCTGAAAATAAAGTTCAAAGTACCATGGGATAATGCAGGCAGTAATGTTTGACAAGGTGTTGTGTTAGAATCTTAGAATCATAGAGTTCGAAGAGACCACAAGGGCCATCCAGTCCAACCCCCTGCCATGCAGGAACCTGCAACAAAGCTCTCCCAACAGATGGCCATCCAGCCTTTGCTTAAAAACCTGTTGTTGTTGTTGTTTTTGGTGCTGCCGCTGTGTGCCTTAAAGTATTTCTGGCTTATAGTGATCCTAAGACAAACCTATCATGGGTTTTCTGGGGGCTGAGAATGTATGACACACCCAAGATCACCCAGCAGGCTTCCATGGCCAATCAGAGAATCAAATCCTAATCTCCAAGGTCACAATCCAATGCTCAGACCACTACAACCATGCTGGCTCTCACTGAAAAGGTGCTGAGTCCCAAATGATTTTCTATACAAGCCAAAAACAAGGCACCTGGTGGAGCCAGGGTGGGAGCAACTTCTGCAGGTTAAGTAAGTTCTTCCCCCTCCCTTAACATTCTACTTATCACAACTTGTCTGACAAAGACCTTTGGAGCTCTTGAATACTTGCACACTTTGGGTGACATTTCTGTTGATCAAAATCCATGAAAAGGAAGAGCAGATACCTTAAAGGAGACTGAGCAGACACTTGGGTCATCTGGTTGAATTTCCCTCCCTCTCCTCAGTGAGACCTGTACTGTAGCAGTTTAAATGGTGGTCATTTCAAAACATTTCAGTACATAAATCAACACACACCTACATTACAATGTGAAATCTTTTGCTACTCTTTTTGGCCATGAGGGTCCCCCCCCTTTTTTTTTGACAATGTGAAAGTGACCCACTGGGGAAGAGTTTGATGAGGGTCCTGTAGCTCTCCCTGATGGTTTGATTAAGTTTGGCCCTATCTTTGTTTGTTTGTTTGTTTGTTTCCCTCCATCCTCCCAGGATGGGCTGAAAGGTGGGTTACACCAAGTTAAAAACAACATATGCTGAAAGCCTTCTTGTTGTTGTGTGCCTTCAAATCATTTCTGACTTCTAGCACCCTGAGGTGACCCTATCATAGGGTTTTTTTGGAATGAGGGTGTGTGATGTGCCCAAGGTCACATAGCTTCCATAGCTGAGTGGGGAATCAAACCCTGACTTCCAGGGTCATAGACCAATGATCAAAACACTAAACCTACTTGATTTTTTTAAAAAAGCAATAAATAAACATCACTAAGGCCCTTTTCACATGACTGTTTGAAAGCGTATTAAACATGCTCCCTCCCCCCTTCATGAGCCGCCGTACCGCATGATGTTCCCGCCAACCCGGGGCTCTCGCGATCGTGAGTAGTGCTGGAGTCACGTTTTTTCATTTTCGCCTGAAAGCTAAAATGACCTCCTTTTTACATATCGCTCGCGCAACCCGCGGGCCTGCAGAGCCATCTTACACGAAGGAGCCGGGAGTGGGCAGGGTGCGGGCAGTCCCAGCTGGCTGTCCGTCACACAGCAACTCCAAGGGGAAGTGCCACCCAGCAACAGGGACACCGCTGCCCCCATGGCCTCAAGGAACACTGCCCGACATGTCGCTGCAAGAACCCACCCCGGGGTTGCGTCGCCGCACTCGAGACGACAGCAGCCCCCGGGGTCTGGGCAACTTTTTTTAAAAAAAAAAACGGCACTATTGTTAGCACGTTAGCACCGTAGCCTGTTAGCACAGTAGCATGGACCAGTGTCTCCTGCGGGTTGAGGGTCAGCCCAGTTCTGCAGCACAGCGAAACTCCCATTCCCCCGCCACTGCAGTAGCCGACCCACCACCCACCCCAATGGAAGACTCTCCCATCTATTTTCCTTTCCCACTCATGGAGATGAAAAGTTGCCCTTGGCTGAGTCAAATCTCTTTCCATTGGCCATGAGACATCCACTCTCCACTTTGACTAGCCAAAAAGAATATCCTTTGGTCACTCCTATGTACTGTAGTCACAATGCACCCATTGTCAACATCTGGAACAGGACTGGAAACAACCTTCCTTTGGCCCTCTCCTCTCTTGCAACTCCAACATGAAGCAATACAGTAGCTACACGCTACACGTCTTCCTACCACCTCTCCACACGTGAATGTTTGTCTCAGGAGGTTCACTGGGCTAGCTGGAGAGTGAGGGTGCCCCAATTCACCTTCCCCGCTCCGCAGAAAGAACCACACACTACTGTTTAGAAAAAGGAAAATTTTATTACACACGATCTCAAAATACAAGCAAACAAGCAAAATACAAAATAGGGAATACACAACTATATACAACAAACAAACAACAGACAACTATATACAGTGGACACCGCCAGCAGCAGTTCAGCGAGGCCCCGTGACCTGCTCCCTCCACTGGAGCAGCTGTGCAACGGTCTGCTCCATGGCAGCAAGGCGATGTTGAACTGTGGCCTCGAGAAACCCCAACCTCTGCCCCACAGCTGTTGCCCTCGCCTCAACGGACCTCAGGAGGGTCTCATCTACAGGGGATAGACAGGTGGATACAAAGGTGTCAGCGTGGTCACGGAAAGCCCGGCGGCGGCCCCAACAGCATGTCCCAAGGGGTGGTTGGGCAGTAGCCGCCCCGACACTCACATTCCCTCCTGTAATGCTCCTCCGACGAGGCCACCCACTCCTCCAGTTCCCGCAGTCGCAGGAGCAAGTCTGGCACCGTGGGCAGCGCTGGCCCGTGGACAACTCCAGCCACACCTGTGGGAGCAGCAATCTGTCACTGTGTGACCATGGCTGCACAAGAGTTGCCGAAGCTCCCACAGGCAACCACCGTCACTGCGGACGGGCCTGGGACAGGGGGACCCCCGTCAGGGCACCACCGTTCCCGCACTCACCTTCTTCGCCAGCTGCCAGCACTGGAGAAGCCACACGCCGCACAGCTGCCTCCAGGGGCTCCACGCTGGCCATCTGCTGCTGGAGGAGGACAGGTCCCTCTCCTATCAGGGATGACATGACAGCAGAAGTTCAGGGTGGAAAGATTCCCGAGCTTCCGTGTGCAGGGAAGCTGGGAGAGATGTCCACACATGACTGTGTGTCTGCCAGCAGACCAGTCCCATCGCAAATCACCATGCACATGGCTCAGCCCCGCTGTGGGTGAGTTCCCGGCCCCGTCATCCGCCACGCCAACATCCTCCTCCGACGTGGTGGTGGTGGTGGACAGTCCCCGCGGAGTGGTGCCAGATGCAGCTAGGGGAGCAATGACAGCAGGATCAGTCACAGCTGCAGCTGCCCAGCCCTCCCCCCAGGAGAATGGAGAGCCCAGACAGGATTTCCTGACAGCTGCACAAATGCAGTGTGGCCGCTGGGCACAATAGGCAGGGGGTCTGGCAGTGGACAGCCCTGCCGGTCTGTGGGACTGCATGGCAGGACGGGGGTCCTCACCTGTACTGGCAGCCTCAGCTGGCACGGGAGCAGGGGCGTGCGCTTGGAGACGGCTCGCCGACATCCCCTCCCCCTCCAAGGACTGGGAGGACTCTGGCAGAGGCCTCGTCCTGCGGCGAGCTGCAAGCAGGGGACAAAAGTGGATCTTAGTTGGGCGGCCTGGACAGAGACTACTGCACGGACAGTGCCAGGGGCCATGGCAGTGCCCCCAGAGAGGGCACTGCCACTGTCTCTGCATAGGGAAACCCATGGGCAGGTTGGCCCGGGGACATCTACCTCATCGTCGTGTCCCGGGCTGTCCTGCAGCGGCCGTCGGTGCGTAGACTGGACGCATCCGAGCTCCTGCGGGAAGAACAGAAGCGAGGGGGCGGCAGTGAGGCGTCCGTCCCCCCACTGTTGTCCCTTCGGGCAGCCCTTTCAGGTGGCCACCGAGCCCGGAGGCCAGCAATGAGTGAGGTGGCACCATGGCCTGGACGTCCATGGCTTGGTTGTCGCCCCCCCCCTCACAGGTGGCATGGGAGCAGGGGCAACATGGGCATGTGCGTTGTCACTTACCGCCCTTGTGTCTCTCGGCCCACCTGGGCTTCCCCGCTGCCTTCCATATGCGGAACATGGCCGCGAAGAACTTCGGCCGGGCATGTGGGGGTGGATGACCACGGAACAGCTCCATTGTGTCGAAAAAGCGACACTTTAGGGCCTTGAACTTGTTGGTGACCTGGGCCGCCGTCTGTTCAAAGCCCTTGGCTGTGAGGCCAGCTGCAAGGCCCTCATACAGGGCCTTGCTGGGCAGTGGGGTGCTCTTCATGAGCACATCCATGCCCTCGCTGGCCACCATGAGGGACAGGAGAACCTGCACCTCATCGTCGGCCCACAGGGTCCACACTCGTGGCACGCCCAGACACACCAGGGATGCACCACACACACAACACGCACACAACACACAACAACCACTCAGACGCCACGCACAGACACACTCCCCTCACCATCCAAACAGGAACTCACACTCACTCTGTCCCTAGTTCCAACGGTCCTGAGCTGGCCACTTCCTTTGCCCTCCAGGGGGCTTCACCAAACAGACACGGGTGTCATCAGACAGCGACAGGCAGGCAGCCCAGGCAGGCTTTCCTTTAAGTTTCTGAAGTCGCCCATAGGGACGGCTGCCAGTCCCTTGCCAGGAGTTCCTCGGTTCCATCGTTAGCACGTTACTACGTGGGCAGGGGCTCTTGTGCCTGCCCGCGCCTCCAGCCAAAGCTCCGAGGGGAAACGTGTGCCCTCTAGTGCTCTGCAGGAAGGTGACATGGATGCGTCCGCCTCCCCCAAGAGGGTTCAAGGCAGAGGCATAGCTTGACGGCCCGCTGAGATTGAGGATCTCCTGGAGATCTGGGGCCAGCTGAGGTATCAGGAGTTCCTGCGCAGTAGCCAGAGGAACATGCAAGTGTTCCAGGAGATCGCAGCAGAGATGGGATGGAAGGGTCACCGCCGAACGGCTGTGGAATGTAGGAACAAGACGAAAATGATGCATCAGGAGTATCGCCGGGTCCTCGCCCATAACCGCTTGATGGGAGCGCAGCCCGCCACCTGCCCCTACTATAGGCAACTCCATGACATCCTCCGTGGGGATGCGAGTGTGGTCCCGAAGCGTGTCGCCTCTAGCCTCAAACTGGTCCGTGATGGTGGCGGTGGTCGCGCAGACACCAGGGTTGCTGCACCCATGGATGCATCTCAAAACACGGATGACGGCCCTGCAGTGTCGACCGGTAGGAACTTCCCTGGGGGAAGGGGCTTCCTGGGCTGCCGGCAGTGGCACGTGGGGCGCTGGGCCGGGACCCACTGTCCGCCCCACAGGCTGCCAGGCACAGGGGAAGCGATGGGAGCTGGAGTCCCCTCCAGAGCCCGGGCTGCCATCTCCCGCGCCCCCGCTCTGGGCTGTTGGCTACCCGTGGGAATGGGCCGATTGGGAGTGCCAGGAGCCGGGCAGTTCTCAGGCCTTGGATGCAGGTGCATGTCTGGGATAGTAGGGAGGCGAGGGAGTTGGAATGTGGGCTGCTGATAAGCGGCTCCCAGTCTGGCAGCCCTTACAGTTCAGGAATGTCAACTGAGTGGGCATAGGGAAAACATGGCACAGTGGCTCATCAGCGGACGCAGGAAGCGGGGGGAAGCCAAGGGCAGAGTGAGCTCAGGAGGCCTGGCCTGGAGAAGCACGGCAGGTGACACGTTGACGTGTGCCATGGTGAGTGCCATGCAACCGCTGCTGCAGCACGACCCCCGGTGGGGTCCCTGTGGCACTGTGGCACACCCTGGTGCTGCTCCCAGATGGGTTTGCCGTTGGCCACGACTGCTTGTGTGTGCATGTCCTGCAGAAACATGGCACTCCATGGGCAACATCTCTATGCTGACGTGGCCACGCTGCCATTGGGGATGGCCATCAGGAGCCAGGGCGTCAGCTGTCACTGTGTGCCAGGGGGGCCTGTCGCCAGCCATCCGCCCAAGTTGACAGTGTGTGGTGTCATGCTCTTGACAGGGTCTGCGGCACGAGCAGAGGACAATATGCCAGATGAGGACAGCATGAGAAGCTGCAGCCAACCCCTGCCTAGTGGCCAAGGCAGCGTGGGTAGTTTCGAGGGCGCTGGCGGCGGCCAGGGAAGCGAGGAGTCGGCTGATGACGAGGCCATGTTAGGGAGCACAGCCACCGATTCGGGGCTTTGTCGCCCTGGTAAGCATAATGAGAAATGACCTCCATACCGAGCCCTCCCATAGAGGCGCTGACCAGTGAAGCATAGATGCTGGCAGTGTGGCACCCGTGCTGCAGGGGCCTGTGTCCCTCCCTCATGTTTCTGCACGTCCGGAAATGTGTTGTGACCCCACAGGGCACCGGGGGGGGTTGCTCTGCTCCCTGGACTGACAACTTCTCTGTGTTCCTTCCAGAGCCAGGTCCGAGTGAGCGTAGCGGCGGAGCCACTGTCAGCACTGCGGCAATGTCTCCCTGCTCGAGGATGGTGGCAGCTCGGGCTAGGGACCGGACAGGGTGTAGGGGCGAGGCAATCGCCACGGCCATCATGCAGCAATCACGGGAGCTGCATGATGCTTTGGTAGCCAAGCGGAGGGCGCACCAGAGAGGGATGGAGACGGCGCTGACTGCTACCAATGCCATTATCCAGCAACTGGTCGACACGTACAGGGAGGATGTGGAGAGGAACGCAGAGAGCCAGGAAGGTGTGGTGGAGGAGATGCGCAGCACGAACAGGCTCATGTCTGCCATACTGCGCAACCTGGGGTCTCGCCCTTCGGGCAGTGGCTCCACTCCGCTGGCTTCCTCTGTGGTCCTCTCCACATCGCAACAAGGGATGGCCGGGCTTCCCTCTGCTAGCCAGCTGCCTCCTGAGGGGCTGTCCCAAGAGGAGGCTGCTGTTGGGACGGGGAGACGTGCGCGAAGAGAGTGCAACGCTATAGTCCATGATTTGGCTTGCCTTGCCTGAAGAGGGAGAGGACATCTCTGTTGGGAAGGGACGTTAACTGCTTGCCTGCTCTGTGCCTTCTGGTGCCCGGGTGGGGACCTGCTTCTGCTCTGCTGGTGAGCATTGTTGCCGGGTGCAAACATGATACAACATCTGGCACTCGCTGCCCAGCATGGGTTCCCTCTGCTGCCTGCCTGTCACCGCGTACGGAGACTACCTAATAAATACACATTCCTGCGACCATGTCTGTGTCCTTCCTGTCCAACAGTTGAGAGTGGGTGTGACAGGGTGGCCTCAGTCATGGGCGCCTCTCCTGCACTGGCTGCTCTTCGTCATGCCCTGTGATGTTCCCGTGGCGTGTCTTCCCCTCCCTCTGCCAAAGGGGACCACGGATCATGCCGGCAGCGCGAGCATGCTGTGCTTATGGCAGTGAGGGTCCACACAAGGGATCATGGGGCACCACGTGTACCATTTATTCACAGAGGCAAAGGCTGATGCATACAGAATATGTGCTGTGCTTCCATGTTTCGTTCCCGAATCCCCACAGGAGGTCATGCATGCCTGCTGGCGGGGAAACACGGGGGAGAAGGCACACGGTGTCTTTGTGGCTGCGGCTGGGGGCGGAGAAGGTGGGTCAGCCAGCGATCGTCCTGGCGATGGCATCCCTGACCCTCTGGCCCTCCCTCAGGCTCCTTTGATCGTGTGCCGCATAGACATAGGCATCTGGGGGATGCTGATGGGTGCGGGCGGAGGGAGGCTGGGATGCAGTGCATGGCCCTTGCTTTCGCAGATGTTGTGCAGGACCACGCAGGCAGCTATGACTGGCAGGAAATTAGGCTCCGAGACAGTCAGTGGAGCTGACAGGCAGCCCCATCTGGCCTTCAGCCTACCAAAGGCACGTTCCATGACATTGTGGCACTGATGGAATACTCTGTTGTAGGCCATCTGCTGGGGGTTCAGGCGACCTCTGTAGGGCTTCATGAGCCACCGTCCCAAGGAGTAGGCTCCATCTGCCAAGATGACGGGCCCGACCTGCACGCCATGGATGGTGATGGTCGGGTTGCCAGGGATGAATTGCTTGGCCTCCATGGCCTGCCACAGGGCTGAGTGGCGGAAGACATGTGCATCATGGGTGCGACCCGTATACCCCAACTCAATATCCAGGAACTGCCCCGAATGATCTGTCAGGCCTTGCAGCAGGATGGAGAAGCTGTCCTTCCTGTTGAGGAACTCCTGTGCCCGTGCTTTCGGGGACCGTACGGGGATATGGGTCCCGTCCACGGCGCCAATACACTGTGGGAATCCCATGGCCTCGAAGCCATCCATGACCTAAGGGTGGGACAGGAAACTGCCATCAATGTCTTGGGGGCATCGCTGATGCCACTGGGACGTTACATGGCTCGGGGAGGCGGGGACTGTCGGGTGGATGGAACCGCCGCCCCCTGCCTGGTGACACCCGCCCACCGGCCCCGGCTATGTGTCCCTAGAGGCAGCGTGCCACCTGGGCTGTGGGGATGGGAGGGGCCGTGCGCCATGGCTGTGCATGACATGGCAGTCGCCAGACGGTCATGCTGCCTGATGCACAGCCGCTACTGCTGAGTGGACTCACCATGCGGTGGTTGTGCAGGCGGACAGTGGTGCCCAGCAGGACATGTTCTATGGCGAGGCAGACTTCCACGCCGATCTCTGCCACCATTGAGATTCCGAGTCCGAAGGTGTTGGCGGTCTTCCTGTAGGTTAGGGGAGTGGAGAGCCACCAGATCATGATGGCGACCCGCTCCTCTACAGAGATGGGCACCCTCATGACGGTGGTGGTGCGCTGAAGGTGCAGGCGCAGATGTTCCACGATTTCAAAGAGGGTGGCCCATGTCATTCTGAAGTGGTACAGCCACGTTTTGGCATCCCAGGTTGCCAACACTTCCTGGAGCCACCAGTCTCGTTGGACACGGGTCCTGACCCACCATCTCCGGGGGCGTGGAAGGGTGCCCAGCCAGGCATGCACTGCGACGTGGGGATCGGCTAGCTGTTCCCCGTCGGTTGCTATGGAGGCAGTGGTGGTGGAGGCTGCTCGGGTGCAAACGGTCACAGCCGCCCCCACGACAGCTCTCTGGCCCCGCCGCCGCTGTCCTGCCCTCCAGGCTCGCACAGCAGTCATGTTGTTCATATACAGCTGTATTGCCAGTGTCCCAAGGAGCTCTGTCTCGCCAGGCTCCATGGCGGGTCATCGGCGTAGTGGGGAGGGCTGCTGCTCCAGCTGCGTCACAGCTGCAATATGTCCTGCCAGTCTCCACCTTTTCTGGGGCATCTCATTAGGAGGGGTGAGCCCTGCTACTGGGCTGCCCTTGGGGCTGCTGCGATGGCCTGTTGGCAGGATCTATCGTGCTAACGTTAGCACGGTAGGCCGAAAAAAAAAAAAACCACCGGCCAATCAGGGCCAGTGGGGCAGGGACAGGGTAGGACCTGGACGTGGCCCTCGACACTGACATGTGGAAAAGGCACCGGGCAGAGAACGGTGCTCTCTCGCAAATGCCCTGTTGTGTGCGGAGTGCAAGGGGCTTTCTTGCGATGTTTGCAATAGAGCGAGGGCTCTCCCTCATTGCACTAATGACCTAAAGTGCGAAAAGGGCCTAAAACACTACATTTCAACTTAACTTAAAACACTACATTTCACTTAAAAATAGTAAAACATAGTAAAAATATAAAAACATAATATACATCATTAAAAAGATCTTTCTCCCACAGTAAGTGAAGAGTCAACATCCTTCCTAAAACTCTTTGCCTGCTGGTGGAAAGAGAGTAGAGCGAGACCAACTGAGGCCATTTCTGCACTACACACTTATAACACGATTATACCACTTTCAACACCCTATGAATCCTGGGGTTTGCAGTTTAGCCAACCACTCCCTAAACTGCAAACCCCAAGATTCCATAGGATGTTGAAAGTGGAATAATCGCACTATAAGAGTGTAGTGCAGAAATGGCCTGTGTCTCCCATGGAAGAGAATTCCACAAGTTAGGTGCAGCCATGGAGAAAGCTTTGTCTTTCTGTTGTTGTCTTCAAAGACACCAGTGGTGGTACTAGGACAGAGAATAAGGTTTCCCCAAAAGATTTTAAGAGTCAGGCAGACTCATAGAAGGTAATATTGTTTTTCAGACAGTCTGGACCCAAGCCATATAGGGTTTTAAAAGTATGACCACCACTTTGACTTGTGCCCAGAAGCAGATCAGTAGGCAGTGAAGCCGTTGCAATATGGGAGTGATGTGTCCTCTGTAACCAGCTCCAGTCAGCAGTCTGACCACAGCATTTTGGGCCTGCAGAAGTTTCTGAACAGAACCGTTAGACAGAGTCAGGAGACTGCCTCAAACGTCAGACGCTGGTGGTGACAAAGAAGCAGCCCCAGGTGTTCCTTGTGAGCCAGGAAGCCGTTTCACCTCAGTTGGTAGACTGGGTTGTGTGTAGCACCTGGCTTGTGCTGCAGCCGTTAAACTGGCCTGCTGCCCTGAAGTGTGGTGGAAGATGCTGTCCTATCACCAATCCTAAAATAAGATTCCATGAGAGAGCCAGTGTGGTGTAGTGATTTGAATAGGAGTGTGGGAGACCAGGCTTTGAAACTTTGTTCAGCTACAGAAGCCCACTGAAGGGTCCTGGGCAAAGCACAACTCTCTTAGCTACAGAGGAAGACAACAGCAAACCTCTTCTGAAAAAATATTGCCAGGAAACCCCATGATAGGGTTGCCACATGTCCAAGTTAAACAATCCCATCAACTTTTATACATGGAGTACAAGAGGGGAGGGGTAACAATTTGCCTCAAGGATTTAAATGTCTTCAACTAGTCCTTGGCTCGGCACAGTACGAGGATTATATGTCCAGTTCCATTTGAGCTTGGAAGGAATCAATACTGGACACTGTTAATACAGAATCATTTATTTCATCTCTTTGTTTTGTAGTACAAAAAGCACAGGTTATCATAACAGTGACTGTGGCTCTGAGAAGCTATATAATGCCTCTGGCCTTGAAAAGGCTGCCGTTAAATAAGCCATAAGCACAAAAACAATGGCTGCTGTGGGAAGGAAGCTTAGCTCCCTTCAGTCAATACTCCTAGAGTCCTTTCAGGATCAAATTTTGCTGTTGTTAAATAGACAAAGGGAAAGCGAAAGGGGCAATTACTAGCTCTATAATATCCATAATAGAATTAAAGGCACAGAGCTTATTGAACTAAGTGGGAGTCTTTCTTACCACCTTTATGATCTTTGCCCAGACACAAGGGATTTAAGCAAGCCTTATCTGTTCCATTTTACAATGGAAGACTCTCTTCCAAATCCTCCCCTTCACATGTACTGACAGGATCAGAAAGCACAGTAGCCACTTCATCATGTAAATATTGTAGGAGAGCATAGACTCCAACATTTCACAGATGAAGTCTGGGACACATACTGCCTGGCAACATCAGTGTGGTCAAGATGGCAAAAGTTGCTAATGAGGAAGAAGACTCAAGCTTGATTTTTTGTCTATCCGTTCATGTCCGAAGACTCAAGCTTGATTTGCTGTCTATCCGAGGCTGCAGCTGTTTGTTTTGGCCTGAGTCTACAGGGAAGGGTAGGATCCCATGCCCTGTTCCCTTCTCTTCCCTCTCCCTTGCTGAGTAGTTGGCAGCAATTGAAGCTAGCAGAGGACAAAGTGAGAGGACAGGGATATTTTAAAAGTGGCTTAAAAGGTGGAACAACAAAACAATTGGGATTTTGTCTATCAAATCAGGACAAATGGAAGGTATGAGAGAGTACCATTGCAAATCTTTCAGATAAATAAAGATCATCCCAGGATCATTCCCCCATCTTCTGCTGCCTTTCCTGTCAACTTTAATTGGCAAACTAGTCAGAAGAGTGTCCTCCATCTTCTTTATTCTCTGTTGTTGCACAGGGCAAGATTAGAACTACCTGACAGAAATTTCTGAAAAACCATTTTGGCTCAATGTGAAGAGAAACTTCAGTGGCTGAGCTATTATCTTGGGAGGCAAACTCACTTGTGCTGGAGGTACTGCGTATACTCATGTATAAGTCTAAAAACCTTAGTAAAAAAAACACACACAAAAAAAAACTAGGTTGACTTATCTTCAGGTCAGTGTAAGGCCATTTCCACACTAGATTGTTATAGTGCTATTATTCCACTTTCAACATCCTATGGAATCCTGGGGTTTGCAAAGACCCCTCCCTAAACTGCAAACCTCAGGATTTCATAGCATGTTGAAAGTGAAATAATAGCACTATAACCATCTAGAGCAGAAATGGCCTAAGTATTGTACCTTAACTCCTATCCAGAAAGAAACTATCCCCTTGTTTGAGTAGAGTGACAAAAGGGGAGAGCTTAGTCTGTTCCAGGAGAACCTAAAACAAACATTGACCCCCTATACTCTCTCTGCTGTGGCACCACTTCTGGCCTTCCCCTCAAAGGAGAGCCGAGGAAGTAGAGGGGAGCAGTGCTTCTTTTAGGGTCTCCTGGGACAGACTAAGCTCTCACTTTTTGCCACTTTCTTCAAAAAAGGGAACTATCCCCTTCGCTGAGTAGAGTGGTGCCCTCAACTTACACATGAGGTCAACTTATACATGAGTACATACAATATTTAAGCAAAGAATGGAAATTAGCAATGAGGAAAGCTGTTGTTTTTTGCTTCCTATTCTTTTGTTCTAAATATGAAGTCCGCAAGCTTCAGTAAAGCCTTCAAAAATGAACTTAAGTTACATCATTGTGCATTTCAATCAGCCAAATCCAGAATTTAAAGTTAGCCTCAGCTTGGTAAAGACGATTTCTGCACTAGCCTGTTATAGCACGATGATTCCACTTTCAACATCCTCTGGAATCCAGGGGTTTGCCATTTCGGGAGGGGCTGGCTGACCCCTCCCGAAACTGCAAACCCCAGGATTCCAGAGGATGTTGAAAGTGGAATCATTGCACTATAACAGGCTAGTGCGGAAATGGCCAAAGTTGTACATGCCTGTCTGCCTGTCTGCCTGCCTGCCTTATAGATGTTAAAGATGGGAAGCCTCTCAAGAAAAAGGAAATAAAAATCCCAATTCAACACTAATGTGATTGAGTTCATTAGGGATTCAGCTCCATGCTCTTTGGAACATATCCTCCAGTTGTCTCACTCTGACCGGGACAATCCTGATTAATCTTCTATTATCCCACCTCAACTGGCTTAAAATGTCCTAGTTATCTCACTGCCATTTTCCCCCTTTGTCCTCAACTTCCTTCAATTGATGCAAACTAAGGCCCTTCCCGCATGTGGGGTGTGAATCGGGCAGAAACGGGACTCACTGGATTTTTCCTGAGTCCGGGCGAGTCTGTCGCAAAGAGCAGCAGCGCGAGTTCGGTGCTCCACAGTTCTCCGGCATCCAAAATGGCAGCTTCCGGTTGGTGGAGGCTCTCCACCAACCGGAGAAGCTCGCCAGCCAAAAGCCCTCCCCCAGAAGATCTGTAGGCACACACTTGCACTCGCCTGCAAATCTGCTCCGGAGCGCGGCAACGGAGCAGGGCGGGGTTGCCTGCTCTGTGCTTTCTAAAAACCTCAAAAAAGAGGTTTTTAAAAAGCACACTGCGCAACCAGTTCCAGTCACGCAGAACTGGACTGAGGTGTGGAACTACAAAAAGTAGTCCACCCCAGTCCACTCTATGGTGTAGAAGACCTCCGTTGGAGGTTGCTCTGCACCATTTTAAATGCCCCGTGCGGAAATGGCCTGAGTTCAATGTGCAAAATCAGTTTGCATTCAGTTAACTAAGCAATGAGAAGAGGAGAGATGGCTTAAAAACCTTATTGTTGTTGTGTGCCTGCAAGTAATTTCTGACTTATAGCTATCCTATAAGGCAAAAGCAAACTTCAGCCTCTTCTAGCTTGTGTCTTCTTCCTTATGAAGAACTTCTGTTGGTGCTTGGCTGCACAACAGTTCACATTTCCATATGTGAAATGTTAGAGGGTATGGTAAAACACTCAGAGCTTGGGTGGGCAAATCTGTCAGTTTCCATTAAAAAAAAAAATATTTCCACCTCAGATATGAATAAATTTGCACATGTGGAATATCCTTATTAAAAAGGAAACAAAAATCTCACTCATCCCTGCTGCACAATCTGCCTGCTGGAGTTGCTACAGCTGCAACCTACACTGCAGAACATGAACTAACTCAGTTGGATTAAAATAGCCATTCTCAGCTGTTTTGTGGCCCAGGCGCCCTTAGGAGCTCTTCTCAGGTTCTCTGTCAAACAGAGATACAACATGAACGGATAGACAGAAAATCATTTATTATTGAGCACCAAGAAAACTTGAATGTTCTGACATATTAGACAAAACTTCAAAAAAGACTGTTATGAAATCAAACATCTATCAGGCCTAATGCAATCCTTGAACTTGGTGCTTTTCTGCAAGTTTCATGTTATCAGGCTCCAAATTAGACAATGACAGCTGGAGGTCACCTCCTGTTGCAGTTTCAATTGTATTCTTGAATTGTGTCAAGGAAACTGTCAAACAATGTGTTGAAAGTAGAAGGGAAACTGTGGACTCCAATTACAGTTGCTGCTTGGGTATTTTATCCGTTCAGTTACCAATGAAGGGGGGGTTCCCTTCTCAGTTTTCAGTCTATCACCCCCTTCAAATGTGCCAGGGCCCCCTTGGGGGGCCATATGGCTCCCATTGAGAATGGCTGAACTAGAAGACCCTTCCAACTCAGTTTTATTTCATTGTTCCCTCTCTTACCATTCTTCTCTTAGATTTTATGTTGTAAGCTTTTTGGAAGAAAAATCTTTGTGTTGTTGTTGTGCCTGTTGATGGTGCCATATTAATAATGTTAGAACTACGAGTGCTAATAATTTTGTGCTTTTAAAGCCTTGTTGTCATTTCCAAAACATTTCTGCTGCAGACCTTTCCTGGCTGTAGCTCTTAGGCTATCCACTCCCCACTGCTTTAGCTTTTCTTTCTCTTTTTAGGAGTCTTGTGTCCATTCAGTTTTGCTGATTTATCTACCTTGTATGTTTCCCCCTGCCTGCAGACAATCCTCTGCCTACAACTGTCAGTCCTTTTGAAAAGAGGCAAGGGCAAAGGGGATCGTGGAGGAGTTACCTGTCAGTTCAGTCTGTGTGGAGGAGACTCGCTGTGCTGCTTGAATACATAGGTGAGTTATTCCTGGAAAGAAGTATCATTACATTGCTGTTAAGCAAAGAAGATTTTTTTCCCCTCACAGCATAGTAGATGTGGCATACCTCTGTCAGAGATTATATTAAATCATGATATTAAATCAGCTCAAGGGAGCTCAAATTGCAAATTAGATTCTGGGTTCAACAGAACCAGGCAGAAATGCTCACCTGTGAGTCTTGGAGAATCGACATATGTTACTCTGTATTCCAAGCAGCAAGATAAAGGCATGCTGCCAAACAATATACATAATATAGAACCTATATATACATGCTTATGTACTTCTTTCTGTGTTCCAGGTATCCAACTATAATTGAATTTTGCAAACACAATCACAGTTTAAGTTCCAGTATATATTTTTAACCACAATACAATGAATTGTATATTAAATTTGACACATATGCATTATCCCAAAAGTTGCAAGTATCCAACAAGATACCAGTGCAGAACCTGACTGCAAGGCTTTTCTGCCTGTGCTTCTCATTTAGACGCAAATCTTAAAGCCCTAAATAAATAAATAAAAATAGAAGCAAATGTAAAATAGAAATTACACTGCAAAGAATTTATTCTTTTGTTCTCTCCCAAATGCACAATTGAAAATACCACTACCTTATTCAAAGTGAGAAGGGCCTACTCCTTTAGCCCTGACATCTGAAACTTGTCCCCAATTCTTCCCCTCCTTCAGAACTTAACTGGCAAATACAGTCCCTTCCTTCAGGTTTAACCACCCACAGGGCCACACCGAAAGACTGTTATGAAATTACACTTGCACATAGTGCTGGCTCTGGAGAGAAATCCTGAAAGTTGCCCATCCACCTCCTGTTTAAAGAACTATTAGGGAAGTCAGGTAATTACCATTCAGTTCCAGCAGTTCAGGTCAGCAATAGGGCCAAGGTGCCAGAACAAAGGCATATCCAGTAGCATTGACAGTGAACAAAGTATGGATCAATGTTCTTGAGGAACACACACCAGGAGTCAAAAGAGGAACATGTTGCTTCCAGAGAGGTCAAGTGACAGCTACAGACTCCTTCATGCCAAGTCAATGATATTTAAGGGCTGGCACCTTCCCTCAGCTGTTGCCTGATTAATCAGTTTTGCCACAATAAGCACTCTGAGCATCATGCCGCCTCCCTTTCTGGTCTGTGCTGGGCTGTAGAAGGTATTGTTGGATTCATGTCTGTATGTTTTGGCTGCTGGGGAAGGTCCCTGTCTGTGTTAGCATTTACTCCTGGATCCTGGAAATGAGGCATGACACCTGTGATGCCCACTCTGATATGGAGTCTAGAATCACACAATCTTAGAACTGGAAGAGACTAGAAGGGTCATGCAGGAATACACCATCAAAACATTCCCAACAGACAGCTATCCAATCTCTATTTAAAAATTTCCAAAGAAGGAGACTCCACCAAACTCTAAGGCAGCATATTCCACTGTCAAACTGATCTTCCCATCAGAAAGTTCTTCCTAATATTTAGATGGAATCTCTTTTTCTGAAGTTTGACACCTTTGCTCCTTGTCCTAGTCTCTGGAGCACCAGAAAACAGGCTTGCTCCAGCCTCCATAAGACATTCCTTCAAATACTTAAACACAGCTATCATGTTGCCTCTTGACCTTCTCTTCTCCAGGCTAAACATACCCAGCTCCCTAAGCAACTCCTCATAGGACATGGTTCCCAATCCTTCTACCATTTTGGTCACTCTCCGCTGGACATGTTCCAGCTTATCATTACTTTTACTGAATTATAGTGCTCACAGCTGGACACAGCATTCCAGCTGGGGTCTGACCAAAGCAGAGTAGAGTGGCACTATCATTTCTCTTGACCTAGACAGTATACTCCTATTGATGAAGCCCAGAATCACATTAGCTTTTTTAGCTGCTGCATCACACATGCTGACTCATATTTAGCTTGTGGTCTACTAAAACCCTTAGATCCCTTTCACATATACTATGGTCAAGCCAGTTGTTACCCAGTTTATATCTGTGCATTTCATTTTTGCTGCCCAAGTGTTGTACCATACAGTTCTCCTTCTTGAAATTCATTTTGTTAATTTTAGCCCAACTCAATGATCTGTTACGATCATTTGGATCCTGTCCTCTGAGGTGTTAGGTACCCCTCCTAATTTGGAATTCACTCTATTCCCTCGTCCAAATCATTGATAAAGATGTTGAATAGCACTGGGCCCAGGACAGAACCCTCTGGGACACCACTAGTCACTTCTTTCTTGGATGAAGAGAGGAGCATCCTTTGGGGAGCATCCTTTGCGTTTGGTCAGTCAATCAGTTATAAATCCACCTAAGAGAAGCATTATCTAGCCCACATTTTACTAACTTGTTTGCACATTTTACTAACTTGTTTCCTCATGATATCATGGGGAACCTTGTTTCCCCATGATATCATGGGGAGCCTTACCAAAGTCAAGATACACTATGTCCAGAGCATTCCCTTCACATACCAAGCTAGTAACTATATATATATATAAAAAAGAGAGAAATAAGATTAGTCTGGCATAACTTGTTTTTGAGAAACCCATGTTGACTTTTAGTCATCATGGCATTCCTTTCTGAGGTTGGCCCCTCCCTAAACGGCAAACCCCAGGATTCCATAGGATGTTGAAAGTGGAATAATCATGCTATAAGGGCATAATGCAGAAATGGCCTGAGTGCGTACAGACTGTCTGTTTAATGAGCTAGAATCTTTCATGGTATTGATGTCAGACTGACTGGGCAGTAATTGTTTGAGTCCTCTCCCCCTCTTTTTTGGAGATGGGAGCAATATTCGTCCTCCACCAATCTGCTGGAACTTCTCCCTTTCTCTAGGAATTCTCAAAGATTATTTCCAGGGGTTTTGAGGTTATTTCTGCCAGTTTATCTCATACCTTTTATCTGATCCTGGAGACTTGAATTCATTTAAAGTAGCCAGGTATTGGTATACTGCCTCTTTACCTGTGATGTGCTACATTTCCACACCATTCATCTGCTCCATTTTCCCCAGATAGAGCATTATTTTCCTTTTGGCAGAAAACTGAGCCAAAGAACTTGTTCAACAGTTCTGCCCTTTTTTGCTGTCCCCTGTTAAGATTTCACCATTTTTTCCACACAGAGGCCCTACCATTTCCTTATCCTTCCTTTTGCTACAGACATAACCCAAAAAAGCCCTTATTGTTTTTAACCTCTCAATGAAGCCTGAGCCCATTCTATGCTTTAGTTTTTCTGACTTTCTCCCTACACTTGTTGGCTATTTGTTTGAATTCCTTTTTGGTGATTTCCCTCTTTGCTGTTTCTTGTACATGTCCCTTTTAAATCTTAGCTTCATTAAAAGTTCTTTAGATATCCATCCCAGATTCTTTAATTCTTTTAGACCTCCGATTTTTCCTCCCCATTGAAAATGTTAGAAATTGTGCTTTCAATATTCACTTTTAAGAAATTCCCATCTATTATGAACTCCCTTCTCTTTTAGCATTCCTGACCATAGGGCCACTCCCAGTATATCCCTAAGTATACTGAAATCAGTTTTCTTAAAGTCTAGAATGTATGTCTAATTATGCTTGGCTTTCCTTTTCTGCTGTCTAAAACTCCAGGAGAACATGGTCACTTCCACCCAAGGATCCAGTCACTTCCATCTCATTAACCAAGTCCTCGTTGATGGTTAAGATCAGATCTAAAATATCTGTTCCCCTTGTTCCCTCTTCCATCTTCTGCACTATGAAATTGTCTGCAAGGCAGGTGAGAAATGTGTTGGACCTGATACTCTTGCAGAGTTTAACTTCCAACAAATATCAGGGTAGTTAAAATCTCCCTTTACTCTTAATGTTTTTACATCTGTTTCAGGAAAGCACCATTAAAGTCCTCAGTCTGGCTTGAAGGTCTTGTAGTAGACCCCCCCACAATGACATCACTGTGGTATCTCTCCCCTTTAATTTTTACCCAAATGCTTCCAGGATTTAGGTCATGAATCTCTTCATAGGTGTAAATGTCCCTGACATATAGTGCTACTCCTTCTCCTTTCCTGTGTGCTCTGTTACTCTGAAATAGGTAATACCTCTCTATTGCTACATTCCAATCATGAGACTCATCCCAGCAGGTTTCATTGATGCCTATTATAATATATTTACAGGCTGTGACCCTGTTATCATAGAATCATACAGTTGGAGGGGACCCAAAGGACATCTAGTCCAATCTCCAGCCATACAGGAAAGTACAATTACAGTGCTCCTGACAGACAACCCTCCAACCCCTATTTAAAGACCTCCAATGAAGGGGAGTCAAGGCAGCCCATTTCAGCATAGATAGAACATAGAAATGTAGAGTTGGAAGAGACCACACAGGCCATCCAGTCCAACCCCCTGCCATGCAGTAACACCCTCAAAGCACTCCAGACAGATGGCTATCCAGCCTCTGTTTAAAAACCTCCAAGGAAGGAGACTCCACTACACTCCGAGGCAGCAGATTCCACTGCCGGACGGCCCTGACTGTCAGGAAGTTCTTCCTGAGGTTCAGGTGGAATCTATTTTCCTGCAGCTTGAATCAATTGCTCCTTGTCCTGGTCCCTGGAGCCGCAGAAAACAAGTCCTCTCCCTCCTCTACATGGCATCCCTTCAAATATTTAAACATGGCTATCATGTACCCTCTTAACCTTCTCTTCTGCAGACTAAACAAACTCAGCTCTCTAAGTCTATCCTCATAGGGCATGGCTTCCAGGCCTCTCACCATTTTGGTCGCCCTCCTCTGGACTTGCTCCAGCTTGACCGTGTCCTTCTTGAATTGGGGTGCCCAGAACTGGACACAGTATTCAAGATGAGGTCTAACCAGAGCAGAGTAGGGTGGTACCAATACCTCCCTCGATCTAGACACCATAGTCCTATTGATGCAGCCGAGAATTGCATTGGCTTTCTTGGCTACTGCTGACTCATGTTCAGCTTGTGGTCTATGAAGACTCCTAGATTCCTTTCACACATACAGCTATCCAGCCATGTGTCCCCCATCCTATATTTCTGTATTCCATTTTTTCTACCTAAGTGTAAGACCTTACACTTCTCTCTGTTGAATTTCATTTTGTTTGCCTTGGCTCAGCTCTCCAATCTACCCAGGTCATTTTGAATTTTGATCCTGTCCTCTGGCGTATTAGCAACCCCTCCCAATTTGGTGTCATCTGCAAATTTGATGAGCATACCCTCTATTCCTTCATCCAAGTTGTTGATAAAAATATTGTACAGCACTGGGTCCAGGACAGAACCCTGTGGCACCCCACTGGTCACTTCTCTCCAGGATGAAAAGCAGCCATTCGTGATCACCCTTTGGGTTCGGTTGATCAACCAATTACAAATCCAACTAACAGTAGTCCTGTCCAGCCCACATTTTACTAGCTTCTTTGCAAGAATGTCATGGGGAAGTTTGTCAAAGGCCTTACCGAAATTGAGATATGCTGCATTTCACTGCTGAACAGCTCTTACCATCAGGAAGTTTCCTCTAATATTTAGCTAGAATCCTTTTTCTTGCTATTTCAACACATTGGTTCATGTCCTTGTCTTCAGGACAGCAGAAAACAAGCTTTCTCCATCTTTTCTATGAGAGACTGAGAGAAGTAAGTGTGCATGTGTGTGTGCATGTGTGTGTGTGTGTGTGTAATTTATTCCTCATCTTTCTCCTTGGATGGAATCTAAAGCAGCTTCAATGTTCTGCTTTGGTCAAACCACATCTGAAATACTGTGTACATTTCCAGGCACCGCAATGGAATGTATTAAGAGGAATGTGTTAAGAGGAGAATGAGCAACATCTGGAAACCAATCCCTATGAGGAATAGCTTGGGGAGCTAGCCATGTGTTACCCTAAAAGTGGGGGACATTGGGGTCCACCCACAGTGCCAGTGTCTCCTTAGAATTTGGTGGAATTAGAGCTCAAAAAAGGCCAGCAAGAGGAAGGTGATGACAGGATCTTTTCACCTATGTATGCCAGTATTAACTCTAGAGAGGATTCCAGTTAAAAGTTAAATGAATTATCTTATTCATATTAACACGCACATAAGAAATCAGATACTCTTAAAAATCATACAAGGCCATCAGAAAGTGAGGAAAGAAAGTTGGATAGAGAGAGATTAGGTAGAAAGGGTGATAGTTGCCAGTTCTGAAGAAGGGGTCGCAACAAAGTGGTTCAGACAGTGTCTGAGAGTAGCACAGAGGGACAAAGATCTGGGTCATCACGTACAGAGTCATGCATCCAATTACTACGTCCAATGTATTACAATTTCCTGAGGTTGAAGCTAGGGTTTTCTATACCCCATTTCCTATCCTACAGTGGGTGGTTAGACAAAGTGGTCATGGCTTTCCAACAGAACTGACAAAAGAGTCTGGAATAGAATAATTACCTTAACTCTAGGTGACAAAACATTGATGGGAGTCATGACAATCTCTTAACGTCTTGCTTGGGCAGGGGATATAGGGAAGATTTCCATAGGGCAAGATTAAGGGATGGTCCCTGGTTGTTTCACTTAGGCAGTTTCACCTTCCATTGTTTTCAGGTGCATACAGAGCCTGAAATGTTGAAAGAATTAGCATAGACCCATTAGCATCAGTTTTTCCTGCCTAATCCTCTCTGAACTTATGACCTGACCATGTCTAAGGTTAGCCTGACCTGGCAACATGTTTTCTGGTCAGTGTGCTTTCAAGCATGTTTTCCAACCATAAATATGTTCAATTATGAAAACAGTATATCCCGCTGAAGAACAGAAGACAGAGAGGTACCAGGATAGCCATCTTTAAATAGCTGTTAAATGTCTGTACTTCTGTTATGCAGCCTAGAAATTGTATTGGTGTTTGGGCTGTTACATCATACTTTTGACCGATGAGCACATCACTCATGAGTACATTACTCATGCAGCTACATCAGAACTGAATGTTTGAACTGCCTCTAATGTGTGTGGAGTTGAATGCATGGAGTACCAAAGTGTGCTGTTTGAGATGAAGTCGAGAAATATGAAAACTGCTTGTTATTCTCTGTTGCTTCATTTTTCAGGCTTGATCCAAACAATCTAGTCATTACTTGATAATGAATCAAGTCATTAACATGTCTTGGTCAACTCACTCACTCTTAGGGATGCTTCCTACATATGTGCCCACTTCTCATTCTGTCCAAGAGATATTCATAAGGTTCTTAACTAGCCAGGAAAATAGCCCTTACCTACACTGGTGAATGTCACATGCAGATTCTACCATTAAAAGTTAATAAGTAATATTATATTTTAAAAAAACTACTGATGTTTTCTTGTTCATAGCTACTGATTTTTAATGCTAGTATTATGGGCCAGTGTTATGAGTCCACTGGGGTGGCAGCTTGATAAAATCCATAAGCCCCAACTAGACTGATGCCTATTTTAACAAAAGCATGCTAAGAGAATCATCATGGAAGATAAAGTAAGATTCTGTCCTTTTATAACTGTAACACTGCATAAGTCATGACAAAGGATAAAGGCAGAAATGACAGCAATTTCTGTAGCACCTGCAGATGATCCTTTGAATTATTTGGGCAATTTTGGTTTTTACATTGATGATGAATTCTGATCCATTGGAAATGCAAATGTTGAGCTAAACACTGACCACAAAAACTCAGCACAGCATTAAATACACAAATTATGCCAAATGAAGGTATTAGAAATGCAAAGCTTATTCATGGTAATTTTGATGTTTAGAGTGCTAGATGACCCAATATATCATCCATCATCTTCCAAAGACCATTCACAGTAAATGAAATCTAAAACATTTTAGAGTATCTGATTTCAAATCATTAACAGAATGCAGGAGGCATTTGCCTAAAACCTCCTCTGGTCTGCATATCACTTCGGTATGTACCTTTAGTAACGTTTTATAGATATGTCATCAAAGATCCCTTTGCAAACCATAATGTTACAGGTAGACACAATAACCATCTGTTGGAAAGTGGCTGTAAGCCAAAGGAGCATTTTGAGACAATTTTGTTGGCACAGAAAGATTTGTGCATGGGAAAAAAAAATAGAAGGCAACTTTAGGTTCTGATTCAGAGGCTAATTTTATTTTATATACAAGTAGGAATCTGTAAAGAAAAAAAGTGAAATAATACCAAGGTATAAATGCATTGAAGAACAAGGGAAAGAAACAAAATCCTTTCTTAAGTTTTGGTCAGTAAACAAACCAAGAGAGAATAGTTTTTCAGTGTGTTGACGATGTTCTGGCAGTTCATTAATCCCAGCAAAATCTCTCCAAAGTTACTGATGCGTGGATTCCATTTTCAAATTTCTCATTAGTTCCTCTTTATGGATTAAATGCTGATGTTCACGAGTGAATGCACACAGCTTCAGCTGATGGATGTAATTGGGTTGTAATGGATTTTAGCTGCTGTTCCTTCTGATCTAGCCAATTTGAAATGCAGTATCAATGTATTCTCCCCATATCTCTGTTGGGAATGAGAAATTGAAACCTACAAGATGAAATTTATCAACTTTCATAAAGTCAGCTTCAACTATCATAAAACTGTATTTGAAATAAGCAGATTTGATCCCTCTGTATTCTGGGTGTCCCAACATTGATTTAGGTGCAATAAATATTACCAACCCAGGATGACATTAACATAGCAAAAAATTTAATGGTAGGAGCATAAAATGGCAAGGAAAGATTTAAAGGCTGAAAACCCTCCTTCCAGTTTCATGCATAAATAAACAAAAATGATTTGCCATCACACTGGGTCCAGCTACAAAGACTGGGTCTTTCTTTCTTCCCAAGTATGATGTTATTAATTCTGCAAAATTCATATTTTATTTATTGGGGAATTAAGTCAGTGTAGAGTATTTGAGAAGAAGCACAGTGGGACAGATTCGACAAAACATCTCCTCAGATCTAACCTGTTGCTTGAAGGGGGCTGCAAGGGTCAACAGTGGCTTTACCTGCCTTGCCTAAGGATGGCTAGATTAGTTGGTTCCTAATCAACATCGGTTTCACCCATGTTCCCTCACAAAGAGGATTGGAATGTGAAGAATATTTATTAAGGATCGTATTCATGTCTTTGATGAAAAGGGGGGGGGTTGGCACTCAGAAAACTCCCGTGAGAAAAACAGAACATTCATGTTATGCACTTTGGGACATCTCTGGGATAATTTTCTGTGCAGAAATTCCTTTGCTCAGGAAATCATGGCTCAGAGCTTGCAAGACCTGAGCTGTTAATCATCATCATCATCATCATCATCATCATCATCATCATCATCATCCAAAGTACAAATAGCAGTCAAAAATGGGAGGAAACTCATTGTATTCTCAACATAGCAGGAACAAAACTACAGAAAGAAAAAGGAAAGCGGAGAAAGGAATATTTACATCCCATCTGTAAGTTTATCCCATTTCCACATTAAGCTGGAAAACATATGATAAAAATTTGCATTTTCAATTTTTACAATTTTCTTTGCTTTTTACCCTAAAATGAATATTCTTATATATCTACTGTATCAATGGTCATATGTTGTAAGTTTGAACTTCCTGAAATATCCCAACTGTGGCTTTCCTCTATTCATTTTGCATAAGCCAGATGATTTCCCTCCCATTATCCACTCTCTCCATCCACCCCCAAAAATCATTGATGTCATATTGGTCCATGGCCAGCAGTTGGCAGTTGGTAATTCATGAAACAATATCCAACTCCAACAAAATGTTACAGTGTTCCCCTTCCAAGATATTCCATTCCTCTTTCCATCTCCCTCTTAACAAGCCCCCAATTCAGTAACTACTGGGCTTGGTCAGTCATAACAGGACAGCTTGGTAGGGCATTCTTTAGGAAAGGTATGCAAAATTGCAACGTTATGTCTGAAATAGCTAACAACGTTGAACACTGGACATACTGAACAACAAAAATAACAAAAATACAATATACAGTATATACACAAGACATACCTCATTGTGAAAACACAGCAGGTTCCAAGCCTGTTTATATTCCATTCATTTCAATGGGTTTTTTTAAATGCTTAACTTTGGTAGGATAACAGCCGTGCTTATCATATAAAACAAGTCCCTCATCCAATAGTCAGTACAGCAAATAGAAGTTCCTCTGCTAGCATCTGTGGAGAACAGTTGTGCTTAAGATTTCCCAGAGGGGAATCTACCAATGCAAGCGTGTAGTATTCCATAATATGAGGGGCCTTTCACATTATACAATTATAGCACTACAATTCCACTTTAATTGTCATAGTTCCATCTTATAGAATCCTGGGATTGGCAATTTACCAAAGGATGTTTAAAGAATTCTCAGTCAGGGAGTTCTAGTGCCTCCAGACTACAAACTCCAGGATTTCATAGAATATAACCATAACAGTTAAAGCAGAATCATAGTTATAGTTGCCAGAGTGAAAACTGGAGAGTACTCCTGAACCTTTAATGACTGTGCAGGGAAGGAAATTTCAGCAAGTATTGCTTGTCATGCAAGCAGGTAACAAGTAACACATACTAAAATTCCATATACCTATGAAAGGTGTAGGAGAAATCTCCAGTTTTCATTCTGGCAAGTGTAATCATAGTGCTATAAATCTCTAGTGTGAAAGGTCCCTGGCCATTGCTTAATCAAGAAGCTGCTGCTATGCATTGAATTGTATTAACAAAATTTTATGTTGAGGGCAAAAAGGCATTCTTTTGAGAACTCCCCCTTTGGCACTAGCAAGATGTGGCTGCTGCTGAGACCTGAAAGAAGCAGAGTGATGTCCCAGAAACCCAACTCCATTTCCATGCATAAACTTAATCAAAGCCATTATCTGGTTTTACATTATCCAAAGATCCTCATCCCATCCTCAGGAAATGGCCAATTTGTGCTGTCTGAGTGGTTTATATACTGTATGTGGACATTGTGCCATGCTTTATTTTTCTTTGTGGTGCTCAATGGTCCACAGAGCTATTGCTCACCTTCCACCAATTTGTAGTACCAAACTACCTTCTGAGATAATAAACTTTAGTTCCAGGCAATAGTCTCCAGATTTAACACTGCAGCCATTCATCACCTTTTTAACTACCTCACATTAGTGATGCATGTACTGTTTAGATGCATTTCTATTCCACCAAGGCTTTAAAATCTCAATTATTAAGAGCATGAGGTGGAACAGATGACTCTGTTGTTTTATCCTCACAAAGCAATGCCAAATGGCAGTCTCCTAGGGATGTTGTAAATGCCTGGCAATTTCAGTGGGCAAGATAGGAGCAATGCTGAATGACTGGCTGCTTATTGAGATGCTTATGTACAAGCATAAAGTCTTGATAAGGATGGGTTAACTGAAGCAGAAGGCCTCTTCTCCACTATTGTTTTCTGCTACACCTTCACCTGTGTGGTTGATCTGTGTGCTGCCTTTTCTTTTACACTTTGACCACATTGAGCTTTCTGTTGGAACGACCTCTAATCCTCTACAACAGGGGTGGATGACTGTGGCAGGGAGCAATTTTCATCCACACAGTAAGTTGCACTTCGAATTGCACTCAGAAACAAACCAGTAGCCAGGGAAGTTGTTTCAACAAGGTTATAACTGGCCCAAATCAACATTTTGGACCCACTTGAGTTTCTGAACAGTTTCCAAGGTAGCCCCACATAAAGCACATCATACAAATCACAGAATCATAGAATTTCAGAGTTGGAAGAGGCCACAACAGCATCGAGTCCAACTCCTTGCCGTGCAGGAACACACATGCAAAGCACCTCGGACAAAGGGCCATCCAGCCTCTGTTTAAAGACCTCCAAAGAAGGGGACTCCATCACACTCTGAGGCAGCATATTCCACTGTGGAACAGCTGTTACCATCAGGGGATGTAATTGTTAGATCTGGATAAATGTGCACACTTAACTTGAATTGGGGAGGGGCTAATACACTTTAAATAAATATAATAGTTTGAGTGACCTCTCCTTCACAATTTTTTGCAAATATTTTTAAAAATGTTATACAATGTTTCAGAAAGTTAGCCAACATTCCCCACAATTTAGACTACCGCCATTTCCTTACTACACTGTTATAGTGCTATTATTCCACTTTCAACATCCTGTGGAATTCTGGGGTTTGTAGTTTACTGAGGCCAAGAGCTCTCTGGCTGATAATTCTAAATGCCCCTCCCTAAACTTCAAACCCCAGGATTCCATAGGTTGTTGAAAGTGGCATAATAGCACTATAGCAATCTAGTGCGGAAATGGCCAAAGATGCAGCTTCCATTTAATCAATGTGGATCTGGTTTTTCCAGGTCTTAACCCATGTCTTCAGGCCTATTTTATTGACATCTGCTGCTTAAAGTGATTTTTTTTTTCAACCATAATGATTCCTTCATCTCAGGTAGTAGAATCATCATGTCTCAAAAAATGAGAGAAAATAGAGCTGCCCTTAGGAGCCACCAATTTTAGCACTAAAAACCCACATCTTCCCTTCTTAGGAGGCACAAGTCTACAAACCGGAGTATCTTACTGGGCAATCAAAGGTTCTGAGGGACTGTATAGCCTCCTTTCACTAAAACTGACCTTTCGATCCCTTCAAAAGGAAAGGCATCTTGTTCAAGTTGGACCTTTATCCAAGCAATAATAGGCCTTCCTGGTTCTTTCTCATTCCTATTCTTGCTTTGTTTCTTGGCCTGACCTGCCAGTTCAAGTCAATATCTCTTCCCTGCCATACATAGACACACAGTATTCAGAGACATATTGCCTGATGGATCTATAGAGCTCTGATGGCCAATATTCACAGAGAGATTTTTAACCATCCTTTACAGACATCTAATTTAGTGTCATCACACAACATGTGATAATAAATTCCATAAATTATTATCATGTTATATTTGGAAATTCTTTCTTTTTTCTTTCATCTGAATATTTAGCGGTGGTGATGAAGAGGAATTGCCTCTGTCCGTCTTCTCCCCATAAGGAGAAGATAAGATAAACCTCTATAATGTCCTTTCTTAAGGCCTGTTTAGAAGACACTACAGCAAGAGGAGGAGACAGTGATGGTCAAACCCACAGGTCACATCCCAAATTCTGTGCCACTTTTTCCTCATTTCCACTGATGTTGGAAAATGGATGCCCATTCACAATGTAACAAAGCACTATTTGAGAGCATCACCTGAATAACATCATAGGTATTCTAATAATCTGAGATCCCAGTGGAATGGAAGAATGTTCATCAGTGCAACAGATACAAGGATGAATAGTGCAGTAGGAAAAAATGTGTCTTTCATGTTCTAGATTTTAAAGAATTTTAAAGAATGTTCTTCTTTCATTAAAAAAAAAAGTCCTATTTAGTTATTTTAGAGCTACTCAATTTGTTTTTTAGTTGTTATTCAGAAAACATGATGGTACTGAAACAGAGTTGACAAGTTGAATACAGGATGGGGTTCTGATAGCTTTAATTGTTAATAGATGAGGAATAGGTGAGTAATAGGTGAGGAAGAGGTCCAGTAAAGTTTTCTCAGGTGGCATAATGGCATATCTCTGCCTTTGCATCCCCAAATCCACCTTTTAGTTCCTGTAGGACCCCTAATATGGCTATTTACTGGCTGGGAGTGCTCTGATGTGCATGGCAGGGGATTGGACAGGATGGTTCCTGTAGTCTCTTCCAATTCTATGATTCTGTTATTCTAATGGGGTGAGGGAAAATATCTAGCTCTATCCCTGCCAGTCATGTGTTGAATACTGTAGCACTAGCCCCTAGGAAACCTTAAAGGGCTGTACACCTGCAATTGCACCCTGCCTATCTATACCTATATCCATATCTATATCTATATCTATATCTATATCTATATCTATATCTATATAGATATATTTGCCCCAGATGTCTTCTAGAGGGAGTAGGAGATATTTTCATTACATGGGGACATTATCACCATGATTTAAAGCCCCCCTGGGCCATTTTAGACCAGGAGAGGCAGTAAGTGAACAGAAGTCAATTCCTGTTCACTTCCTGCTTAAAATGGCTCAGATTGACCAAAAATGGGGCAAAAAATGGGGCAAAAAATGCTCCCCACACCCCTAGACAAAATTCAGGAGCAAAAAAAAAAAAAAGGTCTTGTAAAACAAAGTAGATAAAAATTGCATATTGTTATCCTGGGGTGGGGGACTGGGGGCCACAAAAATGGCTACCCTGTTATAGTTGGATGCATAGCAATTATGTCATCTTCAGTGTTGTATATCCAGCTACAGAAACAGAGAGGGATGCTTCTTCAGTGCTATCCCTCTCTACCACTCAATATATATTTGTGTTTTGGAGGCTGCAACATCTCAAAGGTGGGTTTTGAGGGTGAGGTAAGAGACAAGTCACAGTTCGATATGATGAAACTTTATGGTATCGCTTCGTGTTCCAAGATCTCTTAATGATTAAAGCTACAGAAGCCATGTCCCATATTCAGTCTCCCAAGCTTCTTCTAGAAGGATGTCTTGTGACAGCTGCCCTGATATGCCCCTTTGAAGCTTCTCCTGCTCCAGTCAATAGGACTGGCAGGGGAATGCTTTGTCCATGTGACTCTTTGGAAACAAACAATGCTGTCTCATAAATGAATACTAAAGAGGAGGCCCATCCTGGCAAGGACCTTGTTGTAGAAGTATGGCAAAATCTTGCAGTTGGTAACACTTTGATCAAGACAGGCCATCTTGGCACAGTGAGACAACCTGTTGAGGATTCTCCAACTTCCATGAGAAAGTCCAGTGGCAAACGAAAGACATTAAGCTTTTTTTTGTTGCTGCTGTATCCATGCAACTCCAGCATTTAACTGATGTAAATCAGGACACGTGCAGCCAAGCATCAGTGGTCAAAATGGCAAACAGTAGAATCATAGAATCATAGAAATGTAGAGTTGGAAGAGACCACGCAGGTCATCCAGTCCAACCCCCTGACATGCAGGGACACCCTCAAAGCACTCCTGACAGATGGCCATCCAGCCTCTGCTTAAAAACCTCCAAGGAAGGAGACTCCACTACACTCTGAGGCAGCACATTCCACTGCCAGACAGCCCTGACTGTCAGGAAGTTCTTCCTGAGGTTCAGGTGGAATCTATTTTCCTGCAGCTTGAATCAATTGCTCCTTGTCCTTGTCTCTGGAGCAGCAGAAAACAAGCCCTCTCCTTCCTCTATATGGCATCCCTTCAAATATTTAAACATGTCCCCTCTTAACCTTCTCTTCTGCAGGCTAAACATACTCAGCTCTCTAAGTCTATCCTCATAGGGCATGGCTTCCAGGCCTCTCACCATTTTGGTCGCCCTCTTCTGGACTTGCTCCAGCTTGTCAATATCCCTCTTGAATTGGGGTGCCCAGAACTGGACACAATAGTCAAGATGAGGTCTAACCAGAGCAGAGTAGAGTGGTACCAGTACCTCCCTCGATCTACACACCATACTCCTATTGATGCAGCTGAGAATTGCATTGGCTTTCTTGGCTGCTGCATCACACTGTTCAGCTTGTGGTCTATGAAGACTCCTAGATCCCTTTCACACGTACTGCTATCCAGCCACGTGTCCCTCATCCTATATTTCTGTATTCCATTTTTTCTACCTAAGTGCAGGACCTTACACTTCTCTCTGTTGAATTTCATTTTGTTCGCCTTGGCCCAGCTCTCCAATCTATCCAGGTCATTTTGAATTTTGATCCTGTTCTCTGGCATATTAGCAACCCCTCCCAATTTGGTGTCATCTGCAAATTTGATGAGCATGCCCTCTATTCCTTCATCTGAGTAGTTGATAAAAATATTGTATAGCACTGGGCCCAGGACAGAACCCTGTGGCACCCCGCTAGTCACTTCTCTCCAGGATGAAAAGCAGCCATTCGCGATCACCCTTTGGGTTCGGTCAGTCAACCAATTACAAATCCAACTAACAGTAGCCCTGTCCAGCCAGTATTAATGAGGAAGAACAGACAAGCTAGAAAATGCTGCAGTAGTTTGCAGCAGCTTAACAAACTGGTATGGACAAGATATAATACAAATATAATCTAAATATAAAAAAGAGATAAATCACAATTATATATTTATATAAATATTATGTATAAATATATATTAATATATAAAGGCAACGTGACACTAGTAATCATTCTTCCATTTTCTTTTCCAATGTTCACAAGACACATAACGCACAGGTACACAGTACACAAGCACACATAATATATCCTGCCTCTTCTCTCCAACTCTATTTTGCTGTTCAATTCTTTTTTTAAATCAGTTATGTATGATGGGAAAGGAAAGCAGGAAGAAAGAGCAATGCAGCTCTAAAGGACCCTGATGAGATTTCAGCAATACATTTCATACACTTTCATCACTTTTCTTAGATGTCAAATATAATATTATGGGAGTACATATAAAAAGATAAGCTATAAACTTTGCTATGACCTGACTGTAGCATTATTGGGTTATATAAAAGACTCAGTTCAATTAGTGGTCAGAGAATTTATCATGAACCTTTAGACTGCTGCAAAAATTATACTAGCAAAAGAGCATATGCTGCTCTAATGCGACAGTTTCCAGAGGGATAACTGTGTTGCGGCAAAACCAGCAATGAGTTTTGTGACACCTTTAAGAGGAACAAATGTGTTATGGCATCAACGTTCATGGACAGTTGCTCTTCATCAGTTGCATGAATGTTATTCTCAGTTGACAGATTTTTGTTTCTAACATGACAGCCATTGGAAGAGACAGTAATGGTGGTAGAGGAGGAAGAGGGTATTGTATCAATGAAAGCAGCCATGATACCAGTTGCAAAGGCGAGTAATAGACCCAGTGTCTTTGTTTGCTCTGTCTACATGTTCAGCCAAATATTTGAACATGCCATGTGCCTGCATAAAGGTGCACATCTCAGCTTTTTAGGCATTTGAGAATTTCTCTGTTTTCTTCTTGCTGAGTTTCTCCAAAATTTACTTGCATTTTCTTCCCATTTTTGTTTGCTATCTGCACAAATTTGTGGTTTCTTCTGACAAATGTATTCCTCTTCCAATTTCATTTCCAATGAAATGTATTTCTCTACTTACACATTTTTCCTAACCTCACAGTTATGTGTGAGATTTATGCAGCTCTTCCCCTACTGACTAAAGCATGCATTTGAACATTTTTTTATATTAAGTGTCTGTTAGCCATTGGCACTTTAAAATAGGTGCACTGTTTTGCAGCTGTTATTTGTCAGATATACCCTGCAAGGCTCACAAATGTACAAATGCTTGAAGTAAGTTATGCATTTTATCAGAATTCTCAAGTGGTGAAACAATGCTTCTTTTGTCAAGACTATTCAGTCTATTGAATTTTCTTAAATGATCGAGCTTTGTATATTTCATAAGGGCCTCTGAGAAGATGTATAGAACAGCGGCTAGAGTTAAAAGCATACAATCCATCTGGTCTGCGTTACCTCCATTGCCGTTGTTGTTATTGTTGTTATGTGCATTCAAATCAACTAGAAATTACAGTGACCCTATCCTAGGGGTTTTTTTTGGTAAGATTTATTCCTCAGAGAGTGAGTTTGACTTCCCCACAGTCACTCAGTGGGCTTTCCATGGCTAAGTAGAGATCTGAACCCTTCTCCCCAGAGTCCTAGGCCAACATTCAGATGCCTCCCATATCAGCTCCTTTGCACTTATGGTGACCCTATGGATTAGAGACCTCCAAGTCAGTTTAGGGAGCTAGGTATGTTTAGTCTGATGAAAAGAAGTTAAGAGTGATATGATGGCCATATTTAAATATTCGAAGGGATTCCATGTTGAAGATGAAGCAAGCTTGTTTTCAGCTGCTCCGCAGACTAGGACATGGAACAATAGATTCAAACTACAGGAAAAGAGATTTCACCTACACACCAGGAAGACATTCCTGACAGTAAGAGCCATTTGACAGTGGAATATGCTGCCTCAGATTATGGTAGAGTCACCTTCTTTGAAGATTTTCAGAGGCTGGATGGCCCTTTGCTGGGGGTATTTGAGTATATGTTCCTGCATGGCAGGGTGTTGGACTCAATTACTCTTGCGATGTCTTCCAGTTCTATGATTCTATGATACTGTAAGTCAATCTATCATTAATGCCCTGCTCAAGTCTTGCAGGTTCAGGGATTCCTTGGTTCTGTCCATCTGGAATGTAGTCCTCCTTTTTTCCTACTAGCTTCTACCTTACCAAGCATTATTGTCTTTTCTAGTGAGTCATATCTTCTCTTGAAATGGCCAAAGTACAACAGCTTCAATTTAGTCATCCTGGCTTCTAGGGAGAATTCAAAACTGATTTGCTCTAGGAGCTATTCATTTGTCTTTTTAGCAGTTCAGGTATCTGTAGGACTCTTTTCCAGCACCACATTTCAAATGAATTGATTTTCTTCCTTTCAGCTTTCTTCACTGTCCAGCTTTCATAACCTGTTACCTCAAAACATGGGTGCCATAAGGGCCAACTTGCAATGCCAGTACCTCCATTCAAAAGTGGACAATAATTAGAATAGGAGACTTGTGAAAGGGAGGCAACTTAGCAAAACTTCCAATGTTTACGGGCTTGCACAGGAAAGAATCAGCAAAAAAGTAAAATGTAAGCTAAAAATATCTTTTATTAACAAGATTCATACCAGCGTGCAAAGCTCAAACACTCATACACTTGCACAAGGACTAACCAAAAGAAAAGGAGGAAAGTGGGATAGTGGATGTTGAAGGATTCAGGCAATATTTACCAGTCTAGAGAGAAGTGGAGAAAGCAGTGATGTGGCTTAGGCAAGAACCTAAGGACAGTTCTTATTTGGGTATTGGACAGACAGAGTAACTGCACTGGACAGCCTGAAATCAGAAGCATTTGTACCTGGAAAATGTTCTGCGAGTATGATTGTGACTCACAATCCCAACTAAGTGGACAATGGGAGTTGCAACACAAACAACGAAGTCCAGATGGAGTTAATGGGCTTAGTGTTTGAGTGACAAGAGGATAATAGTTGTAGTAATAGCTATGTATTGTAGAGAGGTGAGGAAACAGTGGGAATACATCCATGTGTGGAGGAATGAGGGTTAAGACAATCACAATTTGGTAGGAACTTCCCTATTTCAGCTTTGAGAGTTCAACTTGGTGTTTCACGCCTATTGTATTCAGAGCAGCTGTACTATTGTCATAAACTGACTAGGTCTCTTGCCTAAGAGGTAGGTATGGCTGACCTTCCTTGCCGTGTCATGTTTATAGTCAGGAATTCCAATCTTCCAGCATGACCTTGCCGTCACCTCAAGTATTTTTTATATCAGCGCCAATTAATATGGTGCCAATCTAATATGATTTGCCAATTAAACAATGCCAATCATGGGGAGTGCACAGTGTCAAATTGGAAATAAAATGGCATGGATAATCCTGACTTTAATATTCAATTATATATCTTGACACTTCAGGATCATGTCTCATTCCTTGACAGCTGCCCTTCCAAGTCCCAGATTTCTTGAGTACAGTCTCCATTCTGATTAATGACAAAGGCCATTTCCGCACTAGGCTATTATACTGCTATTACTCCACTTTTAACATCCTATGGAATCCTGGGGTTTGCAGTTTAGGGAGGGGCCTTTGAGGCTCCTCTCTAAACTGCAGACCCCAGGATTCCATAGGATGTTGAAAGTGGAATAATAGTGCTATAACAGTCTAGTGCGGAAATGGCCTAAGCTAAGGTATGGAAATCGTGAACTATTTCAATATCTTCATCATCTACTTTAAGGTTATGTAAACCACTTGTGGTCATTTTTTTTCCTAAATGTTCAACTGTAAACCTTCCATCGGGCTTTCTACCTTGACTTTTTCCAGTAGTTGTTCCAAGTCTTTGCTGTTTTCTGCTAGTAGTATGAAGTCATTTGCACATCTTAAATTATTAACATTCCTTCCTCCAACTTTTACTCCTCCTTCCTCCAAGTCTAACTCTGCTTTACAGATGATATGTTCAGCACACAAGTTAAATAGATAAGATGATAAAATTCAGTCTTGCCTGACCTCTTTGCCAATTGGAAACCATTCCATTTCTCCATGTTCTGTCCTAACAATAGCCTTTTGTCCTAAGTACAGGTTATGCATTAGGACAATCAAATGTTGTGGCACACCCATTTCTTTAAGAGTCATTCATAGTTTCTCATGATCTACACAATTAAAGGCTTTGCTATGATCTATAAAGCACAGAAAGATTTACTTTTGCAATTCTTTGGTGTGCTCCGTTATCCAACATATGTTTGCAATATGATCCCTAATGCCTGTGGATATGACCTCCATACTTGCTCCTAATTCCACATTAATCTGTGGGCTTTTGACTTTGTTTTTTGTGTGTATTTTCTCTCAAAATTGAAATGTGTACGCTTAATGAGGTGGTAAAAATGGCAAGAATGGCACTGAGACATTTGGATAAGTAAGAAACTGGATAGACAGCTATGTTTCTATCAGCACATTGAACCAAGAAGTGCAGATCTAGTGGTTTTGTTACACCCCAAAGTAACCCTAAGAGAGGGCCCCTGAATTGGCATGACTTCCCCCATATTGGATATTGGTTAGCAAAGGTCAGTCGCAGTTAAAAACAGCCTTGGCATTGACTGGGAAATCCTTAACACTATACCGTCTCCCTCTGCTGAATGGGAACGTAGACAATGTCCTTTAGGCTAAAAGACTGATCTATTGTTCTGAGTCACATATCTCTAGGCAGGCAATAGACTTACTCCTGGACACTATCACACCCCAAGCCTTGTGCATAGCCAAACAACATCTATCAATTCGGAATTTTAAGCCTATCAATCCCCTGGACGTTCCCAGGAGAAACAATACCAAGGAGGGGTCGTGATATTTGCCTAACATTATATTCCGCAATCATCACCCATTAACGCCACTTTGCTAGCCGGTGCCTGGCCTGAGGACAGAAATTGGCTATAAAAATTCTCACTTTTTGAGCCTCTTCGGAGTGCCTCCCAGACTGGACAAGGGCCTGTTTCACTACTATCGAGGTTAAGTCTCTCAGACGCTGCTGAGAGCTAAACGCGACTCGCGTCTTTGATCCTCCGTGAACCTCTGCTGTGGCCAGCCTTCCAGCCCCAGGATCCAGCCTCCCCTTGGTGCTTTACACTGAGCCTTCGCTGATCTTCTCACTCTCCAGGAAGCCTAGACTAAGGTCTGTATGCCCTCTCTCTCCCAACTGCCTCTTGTTTTTCCAACTTTATTTCAATAGCCCTTGTGTGATTGTCTTATTATTTGCTAGCGTGTGTTGACCTTCGTTGTTAGTTTTAATAAAATTACTTTAGATCATTTCTCTGACTTCTGTGTGGTTCTTACTCCGTAGACATAGGGTGAAAGATCCCTCGCCCTGACCTCTCGCAAGCTCTGAGTTCCTTTGCTAATTCCCCCAGTGTGAAGTTTGTTTGGGTGTCCTCGAGATACCCCCAATTTTCAGGGTAATAGTTTTGCATATGGTTTTGAAATTCTAATTCTAATTCCCATTCAGCCATGAAGTGGGGAACTGTGGGACACATTGTCTCTCTCTCAGCCTTTTTTAAAGGGAAGTGCAGGCAGAAATATCCTCAGGTCTTCTTCATATAATGATTGAAGCCTTAAACATGGAAGGGACCACATCAACATTGGCCTTGCTTTAATGTTGTGAACTTCATACCTTCCAACATTTCCCAGTTGCAACTCAACAACATCTGGAGGGCCACATGATTCCACCCCCTTTTTAATCCTCTGTTGGCCCCCTTTTTAGGAACTATTCCAAGGCAAAGGATGGGAGTTTGATAGTTATTCCTTCCCATCTGTCAGAGTATCAGCTCTCTAGCAAGGTGATGAATTGGATTTGCCAGGAATGAGAGTATGCCCCTGAAGACAAGAATGTTTATACATGGCACTATAAGGGTATGTCTCTGACAGCCTACACAAGGGCTTAAGGAATGTTAACAGCACGTTTCATGCCTGGGTGCCACTGTATGGGGTAAACATGCTTCTTTATGCCCCCAAATGTTGTGTTACAGCGTTTTGTGATCCATGATGGAAAGTATCTTAAAGTCCCCCCTTTGTTAGCAGGTGTCACATTCACTACAAGGACTCAGCTGAATTTTTTGCCTTCCTTCTTGACCTTTCACTTTGGGGTGTTTGGCCATATCTTTGCTGGCTCTAAAAGGTCAACAGGTCAGGGAATCATTGTGGAATTTTTGTCGGGCTATGTCATCTTCTTCCTGTCAAAGTAATCCTTGGAGCGGTAAATCTGACTGAATTCAGTTTTATCATTTGAATAATTTTCCATAACCTTCTGACATCTGCACAAGCATTAATCAAGGAACCTAGTGAATATCGATGTGTAACACACTGCATTATGACAAGAAAACTCAACAATCCATGAAAATGTCTCTGGCTTTGAAGTGTAGAAGTTTGAGCCTATACAGGTCTGCTCGGAGATATGGCCCATTGAATTCAGTATGGCTTGTTTCCTTGTAAACATATACAGGATTGCAGCCGGTCCATACTTGTTATTTAAGTACTGTTATTTTCAATACATGATTTATCTTAGTGGTGTACAATTCCTTTCTTCTCCCAATAAATGTCATTAGTTTCTCTCTCTCACTCACTCAGACACAACACATTTGTTTTGGTTATAGAGTTGTGTGTGTGTGTGTGTTTGGCAGTTTCAGTTTGCAGCTTGCTTTGGGAGAAACGGCACATAGCAATTCTAATTTCTTTCTAAGTATAAAGGCAAAGGAGGAGGCTGGCTGTGTTCTGCACCGCTAATTCCCTGCTTCCATTAGAAGTCTGATAGATTTCAGCTCTGCAGTTCTAGAAATATTGGAATCTACCTTAAGTTAAGTCCAATTTATTTGTCCATTTAATTCCACAGTGTCTTTTTAATTCCCAGGGACACTCCAGGATCTCAAGCAGAAATCTTTGTAATCACTTCTCAGAATCCCCTTCTCCCCCACCAATGATGACTGCGAGAAATGTATCACTGGGCACAGGTAATTCAGACCATTTCTGCCCTACGTTGTTATAATGCTATTATTCCACTTTTAACATCCTGTGGAATCCTGAGATTTGCAGTTTATGGAGGGGCATTTAGAATTCTCAGCCAGAGAGCTGGTTTGGGCCTCAGTAAACTACAAACCCCAGAATTCCACAGGATGTTGAAAGTGGAATAATAGCACTATAACAGTGTAGGGCAGAAATGGCCTCAGTAACAGAGATTGGGAAATTTGTTTTTTTGGACTATAGTGGTCCATCGGTTCATCAGCTATGCTGGGTGAAATTCTTTGGCAGCTGTAACCCCTAAAAGTTAATTTTCCAAGTTCTGTTGAAGGCTCACCTTCTGTAATGTAAACCTGTCCACCAGTTGAGATCTTCAAACTGAAGTTCTTCTCAAATTCTTTCATCTTTAGAGGTCACAAGAAACCTGCTGAGGAGAGGACCTTTTCTGGCTGATGCCACACTTGTGAAATCCCTGTCTTAGATACATATTGTTGGTGTCACTATCTTTCACATGAGAGGCAAAGTCCAACCAGTAAACTAAAACCAACCGTGAAGAAAGTGCAGGTCACAGGCACAATGTTGCCTCCAGCCTTGTTTATGTACCCCAAGCCCCCCAAGAGAACTATTAATCCCGCAGAGCCTTCCACTTGGGCCAATTTGGGCTCCACTTGCTCCCATGTTACCCTGACTTCTGGGGGTCCCATGGGGGACACCTTGATTCACTCCAAGTTACAAAGATTGGGGAAATTAGCGGAGCACTGGCATTAGCAAAACAAGGGGCAGGGTAACCCAGCAGGATCTTTTACCCAACTTTACAGAGTCAGACCAAGGCAAAAAGCCAGACAAATGTGTCGAATAAATGAATTTCATTAAATGAATACACTATCACACATCAACGCACTCACTCACTCATGCACACGAGGCCTACTGAGAAGGAAAAGAGATGAAAAATGGATAGAGGATATAGCAAATGGAATGTAGAGGCGGTGATATTGCACCTATCCTGAAGTCTTCGATCTGTGAAACAGTGAGAAGAATGGAGCTCAGCAAAGAGATGGCTGAGGGGATAACTCAACTAACAGAGTGCCAGTCTGCTAGCGTGGTGGAGAGTTCTCCAAAGAGACCCTCAAAAACTAGGACTACTTATAGGGCAGAACGTTCCTTGAGGGCAGGCCCTCTCCTAGGAAGACCAATGGCCAAAACAAAGGAAACAATGCCATACAATGGCAAGTGGGTTGCAGTATTGTTTCAAGTAGGGTTGCAGTCAAGTAGGGTTGCAGTATTGGTTTATGTAGATGGACCTCACTTTATAAGATTTTTCCAGAGTCAAAGTTGCTCAACCTGGGAAAAACACACTAATCCCCTCAAGTTGGCTACTCTTGGCTGAGGACCCTTTGTTTCTCCTTGGGCTACATGACTGGGGATTTTTCTGGTCTTGACTTGTTTTCAGTTGTTTGACCTCTCTGCCTTCATGCCCACCTGGGCAACCTCTCTTATAGTCCCTAGGATAACCTCTTATAGTCCCTAGGATAGGATATGCCAGTGGGGTAACACCAAAACCTCTCTATATTGCTTCTCTAGAGGCTAGAACATGAGACTAAGTGCCTTTCTCCACTAGACTGTTATAGTGCTATTATTCCACTTTCAACACCCTATGGAATCCTGGGGTTTGCAGTTTAGGGAGGGGCATTCAGAATTCTCAGCCGGAGAGCTGAGCCAGGATTTCTTTAGCTGTGTACTCCTGCATGGCAAGGTGTTGGATTAGTTTACCCCATGGTTCCCTCCAGCTCTAAAATTCTATGATTCTGTGAAGCAGTCCCCAGAAGTGGCAGTTTGCCTCTTCCTTTGATATACACCCCCCCCAAAAAAAAAAAAAAACAGAAAAGCCCAAGCCACAGAAAACTGACCAGAAGTGGTATGAAGCCACTCTTGCTTTGGTGAGAAGTCACTTTTGCTTTGGTGTGCTGGTTTGGCTCACAGCAGGGCTGAAAGGGTGAATGCCTCTCCTATGAATAGCTGTCACTGAAAACCAAATACAACCAGAAGAGACCTGGTGTCATTTCTGCTTTGTCCTGAACATTCCAGCACAGTCCACTGGGGAGCTGCAGAGATGAAAATTGGCTTCAGTCCCCCACCCGGTTCTTCACTCCTGAGTCCAGTTTTTAATGGTAATAGTAATCTACTTTGAAGGGTTGCAGTTTGCATTGTTTGACTCATTCTAGTTGGTTGACTGGTTGATGGATGGATAGATTGATTGCCTGGTCTCAGCCTAGAACTGTTATGCAGAATATTTAAAAGAAATGGAAGATAATTTAGCAGTACAATTAAAGCCATATTAATATTTTATATGCTATTACAATATGTCTTTTAAAAATAATCAATTCAATCTGTGCTCTACAGATTATAATTCCTTTTGATTAACTAATGAAATTGTTCATGGATTCATTTAACAATTACATTTAAAATAGGCTTACATTTCTATTATTGAGTGAATTGATCAAGCTGGTAGACAAGTAGTATTGAAACTTTCCCTAATGACTGTTCAACAAGAAGTCATGTTGTTGAGAAGACAAGAAAGGTTTAGTTGTAGGAATCAACTTGCCCCATCAACATCAAAAGACAACAGCAGTGAGAACAATGACAGCTCCAGCATATGAGAAACAGGAGACGAGCGCCTTTGGTTTATTCATCTCCACATTTGTATTTCAACTTTCTCTTCACATCAAATAGAATTTTGCACACTTATCTTTGTGCCTTTGCACCTACAGCTCTCTCTGTGTGTGTGTGTGTGTGTGTGTATGTCAATTTGATGAGAGGCTTTGTGTGTTTTCTAACTTTGACACTCTCTGAAGTTCTTTCTGTTTGATCCAGTGTCTCTAAACTGCCTATGATCAGGGGTTTATGGGTTGCTTTGGAAGAAGCCTTCTGTCACACTTTGATGAGCAAATGGGATAAGATTTTTAGGACTTCTTGTCTATAAACACATGGAAATTAGAATTGTTGTGCTAATAATTAATTGGAACAAATTAAGTATTAATTAACCATGATTAATCTGCCTGCCTATCTGTCTGTCTGTCATATGTCATACATCATCTATCATACTATGGCCACTTCCACACTAGACTGTTACAGTGCTATTATTCCACTTTCAACATCCTATGGAATCCTGGGCTTTGCAATTTTGGGAGGGGCCTTTGAGGTCTTTGAGGGGCCGCTCCCTAAACTGCAAACCCCAGGATTCTGTAAGATGTTGAAAGTGGAATAATAGCACTGAAACAGTCTAGTGCAGAAATGGCCTATATTGGATTTCGCTATGAGAAGATTTTACAAAGGTCTCTCACATTATGCATCTATAGCACTTGAATACCTCTTTTAACTGTCATGGTTCAGTCCTATAGAATCCTGAGATGTTTTGCTTCATGAGGTACTTAAACTTCTCTGCCCCAAGAACTCTAGTGCTTCACCAAACTACAAATCCCAAGATTCTACAGGATGCAGCCATGGCAGTTAGAGTGGTGTTACCACAGTTTCTAGCCCAGACTTGTGGGATATTAGATATCATTTTGATATCACTAATTTGGCCTACTATACCCCTCTGTTCTCTTATACAAGTTGGGGAAATTAGCAAAGAGCACAAGCTAACAATACAAGAGGCAGGGCAATGGAGCAAGATCTTTTACCCAATGTCTACGGGGTCAGGCCAAGTCAAGGAGCAAACAGAAGTAAAATATAATTGTTGTTTTTATTAAATACAATTAAACAAATGTATGCAGCACACTCACACAGATAACTATAGAAATGAAGGTTGGAGTCAGATAGATGGATTTTAGAGGAGGTTTTTGCTATGGGTAATACTACACCTGTACTGAAGCCCGGGTAGTCTGAAGCAGAAGTTTGTAGATATGAAGTTCTCAGTACGAGGGACTGAGGGGAAGGTGCTTGTGGGGTCCCCAGACAAGCTTGCATACAGGCACGGCCGCTAATTGCTGTAATGTTCCACACAAATACAGGCAGGCCAGAAATAGCTGTCCCGCTGCTTCAGGAGACATCAAGGCAATTACCACATTATGTATGCACGCTACCTACAAAGAACTCCCTGCCCCGAACAGGCAGCTTGATTAGCCGAATACTTATCTGTCAAGCACTCTGCGTTTGCATACTGGCTACTCTATTGACAATTCGAACCTAACTCAATCATGTAAAATTCTGACCTTTCGGAGGTTTTGTCTCCAGCCCAAAACTCATTGTTTTCCCCAAGTACGGACTAACCTACGGCCACATTTTCCCCTATAAGAACCCCTGACTTTGAGAGCTTCCTTGGATCGCTCCCGACTTCCATCCCACCTTGCTGCTGCTGTGCTTGGCTAGCCTTCCCCTTTTGAAGAAAAATAATGAGGTCCCGATAGAAACGGTATGGGAAGCCAGTAAAGCAATGATGCGGGGCTTTCTAATACAACAAGAAATAAAAATAAAAAGAGAAAGGAAAGCTAAAGAACAAGTATTAGTAGATGAAATAAAACAACTGGAAGTGTAACTAAAAATTTCTCCACAAAATACTAAGGTAGCAGATGAGATAAAAAATACTACAAAAACAAATATCATTGCAGAATACACAAAAAATAGAAAGAAAACTGAAATTTACGAAACAAAGAATTTTTTTTCTTGCAGACAAAATGAATAAATGGTTAGCATATAAAATTGAAAAAGAAAAACATCGGATTTTATAGATAAATGAAAACAAAATTTTTTTGATGAAACAGGAGGAAATTAAGAAAGCGTTTGAAAGATTCTATAGAAATTTATTTACAATACTAAGAACTAACCAAATGAAAAGAGATAGAATAAAAGATTACATAAGTAGAGGGGAGATACCAAGAATTACAGACGAGCAAAGAAAAGAACTAAATATAGCTATTACGAAAGAAGAGATATTACAAGCCATACAAAAACAAATATTAGGGAAAGCCCCAGGACCTGATGGCTTCCCAGCCTTATACTATAAGACATTTCAGGAACAATTAATCAAACCACTCCATACAATAGGTATAGGTAGAAATGCCCGACCCCCTCCATGGGGCGAAGCAAATATCACCTTGATTCCAAAAGAAAGAAAGAAATCCATAGGAACTAGGTAATTATAGACCAATAGCACTTTAAATGTAGACTATAAAATATTTGCTACAATTTTAGCAGAAAGATTTAAAAAGATCCTACAGGTAGTGATACATACAGATCAAAATGGTTTCTTGCCGGGAAGAATGATAAAAAACAACATAAGGACAGTATTAAATATGGTAGAATATTATCATAGACATAATGGTGTTATGTTTCCTAGATGCGGAGAAAGCATTTGATAGAGTAAACTGGATCTTTTTAGAAGAAATAATAAAGATTATAAATTTAGGACAAAAATATGCAGAATGGATTAAGTCAATTTATAAGGACCAAAGTGCCAGGATAATAATAAATGGGGAAAAGATGGAAAATATAATGATAAACAGAGGTGTGAGACAGGGATGTCCTTTATCCCCTCTCCTATTTAGTTTGGTTCTAGAAATATTAAATAATAGAATTAGACAAGAAAGCCAAATACAAGGAGTCAAAATTAGAAACCAGGAGTATAAACTTAGCGCCTTTGCAGATGATTTGGTTATTATCCTTGAAGACCCGTTAACAAGTATAGAGACACTAATGGATATATTGAACAATTTTGGAACACTATCAGGATATAAAATAAATAAAGACAAGACAAAAATGATTACTAAAAATATACCTGTAAAAGAAGAACAAGAATTAACAAAATATACAGGCTTTAGAATTGAAAAAAAAGTAAAATATATAGGTGTAAGCATTACGAAAAATAATGTGGACTTATTTGAAAATATTTATAAGATGGTATGGGCTGAAATAAGAGAAGAGTTAAAAAATGGGATAAATTAGAATTATCATTATTAGGTAGAACTGCGGATGTCAAAATAAACATACTACCCAAAATGAACTTCTTATTTCAAAATCTGCCTGTAATTATGAATGAAAAACCTTTTAAAGAATGGAATAAAGACCTGATAAAATTTATATGGAAGGGGAAAAAACCAAGAATAAAACTTAAGACTCTGGAAGATACTAAAGAAAGAGGAGGAATAGGATTATCCAATCTAAAATTATATTATTATTCAAATTGTTTAGAATAGGTAACTGATTGACTAATGTTACAAAATACAAGATTACTATATTTAGAGGGACAAGGACTTTATTTTGGGTGGCACATGTATGTGTGGAAAGGCATTAATAGATAAAGTATTTAAAGTTCATTTTTTACAAAAAGCCCTTTTGACAGCCTGGTTAAAATATAAAAGACAATTATATTAAGAAATACAGTTTAAGGATAAGATAATGAATAGTCTGGAACAAGCTTTGTATGGTTGCTGACGGTGATAATGGAGGACTTACGATATAAGATATACGCTAATAATTATTTGCTCTGATTAACATGGAAGAATCAATGTACAAATGTGAAATTACACAAAACGTCTTTGTATATAATTTGTTTTCATTTTTGATGAAAATTAATAAAAATTATATATATATATATATATATATATATATATATATGACAATTATATTTTAAAATCCCACTTTGGGTATCGGTCCATGAAGCATTTTACAAAAGAGAGATACCTATAACAAACAAATGGATAATATATAAGGATCTTTTGAAGATACAGGGTGCTAATATATATTTTAAAACAAATGAAGAACTCATGTCTTATGGCTTAAATATGCATTGGTTATTATTAATGCAATTAGCAGACAGGTATAAAATGGATAAACAAGCAGAAGACTTTGAAACGGAGGAAAAAGAATTTGATAAGATACTAAAACCAGGTACAGAGCATAAAATTAGTAAAATATATAAACATCTTCTAAATCTACAAAACGAACAAGAAGTAGTTAAAACAACTATGGTAAAATGGGCCCAAAACTTTAATCATATAATTACGATGGATCAATGGGAAAAATCATGGAATACCAGCCAGTTTGAGAGAAAACTATTACAAAATGCTCCGTGGGTGGTATATAACACCGGTACAGATCTCAAGGATCCACAACAAAGTAAAGGATACCTGTTGGAAATGTGAACAGGGCACATTATATCACATATGGTGGGGATGTAAACAAGCAAGGAGATTTTGGGAAGACATACATAACAAAATACAAGAGACAACAGAGTTAAAATTCCCATGAATACCAGAAATATATTTACTTAACATGATAGACTGTATACAATTAGATAAAATCCAAAAGAAAATCCTTTTATATATGATAACAACGACAAGACTCTGTTATGCTCAGATATGGAAACAGAAAAGAAGTCCAAGGATAGAAGAATGGTTAATAAAACTATATGATATAGCTGAGGTGGATATAATTATGAATTCTTTAGAAGGTAACATGACTAAGAAATTTATCGAGGAGTGGAATATGGTATTTCCCCTTTGGGAATCTTATTGGGGCAAAAATGCTACACTAAGCTGGTAAGGAATAATGAGACAGAAAGAAATAAAATGGAAAGAAATGAGACCTACAACGTTAGGAACGTAAAGTAAGAGACCATAAAGAAAAGATGTCTAAGTTTAAATGCTTAGGTTACTATCAAAAGGGATATAGGTTAGAAATATGTAGAGATATAGGCTAGAGATATGTGGGAAATCTATATTAAGTAGAATTGATCAAAAATGAAGGTATAAAAATCTATAAAAATGATATAAAGATTGTATAAAAACAAGGTAAAAACCAACTTTGAAATAAGTGATAAGATGAAATAGTAGAAAGGAGTGGTGCATAGGGAATAAAGACTAGGACCATTTCCACACGGCATTCTTATAGCGCGATTATTCCACTTTCAACCTCCTATGGAATCCTGGGGTTTGCAGTTTAGGGAGAGGCCATCCAGCCCCTCCCTAAACTGCAAACCCCAGGATTCCATAGGAGGTTGAAAATGGAATAATCACGCTATAAGAGTGCCGTGCGGAAATGGCCTAAGTTTTGAAGAAAAGAAACAGATAAATAAGCACTTTACTCTTGAGGTTCGACAAGTAGAGAGGGTGGAGGAGGATAAATATATGTATGTATGTATGCATGTATGTATGTATGTTTTTTAGAATAGATGTTTGTACCATATGTGAAAGTTGTACTGTCTTATCAATGTTACATTAATGTTAATAAAATTTAATTTAAAAGAAAAAAGAAAAAAGAAAAAAAAGAAGCACATGACAACAGTGCTCACAATCATCCAGTCTTTGCACCAGCTTCCCACTCCTTTTTTGTTTCCTTGTTCCAAGTGCTATGATTTCTTCTGTGCTGTCAGCACCTTTGTTTAGTGAGTTTCTTTTGTGGAGTTCCTGTCACATTCCCCTATTGTCAAGAGGAGTTACTGGCAACAGTTTGTGCAGTTTTGTGTCCATGACTCATTCAGTGTCCTCTATTGGCAACAATTTCCTAGGATCTGTGTCTCCTTACATTGCTAACTGGGGTGGCCTTGTGCCATGCTTTTGTGTGACCTCAGTTCTTTGGCCCCTATGTGTTAACCATGAAACTATGAAACTTGTTTTCACTGTTGGTATTTTTTACAGGTCATGTCACCCTGCCCTTCCCTTCACCGGTAACAATCTCTCGTAGGCAGCAGTGTCCCTGTACTATGTCCCATTTCTTCTGAGGGTGTATGGTGATGATCTAACAGTGCTAGGTACAACAGACTTTTTTTTACCACTTAAAAAAGTTTTTTTTCCTGTCTTCACTGCTGATTAAGCCCTTCTATTGCTCTTTGGGTACCCAGGGGTGATGTCTTATGCTGAAATTCTCACTTAATACAGAATTATTTGAATTCTGCTGAAGTGTATTGTAGGCTCCTGTTTGAAATCAGAATATCAAATATCCTATGTCTTGCAAACTGGGCCTTCAGTTTCTAGATCACTGTGTTTGTCTGAGTCTCTTCAAAGATAATCTGCTTCCCCAAAATTGGACTAATAGTTACTGTAAGCATAAGCTCCTGTCCTAGACACAGATGAGTCAGTTCATATCTTCCAGGGCTAAGAAGATTCAACATCTCTTTTCCTCTTTGTCATTGTATTTTTCACATACCTCACACAGCTTCATGAGTGTTTTCATGTAAGCATTTAAGCTAGGCCAGAAGTAGTATCCCTGTGCTCCACTTAGCCATGATTCTCTGCCCAGGTCTGAGGTATGGGGACAGTCTGTCAAGGTTGTTGCCAGGCAGGCAAAGTTTTCCTATGAGTGGACGGCAGAAGAAAGAGGCAGTGTGGCCAGACAGACAAGTGCAAGGCCAGCAGGGTTGTTATGGCTATGTCTTGTGTATTAGAGAAGGCCACATGCCAGAGCACTGAGTGGGTCACCCCACTTGTTCCAGGGTGACAAGGTAGCATAAAAAGGCTGGTGTTTGCCTTGACCAGCTGCCAGTTAGATACCCTAGCTGAACCTGCCGTGCCATTGGCCGTATACTGATTGTAAGGGGAGATGCTGCCCATTTTTCTCTGTTATCTTCTGTTATTCCTGTTTGTCTAATTGCTGGAATGCTAGTATGTTTTTGCTAAGCCTTATCTTAGAGTGCAGCAATAAATCAAGCCTCTAAGTCTTACTTAACGAGCCTCTGGAATTTTTTCCACTTCACTGGGACTCTCTCCTGCGATGAAGCCTTGCTTCACAGATTGCACTCTGCTCATGCTCAGAGGAACCAAATCCTGCTAACTCTGACACAGTCCACTATGTCTTGCCTCAGAACTGTTGTAATAGTGCTGAGCAACTTACCAGTCGGTGCCCTTTGCTGGTCAAAGTGTGGCTCCCTCTCCTCCTGAGTCCCTCTGGTTGCCGGAGGCAGAAGCAGCCAAGTTCGGGCAGGCACTGTGCACATGCCCGAACTTTCCCCTTTTGTTCCCCTGGCAGCCATTGGGTTCAAGGCATTCAGCTTTGACTCTATTGGCTGGGGGAGTGGGCCTGAATGGAGCCTGGTGGGCTTCACTCAGGTCTGCCTGCGGAGTGTTTTAGGAGCGCCGGCTGGGCAGCTCTGCATTCAGCATCCCGGCGGCAGAACAGGCAATGAGAAAGGCAGCGGCAAGAAAGGTGGCAGAAAAAGCAGTGGCAAATGGTGGTGAACGGTGGTGAGCAGAGGCGAGTGGCAACGGACAGCAGCAAGCGGCAGCAAACGGTGGTGAGTGGTGGCGAACAGTGATGAGCAGTGACGAGCAGCAGCAACAAGCAGCAATGAGCAGCAGTGAGTGGCGATAAGCAGGACGAGCGGCAGTGATGAGTAGCGGCAACAAGCGTTGGTGAGTAGCAGCAACAAGTGGCTGCAAGGCATCGAGGAAGATGGGGTGGCGGAGGCAGCGGCAGCATGAGCAGACATGTGGTGCCCACAGCCCTCACAGCCTCCAGAGAGCTGTTCACTCAACAGTCCTTTTAAGGGCTACTTAACTGTACCCACAGTGTGAGTGTGCTGTTCCTAGGCCTGAACCCTCGTTAGCCTCGTCAGGCAGCTCAGGTGACGAACGCGCTTCCCACCCACAGGCCACTGCCCAGCACCCTGTCCTCCCCCCCCCAGCATGCTTTTTCCACCCAGTTCTGTTTTTTGGGCAGGCCTCCAGCTTCCCTCAGGTCGGCCCATCCTTTTCCCCATTTTTTTTTTCCTCCTGGCCTACCTGCCCTGGACAGCCTTTGCGCAGGTCACTATGCTTCCCAAGAGGGCCGCTGCTGCTTCAGATCCTCTTCTTCCCAGGACAAGAGGCCAAGCCAGCAGGGCTCTCAAGTCCTTGTCTTGGGGTCCGCAAGACCTCAAAAGATCCTGCCAGGGGGAGCCCCAGCACCAGCAGCCAGGTCTACTGACAATGCTGTACTCAATGGCATTGCGCAGTCTCTGGAGAGGCTGGCAGAAAGGATGGAGCACCTGGAATCCAGATCACTTGCAGTTCCCCCGGCCCCGGCTGCAAATCCTTCACAGTAACTAGCAGATTGCAGCACCAGTCATAGCTGCCAGCCATCCTTTTCATCCAGCAGCAGCAACCGCAGCAGCAGCAGGTCTTCTGCATCAAGTGCCAGCAGGAGGGAGGACCATGCAGCCTCTGTTGAGCAATCATTTGATAACTGGTTGGCGGGCTACACAATTTTCATGGGGGTGGTTCAGGCAGCCTATCCTGACTGGAGGTGGCATCTGTCCAACCACCTGGGCAATGTCCTCAAGGCACGTGCCTTGGCAAGTGATGTTGCCGCCATCAAGTATGATTCCGCTTTCATCAAGAGGACATCCCACAGTATGCACCCCAGGTGGGATCTCATCAATGATAAACTCTGGTTGGTCATTGTGGGACCTCACATTAAGGGCAGACCTGAGAGCCCCAGGCTTTTTCATTGGTCAGGGGAAAAAGATGCCAGAAAGCTGGTTTGCTGGGAATTCAACCAGGGGAAGTGCAAGCAGACACGCTGCAGGTTCAACCACCTATGCGAATCTTGTCTCGGCCCCCATCCCAGGCTCTCATGCCCCCGCCCAGGGGGAGGCCAGTTAGGCCCCCGATCCAGCAGGACCCCCCCTGCTTGTGGGGGTCAGACAGGATGGGGCACCAGCTCAGGAACCCTCAAGCAGTAAGGGATTGCTGGCCCACACCCCCATGCGGCTAGCGGCGCTCCTCCCCCTCTTGGACACTTACCTCAATCAGAAGGTTGCAAATTTCATCCCAAAGGGTTTTGCCAAGGGTTTTCGGATTCAGCTCTGGGCCCTCACCTGGTGTCAAATTCCAGCAACCTCTAGTCAGCCTGAGAACTCCCTCATGTGGTGGCGACCAAGATTGAGAAGGAGCGCCTGGCAGGGAGAGTGGCAGGCCCCTTCCCTCAACCCCCTTTCCACAACCTCAGGGTCTCCCCCTGGGAGTGGTTCCAAAAAAGGCCCCTGGTGAGTTCTCACTTATTCACCATCTGTCCTACCCACAGGAAAGTTGGTCAACAATTGCATCCCACTGGAATTTGCTTCAGTGCGGTATGCATATTTTGACCAGGCTATCCGGCTCATCAGGGCCTGCGGCCCTGGGCCCTTATGGCAAAATGTGACATCCAATCCACCTTCTGGCTCCTCCCTGTCCACCCAGATGATCACTGTTTACTCGGATTTAAGTTCGAGGGGGCATGGTACTACAACAAAGCCATGCCAATGGGATGCTCCATTAGCTGTGCTGCATTCGAGGCCTTTAGCACCTTCATTGAGTGGACGGTCAGTTACAGGTCGGGGTCCCCCTTCATCACCACTATTTGGACGACTTTCTTGTGATGGGCAGGGCTTACCAGGATGATTGTGCTAGGTTGTTGGTGCATTTCCAGGCTTTGGCGGCCAAATTGGGCATCCTTTCATGCATGAAAAGACCAAGGGGCCCTGCACCTCTCTGATATACCTGGGTATTCTGTTGGACTCTGTTCGATGGGTATCTTGCTTGCCTAGTGACAAGCTGGATGCATTGTGACAGCATCTTAGGGGGATGCTGGGTGTAAAAAAGGCCACACTCAAGGAGGTCCAATCCTTATTTGGGCATTTCAATTTTGCATGCAAAGTGGTATCACCTGGCAGGGCCTTCTGTGCGCACCTGGCCAAGGTCACTTCTGGTGTCCATGACTTGCATCAGCTCATCCACATCATGCAGGGTGTAAGAGAGGACTTCAGGTCTGGCTTTGTTTTCTGGACAAATTTAATGGCATCTTGGTGTGGCAGGGGATATCAGAGCCAGGCTCTGACCTCCAGGTCCAGTCAGATGCAGCAGGTAGCCTGGGATTCGGGATTTACTTTCAGGGTCATTGGTGTACTGCCAGATGGCCATTACATTGGGACTACCAGGAATTACTGTGGGATCTTACATTCCTGGAACTTTTTCCTATTTTGGTTGCTGTGTATATATGGGCAGACCGGTTTCACAACAAAGGTGTCTGTTTTTGGTGCAACAACCAAGTCGTGGTGGCTGTCATCAACAGACAGTCCTCCAAGTCCAATCAAGTCATGGGACTTGTCAGGCATTTTTTGCTGGAATGTTTAGCTGCTAATATCACCTTCTCAGCTTGTTATGTTCCAGGCTTAGACAACAGGATTGCAGACTCTCTGTCTTGCTTCCAGGAAGACAGGTTCCAGGCACTGGCACCAGATACAGATGCACTGCCTGCCTCATTTCCAGAAGAACTTTGGCGGCTTGGGAACGCTCCATAATCCTGGGAGTTCTGCACTCCATAGCCTCAGCAACTCCAAGACATACTCCAAAGCCGTGGACAATTTCCAGAACTTCCGTGCTGTGATGGGCTAGGCTGACGAGTGGCCAGTCCCAAAGCCCCAGCTTCTACACTTCCCAGCTTACTTGAAGGACACCAGCATGGCCCCCTGCTCCATGTCTGTTCAGTTGGCGGGCATCTCTTTTTTCGGCAAGGCCAACAGGCTTCCAGACCCATGTGCCGGCTTTGTGGTCTGGAAGGCAGCCAAAGGTTAGAGTTGGCTCCAGCCATGGGGAAAAGACACCAGGAGGCCCTTGTCTTTCCAACTGCTAAAACTTCTTTCTCACCAGCTTCCTTTCATCTGCATCTCAAATTATGAGGCCAGGCTTTTCAGGACAGCCTATATGTTGGCTTCCTTTGGTGCTCTGCAGATCAGGGAGCTGGTGGCTGGTTCCAAGCAGGACAGGTCTTACATAGCTTCGTGAGTAGACAACATCTTCTTCCCATGAGAAGGGGTTGTCATGGGAACCGGCGGTCCAAGTGTGATCAGCAAACAATGGACACCTTCATTCGGCTCTACCCCCTCGCCAGGGAGGCTCTATGCCCTGTCAAGATTATGCAGAGGTTCCTCAGGAAGTGGCCTTCTGGTCCCAGCTTCCTTTTTCTCCACCAGGACCACTTTCCACTGGCGAGGTTCTAGTTCATTGCTGTCCTGCAGGTGGCCCTCCTCTGTGCGGGGCTCCCAGCATCCGAGTTTGGAAGTCACTCCTGCATTGGGGCAGCCTCTGAAGTGGCCACATGTGTACTCCCTGTCACAGCCAGCAAAAGGATTGGGAGGTGGAAGTCAGGAGCATATGCAGGCTATGTCAGGCCTAAGCTGGGGCTCCAGGACCTCCCAGACCAGTGGTGAGCCAAGGGGATGCCAGCATGCTGGCGGTGTGCACCCTGGGTTTGGCTCAGGCATAGCAGCACTCAGAGGTGTTACTGGCAGAAGAAATGGGGGTTGGCGGTCACATGGCTTGGGATCCGGGACAGCAGGTACCTTTGCCACATACTAGGCGATGGTCAGGTCCCTGCTGGGGTCAGGGGGTGTGGTGAGTTGCCCAGCTCAGGAGGGCACTCAGCAGGCACCCTCTGGTAGGAGTAGGTCCTACGTTGGTGGTAAGCCATTCAGCTTCGGGCCAGATGGTTGGGTTCATCGATTAACAATCAGATTGATTGACGCCCGGATCCAGATCCATTCATATGCCAACCCCCCTTTGTTCCTGTTTGTAGCCAATAAAGTTGTGGCCTTTCCTACTCCAGTACAGCTGTGTTGTGTTGTTTATGGGAGTGGTTGTTGCCCCGATCACACAATCGCTACACAGTCCCTCTTAAATAAAGTTACATTTTGGATACATGGTTCATCCCTCCATTGATAATATGGGGTGACAACTGGTGATACTTGTGCCTTGTGTAATGGCCCTCCCTGTAACATGATTTGTTTAATTGCATGTAGTTCACCTTTCTGTTCTGTACTCTGTCGTATTGCTTCAAGACTGCTCTTGGAAATTGGGAGATCCTGGATCATTTTAACTTCTGTGCTTACAGATGCGCCTGTGTACACCTCTAGAAGGTATGCTCTTCTTAGTGTGTCTACAATTGAAAAGACTTCCATAGGTGGTACCTTATGCACTCATAGTAGTTCTGGAGTCTTATCAGCACCACAATGTCTTAAGAGAATTCAGCAAGAGTTTCTTCACTGTAATCTCTAATGGTTTATGACTTGATTGTGCATCAGTTTCATGTCCAAAGGTGAAGTGATGGACAGTGCTGCTAGCAACCGCTTTCTTATTTGTGTATACTTGAAGGCATATATATATATATATATATATATATATATATACCAACTTTCTGTTCTAGTCACTGTTTTACTAGCAAAAGCTATAAGCTATTGGTTTTGCATAAAAACTGCTTCAAGACTTCCTTCTGAAAAACAAAGGATTCTCCTCTACTTTTCCTGATTGTCTTTAAATTTTATCTACCTACTATTGCTGGTTTGACTCTGAAACCTATACACATTGTCACAGACATTTATGTGTGCAGGTGGATAGGGTGTAGGGCTAGGTATATACGTGCCCGTGTCTTTCTGGCATGCCATCCTCAACCTGCTTGTCTGGAGCTGAGATAGGCTGGCTGCTCCTGTTAAACAGGTAAATATGCAGGTAAATATGTTTCAAAAATAAATAGTGATGAATTTTTAAAGGACCACAAGAGATGCAACAGACATCACAGTGTTATATGTGTACACTGGAGTCTCACAGAACTTTGAATCTGCCTGCCCCAATCTTTCTTATTTATTTACTGCCAGTGTTCGGTCTTGTCAATGCATTCCTTCTCCTCTTAAGATCAGATCAATGAAATTTCTGCAGTCACATGAGGTTGTGTTTTATAGAAAATCAAACACCAGATCAACCTCCTCTCTGCTGTTTAACTCTCTCTGCTCTTTGCATCCAGTCATGGCTACTTCGTCAACAAAGCCCCATGCCAAACCTTAATTAAATGATTGAAGTCCTTTTTTGGGGATTATGAATAAATCTTCATTTGTTTTCTTTATTATCATTCGATCTGCTTTTCTTAATTGTATAAATGTTCTCCTAAGGCAGAAAAGCAATGTGGTTCAGACATAGGAAGCTTTTTTTTTTTTTTAAGAACCGTCAATTAGATTAAGATCTCTGTCAATATGATGAATGTAAATGGTCTCAGTCAGGCTGCCCAATAATTTGGAATTGACATGGTGGTGTTTCTGTCATTAGGACCAAAACGATAAATTCAATTGTGCATCATGTCACCACAAGCCATGTTTTCCCTTTCTTTCAAGAAACGATGTAAGTACTTTGACTCTCCTACAATGTTCTAAATCACAGATAATTAAGCCTTTGCACTTTTCCCTGAGCAGAGAAAGCACACAGGATGAATGGGGAAAAGGAGGCTTGGTGAATATTTTCTCTGTTCCAGATTGTAGACATGAGAATGGAGAAAAGTTTTTCAGTTCAGACTACTGTTCCTTAGTTCAGACTACCACTATAGGTCTCTAGCCATCATTCCAAGGATGCTACTTTGGTATTCTCAATATTCACAATATTGCTCCATGTCTTCAGTTGTTGTTGTTAACTGCTGTCAAGTCAATCTTGACCTATGGCAACTCTGTGAATGAGAGACCTCACCTTATCCTAAACCGCCCTGCCAAGGTCTTGCAGATTCAGGGACATGTCTTCCTTGAAAGAGTCTATCTATCTGTAATGCAGTTTTCCTCTTTTCCTACTGGCTTCTAACTTAACATGCATTGCAGTCCTCCTTCCACATTTGTGGGTTTAACTTTCACGAATTTAATTATTCGTGAGTTTCCCATGCCTCCCCCTACAAGTCTCTTCTTCCCATCCATTTTGCCAGCACAGAGAAGGAAGGCAAGTGTGCCGAAATAAAAAGTAAGGCAATGGGGGAGAGATGCACACACACTTTCCTTCACCCCTCCAGAGCTCTCTCCTCCCATTGCTTTGCTTCTGCCCCAGTACTAAGAACTCACTCTGAGGCAAAAGGTGAGGCAGTGGGGGCACACACACTCCTTCCTTCTCCCCTCCAGAGCTACTCCCCCACTCCGTTGTCTCTGGCCCCACAATGGAGAAGGAAAGCACCCATGCCAGAACCCTGGAAGGGAATGGGAGGGGGATTGTGGGGAGGGGGAGTTATTTGCAATTTTTCCATTTTCACAAGATTTCTGTGCCCCAAACCTTCACAACTGTGGACGGACTCTTTTCTAGTGAGTCATGCTTTCTCATGATTGACCAAAGTACAACAGCCTCAGTTTAGTCATCTTGGCTTCTAAGGAGAGTTTAGGCTTGATTTGCTCTAGGACAGTGGTTCTTAATCTTTTTCTTACCAGGAACTCCCGATAAATATAATTTCTTGCCAGGGACCCCAATACTTAACTCTAGATTTAAAAATTTAAATTTAGATTTAATTATTGAAATATTTGTTAAAATATTCAAGTATGTTTGTATGATTGATTGATTGATTGATTGATTTGATTGATTAAAGGATTCTGGAGACTAGGATTCAAATCTCTACTCAGACACCAAATGATTTTGAACAAGTCACACTCCCTCAACCTCAGAGGAAGGCAAAAGCAACTCTATCTGAACAAATCTTGCCCCCCACAAAGAAAAATCCCTCTGACAATCCCTCTTAGGCTTGTCATAAATCAGAAGTGACTTAAAGGCACACAACAATAAAGTGCTGCTGACAGGGGGAGGTTCTTTCTAGTAATCATGTCTCTCCCCTTTGAAAACTGACTTATGATGATCCTAGGTGAACTTATCATGGGGTTTTTTTGGCAAGATTTGTTGCCATTGCCTTTCTCTGAGACTGAGAAAATATGACTTGCCTGAGGTCGTCTAGTGGGTTTCAGTGTCTGAGTGGGGATTCAGACCCTGGTCTCCAGACTACTTTCTGTGTATGCACATGCTTGCTACCCTGTCCCTTTTGTCAGAGATATGGCAGTGTGTGTGTGTGTGTGTGTGCAATGCAGGTGCCAAAACTGCTGACCCATTTGCAAATGAGGGAATAGTTTGGGTGCACACATGCCTGCTGCCGTGTCCCTTGATGCCCACACCCTCTGCTGCCATGTATATAACAAAATGAAAATGGTGACAGACATGTGCATGCACCCAAAGTCTTCCTTTGTTTGCAAACAAGGGAGCAGTTTTGGCACCTACCCTCCCCCCAACTGCCACATCCCTGCTGGCTTCTGGTGTCCAGTACCAGAAGTGAGAGCTCCATGGACTGCAGGTTAAGAACCACTGCTCTAGGCTGTCAAGGTTATACGCCGGGCAGACATGGTTTCCTCTAAGTGGACAGCAGAGGAAGAGGTGATGTGACCAGACAAGCAGGTGCAAGGTCATCAGGATTCGACTATGACATGTGTACTAGAGAAGGCCACATGCCAGAATGCTGATTGGGTCACCCCACTTGTTCCAGGTGACAGTGGGACTTAAAAAGGCTGGTGTTTGCCTCTACCAGCCACTAGTCAGGATTGCCTAGCTGGACCTGTCATGCTGCTGATAGTTTACGTCTTGTAAGAGGAGATGTTGCCTGTTTATCTTCTGTTGTTTTTACTTGCTTAATTGTTGCTAGGAATGTTTTGCCAAAAGCCTTTATCTTAGTGTGCAGCAATAAATCTGCCTCTAAGCCTAACTTAATGAGCCTCTGGAATTTTTTCTGCTTCACTGGGAACCTCTGCCACAGTGAAGCCTTGCTTCACTGTTTGAACTCTGCACATGCTCAAAGGAGCCAGATCCTGCTAACTCTGACATAGGCCCCATTTATTTGTCTTTTTAGGTATCTGTAGAACCCATAGAATCTCCAGTAGGGATGTGCAAAGAATACATTCCAACAGACTTGAGAAGTGAACCTAGACGCTTGCAGAACATAATGCTCTACGAGCATACTTATGCAAGGCTGCTCTTTCCCTTGCTTCTGTCACACAAACCAGCCTCTCAGTGTACCTCTTTCTGAGTTCTATGGGGCCACCTCTAATTCAATATTGCAAAAACAGGCCATTTCTTCACTATACTGTTATAATGCTATTATTCCACTTTCAACATCCTCTGGAATCCTTGGGTTCCCTCCCTAAACTGCAAACCCCAGGATTCCATAGGATGTTGAAAGTGGAATAACAGCACTATAACAGTGTAGTATGGAAATGGCCACAATCACAATTTAAGTCCCAAACTGCATATTAAACTTGACACGGTTGCACCATTCCAAACATTCCTTGCATCCAGTGAGGTGCCAGTGCAGGATTTGATTGCAGGACTCTTCTACCTATACCAGTGGTATTGCAACATTTAGATGCAATCTTAACACCATAAATTAAAAAAAGAATACAAAGTAGATGCAAATGCAATATAAAAATCAAACCACAAAGAATTTACTCTTTTTGTTTCCTCCTGCAAACATAACTGAAAATACAACTACCTTATTCAAAGTCAACAGGGCTTACTCCTTCGCCCAGACAACTGCAGCTCCTGTTCTGCTCCAGCAACCCCTCTCTTTCTAAACTCAAATAGCAAGTACAGCCTCATTCTTAGCATCCCCACTCACCCCTGGAAAGGCCAAACCAATAGTTCATAGCAGTTACATTAGCACCTGCAAAGCCATTGACTGGCCTAAGGAAGCATCCTGTTGAATTTCTGCAGCCAAGAAAAAAGAACAGATTTTAGCCTTCCAGCTCTTCGATTATTTTTTTAAAAAATACTTCCCTCTCCCATAACTACTTGTCTTTGCTTTATTTCGTTTCTGGATTTTCCTCACCCTGTTTCAGACATGAAAAGGACCAGTGGCATATAATAGCATCGTCTATGATCAGTAAGCACTATGAAGACTCTGGACTTAGTCAAATTTAATGTAAATACCAAGTAGCTGACCTTATAACCCTGACCTAGTCAACAGGGCAGTATTTCCTCCTAGATGCATCCCTTGTTATGCAAATTGGCATCGACAAATGTTTATTTGTATATCCTTTTTACAAGAAAATCTCTTCCTCAAGATTGTGCACAAAGCATTTTGCAACATACCAACATAATAATTTAAGAAACACAGTAAAAGCAGTTACAAATAACCATAGTGTCACTAAGTCAAGAATGTAGAAATATGGGCTGCATACAACCCCAAAGGGATTTTTTTTTTTTTTTTTTTGCCCTCTAGGGCTGGCTCCTAAGGACCCAGAGAATAATAATTTTAAAAAATCCCCCCAGATGGTCCTGCAATATCCCTTAGGAGACAGGGGAAGATTTTGTCAAATTTTAAATCATCTGGCCATTAATGGCCCAGGGGAGATGTTTTTAACAGAAAGTTAAAACTTCCAGGTGAAAAGAAAAAAGTCCTCTCCTAAGCCAAAAATGAAATAACTCCCACATTTTGAAATTGTCCCCAAGGAATATTTGGGAAATTTATTTTTTAAAATAACTGAGAAACTTTTTTTAGGGATGGCACAGTGAAGACAACCCCCAATGGTTCCCAAAGAATCAATGCACTCCCAGCTCCACATTGCCCACTCCCACAGTAGATGATATATCTTGAATTTATAACAAGTGAATTCACAACAGAGTAGCTGAAGAAGGTGGAAGCCAAAGTGTTTTTCTCTAACATTTTAGCAGTTCTCTTATATTGCTTATAGAAGACAGACAGACAAATAGAAGCCAAAGTCAAGCAATATTAAGATATATTTGCTCAATATGCAAGGAGGGGAAGCACATTAGTTCTATTCTCTTCCTTTACCCTTTCAGTTGTTCCCTCTACATGGTTGACAACAATCTCAAGAAAAGGGACTCCTCTATCTATGAAGGCCTTCTGCATGATACATTCCAAAATTGCACGAGGAACTTCCATCACTAATGGAGAGACACTTCTTCATACCATTAATCTCCATGTACAAAGGGAGAGGAAAGCTTCTGTTGAACAAACTCATTCTAATAGTGCCCGAAAAGGGGTACTCATGATACATGAGAACAATTTATCTGAAAAAAACTCTCATTTTAGAAACAAAGCAGGGTATGAAATCCTGCAGCATACATGAAAAATCCATTGCTTGGTTTCTGGTCAATGTTCTGCTGCCCACAGCTCCATCCCTTTTAATCATTCCAGTCAAATGACCTTTCTGTTGCTTTGTCTCAGAGCTCATTTATAGTCACTGGTATATCTTTGCTGTCAGCTCACCTGCTTGTCTCTCCTTCCTTGTCTTGCCTCATGGAACACCACCCCACTGACCTCAACCTTTGGAAAAGGGCAAGGGAATCTTTTCAACCTCTTCTAACAGGAAGTGTCTGATCGAAGCTGCAGTCCCTGTGATATCAAAGGATAAATAAAAACTGCTTTCAACGGGGCTGGAAATGGAACAGCATCCAGGATCTGCATTCTTCATCTGGCAGATAAGAAGAGATGGAAGCTGCATAATCTCTTCTGTGAAAAGAAAAGAAGAACTGGCCTCAAAGTGTAAATTTCTGCAGGCAGAGAAAAGGAGGAAACATGACATATTTATTCCACATCAGAGGCAGGTGGTGGCTCCATTGTTTTGAAGAGGTAAAGCCACACTGGCTTTTTTTTATTCCAGCATTGGGTTGCCAATTCAGGATCATTCCAGACCCTGAGGTTTCCAGGGCCAAAACCTGAGACCTGGATACAGCCCCTGGTGATTTAATTAAGAATTATATATTAAGTACCAACCACACTTGCTTACAGCTTGTCATTTGAGCACGCACATCCATACACAGAGAGAGCATATTTTCCTGTTTGGAAATTAAGACAGAAATCTTAGCTAAAGGGTTTGTTCCCAGATCAAACTGAAATGAGGGAATTATATCTTCTCCCTTAATTAGGCCATCTCCGCACTAGCCTGTTGTAGCACGATTATTCCACTTTCAACATCCTATGGAATTCTGGGGTTTGCAATTTAGTGAAGCTCAAGAGTTCTCTGCCTAAGAATTCTAAATGTCCCTCCCTAAACTGCAAATCCCAAGATTCCATACAATGTTGCCATGGCAGTTAAAGTGGAATAATAGTGCTATAACAGTGTAATGTGATAGATCCCTACATAGATACACAAAGTACCTGGAAAGTCTATGCAGGGTACAGCAACAAATCAATGAACCCTTGCAAAATTGTAGCAATTATTTTAATAACCAAGCTGGAGATTTGTGCAGTTTTTTCCCTCTTGCCTGGAGCAGAGCCTACCAAAACTGGAGAATTTGTACCTTTGGCTCTTGACTGAAGATGACCCACAAAAACCGGAATCTTGAGGCCTGGTCTGGCAACTCTAACTCAGCACCAAGCCCCCTTTCCTGAACAACACAAAGCCTTCACATTGCCTTCAGCCTAATTTGGCTTCAGAATTACTCCCACATAACCAGTCAGGTTTTGATATGTGATGATGTCACAATCCAAATCTAAGGAAGGATGATGCCTGCTACTGTGACATTTTGACATGAAATGAAAAGGGGGAAACATAATGAAGCAGCAAAGAGGAATAAAATCCCATTGCTCTGAATCCTAGTGGTAATCCTAACTAAAGTAAAGCCATAGAATAAATGGATAAATAGTGAGGCAAAAGTGTACAGAACCCCATTGATTTATTGGATCTGCTCTAGTTGGGGCTTCTATTGGCATTTGGACCACTAAAAAGTAACACTTATTAACCTAATCTGCTCATTTCTATCACACCTCTATGCATGGGCAGCCCATGATTCAGGCAAGGAACAGTTTACCCCTAATTTTTGGGATGAAACAGCCCACTGCTTGGAGCACAAGCTGCTCTGACTAATATGCAAGACACTCTTAATTTCCTTGCAGGAAGGGTGAGATACAGAAATGACATCTGATATATCATTGTAATGGTGTCACTCTGTTCCTACTTTTTTCCTGATCTTTGTCTTTTAAATTAAATATTCCTTCATTTTACATCACACAAGTATTCTCCCTGGAAATGCATTTACAGTTGTCTTATCTTGTCTCACCAGCTCTTCCTTTCATTTCTATATACCAAGTTAATAGGACTTCCAATAGAACATATTTGACAAGTTGAGAAAATCCAGAATGAGAAGATCACCCTACTAATTCCCAAGGTGCAGTATATTAGAGTTAGGAACAAGGTGGTAGAAAGAACAGAAACCTCCTGAAGTTATTAGTTTAGAGCAAAAAATAGCTAATATATTATCTAATACAAAACACAGCTAAATAGGTATTAATCTCTCTTCTGATTAAATGTGTTTTGGGGCCCACATCTAGGGATATTTGTTTTATAAACTCTTCTCTCCCAGCACAGGTCCCAAAAGTGACTTACAAAGGTTAAAGCAAGATTAGTTAAAAACCTGGCACTAAAAGGTTAAAACACAATTTAACAATTGTCACAGGAAAACACTATTGAATTTTTAAAAACATAAAATTGTATTTAAAATATAACAATAAAGATTAAAACACAGCACAGAAACCCCATTAAAAGGCTCCAGTTTCACCAGTCATCGTTAAAAGCCTGTTTAAATAAGTTTTTGTATGCAGAGAGGGGGCCAGTCTAGCCTCCCACGGAAGGGAATTCCACAAGTGGGACAAGCCACTGAGATGGCTGCCTTTCACATTCTCACCAGATGGGACCAAGAGAAACCCCTCCTTTGGCGATCTTAAGTCTTTGGTAGATGCTGGATGGCAACTCCCAGAAGCCCTAGTCAGCATAGCCAATGGTGAGAGATGTTTGGAGCTGCATGTCAACGTCTAGCAGGTCACATGATTCCCATTCTTGATTTAGTTCAAAGATGGGTAATTAATTGATTTGTGATGATGACCAAGATCCCCTCTCCACTGACCTCCTGGGTCGGATAACTCCACTTCAGATCACAGTTCAGGGAGCAGGTGAAGCCTGCCATCTTCCTGATAATTACATCTTCTTGGAACAACTCAAAATATTAAATGAGACTCCCATTTATGCTTTTTCCTAATGAGACTTCCTAATCAGAGAAGCTTAAAGTTATTCTTAGATGTTGTGGGAGTTAATGGGAAAATCAATGGATCAGACATCATCTTGTCTCAATTTTGCAAAGGGGCCTGTGGAATGGAATAATTCAGAAACTACAATATGGCAGATGCCATTGTCCTTTCAACCATATTGTCCTATTTGTGGTCCTACAGGTTTTTTCTCTGTTTTGATTATGTACAAGCTGAACAGGGCACTGAATTCATTCATCATGGCTACAAATCACATTTTGGCAGGGCATAGCACAAGTTACAAATAGGAAAATTTGCAGTAGTGTGCCAGAAATGTTGGTGAGTTCATGATAAATAACACAGACACTTATTTATAACATGTATTGTTCAATCAAGCTGTTAAAAAGCAGTGCAGTGAAGATATAATGACTGCCTTACATTGTTATATGGAGGACACTGCCTTGTGGTTCCCACCTTGATCCATTGGGAGTGGTGGGTAAGAAGTACATATGATGATCATGATGATGTTCTGTAGTCAGAATCCAAATGACTATGCAACCATTTCTGGGTACACAAGCCTTTTTCTTGAACAACACCCGCCAGTATATTTTCCCTACCCATCACTTAACAAACTGCTTTGAATCTGGAAGATTCATAATGGTCTTAAAAGGGTAGAGGCAGGAGGCAAACATAGATGGAGGAAATTCCCACAAGTTCTATGCAAGATCATGAGTACTTTGGGATCTTGGCCTATGTTGAAAGTCAAATTAGCAACTGCTCCATTCCAACCTTTCTAGGAGTTCTCCTTGGATTGGTTTACAAGTATGGCACAAAAATAACTTATTCTGACAATTGAATGGGTCTAGGCTAAGCCCCAGCTGCACTGTAATGTGCTCCTCATACAACCTCATGCAAACTCTCTCTTTACTATCCTCACCTCTCTTCCCTTTGAACTTCTTCTGTTACCATGCTATACACCCCCACTCCATGGTGCAGTCTAATTGGAGAAAAAATATCATTTAATTGGTGGGAAATATCATTTATATAAAGATCACGCACTTTATGGCTGGAAGGCCTGTGGACATGGATTCTAGTTGGAAGCCATGTTGCTAAGACAGATGACCTCAGCATGGCCAGGTCGTAAGTTCAAAAGGTTTAGTTGGAAAGCCTATGTACTGATGGGCTTGCAATGATGCAACCCTCAAGTAAAATAGCAAACAAAGAAGCAACTGATGGTCATCAGCCTGTAACCTCTTCCCGTGGAAACTCTCTTTTGCTCCCTTACCTGCCCAGATATTAAGAGACTATCATGACTCGCATCAATGCTTTGTCACCTGAAATTAAGACCATTAGTCCATTCTAGACCCCTTTTGTTTGCTTTGCTAGAGAGCAATTGTCATATTTGCTGGTGTACAAAATGCACCTGTGTATAAAACGCACCCCATTTATACACTGGCAAATACTATATGCCAGTGTATAAGACGCTCTAGTGTATAAGACGCTCTAGTGTATAAGACGCTCTAGTGTATTTTCAAGCAGTATTTTTCCGGGGGAAAAAGTGAGTCTTATATGCCAGCAAATACAGTAATACATTTCCATTCAGAGTGGCAAATAAGGTACTTAAACCCTGACTTTAAGCCTAGCAATTCATAGTACCTTGGATACCCATAGGTGTAGCACTCTGTCTGTTGACTCCCTGGTTCGTGTGCCCTGTGCTACTCTCAAACTCTTATCTGAGTCATCTTACTTCAATTTTCTGCTTCTGGAATCATAATTCCACTTCACCCCCAAAATCTCTCACTATGCAACCTTTCTCTCCTTTACCTTTGCTAGCCTTGTATGGCTCATGAGTCTGCTTGATTAGTTGCACGAGTTTGTAAATTTCCCCAATAAAAGCATTCTTTTGACTCTCAGCTGGTGTCTTGCAGTTAGTACCAGTATAAACAGGTGAAAAGGTTCTGTAGTTACCCCCCTCTAGCAAGTTTCCTTTGAGCTATAATTCCACACCTTTCTAAGGAAATCTTGGCACTGCTGGAGGTCCTCAAGATCCTCCAACTTTTGGAGTAACACTTCTCCTTACCTTCTTCCTACATGGAACCCTCCTATTCAGCATCCAAAGAATTGCGCAATTGTGTAACATTTCCAAGATGTCATTGACCGGGGATGTCCAAGTAGCAGTCTCTCATGTGGATGATATTGAAAGACTAGTTTTGCTCAGTTCTGGAATCATGTATCTCATCTGCTTATTGCTTATAATGTTCTTCCTCAGTCGAACATCTTTTAGATGATTTAAACCAGTGCAATCCAAAGTGGTGGTCCTTGGACCAGTGGCAGGCCCTGAGCCACAGGCTGCTGGACTCTGTCAAGATTCTAGGAAATAAAGATCTAATTGTACCCATTGGGTGAACATTTAGTGCTGGTCCCTGGCACACTGAACAAAAATTGCCAGTCCCCACATTCAATAGCACTGTTTTAGACTACCTTAGACTGAAGCATCATGCAGCACATCCAACAGGTACAGTTGATGGGAATATCTGAAGGGCAACAAATGCATAAAACACGGCTTATGGCATCACATTCACCTCATTTCCCCCAGCAGAAACCTTTGTATAATCAACAGAACCCTTTGGATAATCAGATTATGGCTTCAGGGCAAATATAGACTAGACAATTGGTAGTTGTATTTGTTAGCAACAACTCAGCATGTGACTCCAAAGGAAATAACATTGATTAGCTCTCGTGCTGATGTGTGTATGAAGACATGGGCTCTCCTTATCAGAGTGGTTCCAAAACAATCTTCACCTTTAACAACAACAACAACAACAACAACTTTTTCTTATTTATTTCCCCCTTTTTCTGAGTCTGGGGCTCAAAACAGCATACAAAAGTTAAAACAAATCCTGCTGAAAGCTGACATCTTACAACAGTAAAAACATAGGCTATTTCCTCATGATGAGGCTCTGCAAAGTCCTTCTGTTGCAGCCTTAGCAGAAAGAGGAGCACACTGTTAGCCTGCTTGCTGGGGGTCCCTTAGGGAGATTCCCAATGCCTGTCAAAATTATCACTTGTGGGGAAAATTAGCTATGAACACTGCTTTAGCTATGCAAAGAGGGCAGGGTAATTTAGGATCTTTTAGCCCAGCTTTTACAGAGTTGGATCACAGAGAATCAGGCTAACTGTTCAAATTTAAGTGTTTTATTGAAATAGATGTTAAAATCCAGACACTCAGCTTCACTCACTCCCACAAGAATACAAGACTATAGAAATTTAGAAAGAGGTGAAAATTAAGAGGGAGAGAGACATGAGGGTTTGGGGGTAATACTATACCAATCCAGAAGTCTTCGGCTGGGAAAAGACAAGTGAAAAGCTCATCTCAGCCTCTCCCCCGGAGGCTAAGCAGAGCTTTTCCACTGGCAGAAGCATTGGTGCAAGTCTGGGAGAACTCCTCCTCCAAAATGTAAGAGAAAAAGGAGTCCTAGTTATAGTGGTGAACAGAGCTTTAAAAAATGTCCTGGGGACCAGATGGCTGCATTTTTATGAAGATGGATCTCAGCTTTGTAGTTCAAAGAAAATACAGCCAGGTATCCTTGTAGTTTCCTGCAAGATGAGTTTCTCATCCGAGGATGCATGCCTCCAAATTCCTGGCTGTTTGAAATGTTAATTTGATCCCAGAGACCTCTTGTCTCCTGTTGGTGTTATTCTTGCTGATAATGGAATGTGAGAACCATTTTGAGATTCACTTAGGATGTGTGACAGAAAACAGTGCTACTCTTTTGATCTATCTCCGTAGCTCTACTGCCTACATGTCCTTCCAGTAGAACTCTATGGCTCACTCAGGACATAGCATATGGGTGAGATAAGTGAGGTAACAACGCCAGGACTCCTCCCCTCCTCACTTCACCCGGTCGCTGCAGAAAGGAGTGCACTGGCCCTTCCTCTTCCTTTCCACAGTGCAGCCAGGCACTTGCCATTGCTGCACTGGGGATGGAGTGATCACCAGCGTGCTTATACCCTTCTGCACACCCAGGAGGGGCAGGAGCACTGCACAACAGCTGGTGTAAAATGGATTTTTTTCCATTTTGAAAATACAACACCTGCACGCTGCTTGAGGGCAAGATGGCAGCAGGCTGGTGATGATGTCATGCAGAAGTATGATATCAGCCAACAGCTGCCATCCTGGCCCCACAACAGTGCAACCCCCTCATGTGGAAAGGACCATAGTTAAACTATCAAATTAAAAGCAGTTAAAAACATGACCATTAAAAAGAAAAGATCAAATATAGACAATGCAGCACTTTATGAAAAGTCTTTTCCCCTTGTGTAATCGCTCCTCTAAGGCCTGCTGAAGCTGAAACATTTTCACTTGCCTACGGAAGTATAGCAAGAAGGGCACCAGTCTAACCTCTCTGGTAAGGCAGTTGCAAAACCTGAGAGCAGCCACCAAGAAGGCCTTCTTCCATGTTCCCTTGATGATGCTATGCTGAGTAAATTCCCTTTATCACTTTATTTGTAACCTACTTTGCTTCATTAAGTCTCTGGCATATGCTGGAGATCCTTCTCCCTTTCTTCCATCAGTGGGGGAAGTATGATACAATGTCAGCCTGTTGGCCAACTCCCCCTTCTTGTTCTGACACTAGTGATGGTAGTAACCTAGATTGTCATTCTGACTAATCTGACTTCCACTGTTTTGTTTGAGAAGGGTGCTGTGGATGCCTAAGAATGCTGTTCTTGCTCTATTGGTAATTGTCAAGGCTTCCTAAATTATCAGTCAGCATATATGGCATTAGTGTGTCATTTTCATTGTTGTAATGGTGGTTGGCTTTCATTCCTGATACAGCCATCTTTTGCATTTGGAACAAAAAAACTCCATTGCAGCACATTCTTTTCCATTTTTATTTGTTCTGAACTAATATGATGAGTAGCAAACATCTATGGACATGGTTTCTGCTGTCCCATTCATACCCAAATTGCTCGGGTGGTGCTTATCTGTGGAACTATCAAAACTGGTTCCAATAGCTGTACTTTATGGCTGCCATCTTATTTTCATTATGACTTTATGAATCATTCTAAGGACAACATGACAGCTGACAGCAAGGTAGTTTTTGTTTTGTCTTGTTTTGTCGTTTTTGTTTTTGTTTTGGTGGCTGCAGTCACCGTCATACTTACCCACTCAAAATGCCTGGACATGAAACAGTTTCTAGGAAATGTGTGGAAAATAAAATGAGGCCCTGCCACCATCCAAAAGTACAAGAGAGAACCCTTGAAAATGAAAATGAAGATAAGCTCTGAAGTGAGCAAGGAGGGGGGAATGACAAAGCAAATGCAACTTTAACAAATCATAATAAAACACACCCAATCTTGAGTTATAAAAATTAGCAGAGTTATAAAAGGGAAGTAAATCTTGATATTTGTTATTTATGCACTGCAGCTGTAGCCCAAAACAGAGTTCAGAATTAACCCCAAACTGCCAACAGTTCATATCTCTTTGCTTCATCTTTGATATACCATCTAACACAAAAACTAGGGATGGGCCAACTGAATCCTCAAATCCTGGGCAAGTATTCAAGATTCACAAATCTGAATCCTTGTGCTGAAATAGGTAAACTGAATCTTTTGAATCCACCAACCAAATAGTTTGTTGGAGACCAGGATGCCTGAAAACCTGAGAGACCAGATTATCCAAGGGGAGATGGCAAGTAGCTGAGTTTTTCCTTCAGAGTAATAATGGCCTTTGCTAACAATTCCAGGAATTACATCTGGGCTTGTGTTCTTAGATATTTAAATTGAACATTTCATATTTAAGTTCAGCACTTGACTGGAAAATACAGTCTTCTCGAGATTTCAAGGACAGCTGAAAGATTCCTTTGCAAGGCTCCCTTGCAAAGCTCTTTCACACACAATTCTGGGGTTTGTTGTTTTACCAGGTGTCACAGCCTTCTCTGACAAAGTGTGCTGGTGCATCATCAAACTACAAACCCCAGGATGTCAGAAGGAGCTATGCAAAGAAAAGCCAGTTTTGACCTGGATTATCTCTCTACTGTAGTATGTGGCCCTGTTTACACAGGCAGGAAAATGGGAGATTAATCCACATTTTCCTACCTGTGTAGAAAGGGTTTTCATGTCATTTTCAATCTGGGGAGATCCTGAGCAAAACTATGACAATCGTCCTGGCCAGATTTCTTCAGAAGGAGGTTTGTCTTTGCCTAGGCTTTTGCTGAGACTGAGAAAGTGTGTCTTGCCCAAGATTATCCTTCTTTCCCATGCTTTCTAAACCCTTTCTTAAAAAAGGATTAAAAAGATTTGAGATTCATGAGATTCATGGATTCCCAGAATCTTCCAGGGATTCGGATCCAGATTCAGATTCAGAAAAGTCTGGATTCGTCCTATCCCTAACAAAAACCATGTGATGTGATGTCACACTTTGTGTGTCCCCTCAATTATGGCTGGTGTGGAATAAGGTCAAGGATGCACATAGTGCAAGCTTTTGTATGGTTGCATTCAGCATCATAAGGGGGTGGTGGCAACACTTCCAGTGGACAGAGAGAATGGGAAGCACAACTGGCTCTCACTAGAAGGTACAATGAGGAAGCTGCCTTAAGGTGCATGTTTTGGTGTCATGAAAGGGCATCAGATTGGTTATTTATTTTGCTATTATTTTATCTTTAGTGCTATGAATAAGGCCCTTTCTGCACCTTACCTTGTCCCGGCGCTGGGGTGCGTGGATTGCGCAAACAGCCTCTGCCGAGAGGCTCTCCCTTCCTTGCTGCTTCAGCTCTGCATGAGCTGCCTGCTCGTGCGAGAGCCCCGCCTCTTCCTTCCACAGTGCAGCCTGGTACCTTCCCAGGCTGCACTGGGGCAGGAAGCATGACCGGCCTGGCTCCAGAGGCTCCACACGCCAGATAAGTGTGCGTGGGGCCTGGGAGCAATGTGAGATTGCACACCATTTTCAGCTTCAAGCCAAAAATGAAAAGGTGCGTGATCGGCCCCTGCCAGCCCCTGGAGCGTTGCCCAATTGTGAGTGCATCATGCAGATTGCTCCTCGCAATCGCGCGATGCTCCAGGCCCTCTTTCACATAGAAAATGCCATGCAAAAAGGGTCTAAGAAGGGAAGTACTTATGAACTTTTGCTGTTGTTCTACCTTGGGTCTTGGGTCATACCTTCCAACTGTCCCAATTTGGCAGGGACAGTCCCAATTAATCTTCAGTCATCCCACTTTTTCAGCCGCTTTTAAAATGTTCCAGTTTCTCTCCGACTTGCCTCATTTGTCCTCAGCTTACTTCAATTGAGGCCAGTTGAGTTCAGAGTGTAAATCTAGGTTATATTCAACTAGATTAATTACCCAGCATTGCCCGGGATTTTTATTTCCTCTTAAGAACTCACTAAACTGTCTTCTCCCTTTCCTGTAACTTTCCTTCACATTTCTCAATGCAATCTGTATTCAGAGTTATTTACATACACAGTTTGGGTTCCTAAGGGAGTACACTGTCGTCCTCCTTGCTGCTAGACCTCATGTCCATAGCATCTGGTCTATTTCTGTAGCTGTAAATTTTCCCCATATTCCCCAATCCAATCTTTATTCAGAATTGTTAACATTCAGAGCTTGGGTTCCTGAGGGAATACATTATCCTCTTCCTGGCTGCTGGGCATCATCTCCATAGCAACTGGCCTATTCCAGTACTTGTAACTTTTCCCCATAGTCCCCAATCCAATCTGTGTTGTCTGGTGACATTGATGTACTGGCTAGTTTTTGTTTGTTTATTTGTTTTTGTTCTGTTGTTGTTGTTGTGCTTTGTTTTCTGTTGAATTTGTGCAATGGCTTTATGTTTTTCTGGAAGCATTTTTTGTTTTGAATTTCAGCTTTAAAATTCCTCACATATGGAACCCATACAATCTACTGTGTGAGGCAAGAAGACCTTGTAACTCTGGCCATTTTACACTACACTGTTATAGTGCTATTATTTCACTTTCAACATCCTGTGGAATTCTGGGTTTCGCAGTTTACTGCGGCCAAAGCACTCTCTGGCTGAGAATTCTTAAATGCCCCTCCTTAAACTACAAATCCCAGGATTCCATAGGATGCTGAAAGTGGAATAATAGCACTATGACAGTATAGTGTGGAAATGGGCAATGTTGTGTATGTCACTTTAATTTTTCTCACATATGCCTCCCAAATGTTTTCTGGCATCCTCATTGATGGTAGGCCTCATCTCCATAGCAACCGGACTGAGGACCAAGAGCTCTCAGCTGAGAATTCTAAAGGCCCCTCCCTGAACTGCCAACCCCAGGACTCATAGAATCTTCACAGCCAGTCAATCATTTGAGGTCTTATTGCCTCACTTAGCCAATTGTATGAGGTCTTCAACTATCTGACACAGACAAACAGACAAACTCACAAACAGACAAACATTGACTTTTATATAGTAGATTAACTCAGCAGGGGGAGTAGCCCCTTGTCCTTCTCAATGTAAGGGTGCTATCAAAATGGATGAAATGCTTTTCAAAACTCTCTCTTTCCAGGCCTTCAACACTTTCAACAGCTTCCCTAGGCCTCATGGATTAAATGTCTTCCAATAAATCAAATGATCCAAACTTGACCAGGAACATCACTGGGCTGTTGAAGATAGTCAAGCCACCATGTCAAGCAATGGCAAAGCTTTTTTCTCCTATAGAGATGGAATCTCACCAACACCCCACACAGAGCCACATAAAAAGATCTCTTGGCTTTGCCATAAAAGGAAACAGCATTTCACAGAAAAGAAACAAGGACGGGAAAAAAACCACTAAGTATTTGGTCCAATTTGTTGGAATTATGTCACAGTTAACCTGGTTCACTGATGGAATATAAAGCTGTTATTCAGAAGTTACTTTTCCAGTCCCTATGTGAGGGCCATCCTAATACATTTAGCTGCTTGAGGCACAATAGGAAATGGTCAATCCTACAAAACCCACAGTACTCAAAGCAAGGCATTTTGGTGCCTGAGGCAGGAAATTCCACAAGTTCCTCTCTCCCTGACACAAAAATAAATATGTTGTCTGCCCTTTTTTGTCTTGATCTGCCTCTCTTCCCCCCTTCTCCATCATTTGTTTGTCTTTTATGCATTGAATGTTATTTATTTTGTAGGTAGGCAAACTCTATGGCATGCTCCAAGTCAGTGCCTTATTTCATAGGTAGGCAATATATGTGATTGTATGACATGCTCCAAGTCAGTGTGACTTGATGAAAATAGTTTGGCTTAAGGATGAAGGAAGGAGGAGCTGGATTTGGGATACTTCTTGGAATTTTATATATTGGCCAGAATTCACTTGAGGACTTGTATCTTCATGAGTGGGTTTATGTCTGCAGGAAATAGTATTGAGTCATTTCAGCAAAGGGGCTATTGTTATGTTACTACATAGGGAGCCATTAAAGTAACCACTGCACATCATGAGGATTGGCTTAGGGAGCAGGGTATGTTTAGCCTGAAAAAGAGAAGGTTAAGAGGTGACAGGATAGCCATGTTTAAATATTTGAAGGGATGTCATCTGGCAGATGGGGCAAAAAGCCTGTTTTTTGCTGCTCCAGAAACTAGGACACAGAGAAATTGATTCAAACTACAGAAACAAGGGATTCATAGAATCATAGAGTTGGAAGAGACCACAGGGGCCATCCAGTCCAACCCTCTGCTATACAGGAACCCACATCAAAGCACTCCCAACAGATGGCCATTCAGCCTCTGCTTAAAAACCTCCAAAGAAGGAGACTCCACCACAATCTGAGGCAGCATATTCCACTGCCAAACAGCTCTGACTGTCAAAAAGTTCTTCCTGAGGTTCAGGTACAGTCTCCTTTCCTGCAGCTTGAATCCATTGCTGCTTGCCCTAGGCCCTTTCCGCACCTTAACTTTTTCCAGTGCTGGGGTGCGGGGATCACACAAGCAGCCTCCAGCGAGAGGCTGTCACATCCCTGCTGCTTCAGCACCACACAAACTGCCTGCTCACACAAGAGCCCCCCTTCCTTCTGCAGTTCAGCCTGGGAGTTTCCCAGGCTGCGCTGGGGCAGGAAGCGCAACCTGTGCAGCTCTGGAGGCTCCGCACGCCAGGTAAGTGCCCACGGGGCCCGGGAGCAATGGACAATTGCGCACCATTTTCGGCTTGCAGCCAAAAATGAAAATGTGCACAATCGGTGTCTGCCGGCCCCTGGAGCGTCACACAATTGTGAGTGTGTCATGCAGATCACTCGTCACAATCACACAACACTCCAGGCACCCTTTTGCATGGCAAAGGCCATGCAAAAAGGGCCCTAGTCTCTGGAACGGTGGAAAACAAGCCCGCTCCCTCCTTGACATGACACCTCTTCAAATATTTAAACATGGCTATCATGTTCCCTCTTAAACTTCTCTTCTGCAGACTAAACATCCCCAGCTCCTTAAACCACTCTGCATAGGGCATGGCTTCCAGACCCTTCACCATTTTGGTCACTCTCCTCTGGACACGCTCCAGCTTATTGATATCCTTTCTGAATTGAGGTGTCCAGAACTGAACACAGTATTCCAAATGAGGACTAACCAATGCAGTTTCCACTCATTAGGAACAAGAAACGAGATTCTTCCATTAGGAAGAACTTTCTGATGGTGAGAAGAGTTCAACTTCAGGGTACACTGCCTTGAAGTATGGTGGAGTCTCCTTCTTTGGACGTTTTTAAACAGAAGCTGGGTGGTCATCTGTCGGGAGTGCTTTGATTGTGTATTCGTGCATGCCAGGGGGCTGGGCTAGGATGATCCTTGTGGTCTCTTCCAACTGTATGATTCTGTGATCATGACTGATGCACAATGGGACATTGTTCATAATGCACAATGGGACAGTAGCTAAGGACTGCTAAGGAGTGCCAGCGCATATCAATAGAGCCTAACGTACATCAGGACACTCTTGATGGTGTCCTACATCTTTACAATTCACTAACAGGAGTTCTTGGTGCCCTTTCTACATAGCTAAGTACGTGTAAAAGTTGCTTGACATAGACTGTTCCAGACAATTCTGGTCCTGCATTTGGAGGCTGGGATGTGGCCACTGTATTTTCAAGCCAAACCCATTCCACCTGAAAGTTTTTATGTTTCATCTTTCAAAATAGTCTTGCAAATGTGGAGTATGGGATATTAGGACGAGCCTGAATATATATAAAACCTGTTTTCCACTTGCAGAATAGGCACCCGTTGGTTTCCTCATGAATTGGCACAAATTAGTTCAGCATTTGCACACAGTTCAACTTGTGCCGGAGGCAAATTAATGTGTTACAGAAATGAAAGATAACAGCTTCAAATATACAGAAAGAGAGAAATTCAGCTTGCTGCACTTTAAAGACACTGAATCATAAAGATACAGACTATAAATGAAGTGAGCATTTACCTCAAAGTTTTTTGAGGGGAGCATTATTGATTTGCATTAGATATGAATCTCACAGTTCACATGTAAAAGACTGACCTTGGAACTTGTGAGGCAGGCGAAGGATGCAACACATAAGAGCTTATAGAAGGAGAAGATTCTTGAAACAAATCCAGTTTTTTTCTACCAAATGCAAATACATTTTTAGGGAGTAGGGCTCACCAATAGCAGTGTTCTAGTTTGTATTTGCCATGTGAGCACTGTTAGGGGTTCGTGAGATTTGTACTATAGGGTTGCCACCATGGATTTGCTTCATAGACCTATTCCAACTCTATGATTTGGTGATTGGACTGGCTTCAGATCAAGATGAAAACAGGTTTCCTATAGAGACAGAATCAGGAATAGAACAGCACCACTGTGTGCCAAAAAGTAGCAGATGTGACTGAGCCTTACATATGGGTCTGGCTTCCTTTATCTTGGTAGCAAAGTTTCTATACTGACCATGCCTTTCACTTTCAAAGGGGCCTGGGGCCTATACACATGATAAAATTGTAGTGTGATTATTCCACTTTAACTGCCATGGAATTCTATCCTGTAGAATCCTGGGATTGACAATTTAAAGAGAAGCATTTAGCATTCTGAGCGCCAGTGTGTTATCACGGTTATGATATGTCGGGTAAGAGCACTAGATATCCTTTTGATATCAAATAATTTGGCCTTTGCTTGACCTCTCTGCCACCCTACTCCACGTGTTTGCAGAGGCCTCCTGGACGAGCACATACAGGCACGGCCGTTAATGACTGTACATTCCAAGACCCCATTCAGGCAAGCACTTTAAGCCTCTTTGTCGCTTTAGGGAAAAACCTCCCTGCAAACCGGCTCGGTTCGGCTCGGATCTACACAAAGCCATGCATCCAAGAGCCAAGCCATTCCTTTATATCGGGCCATTAACGAACTGGCCACACTATTGTCTTAAGAGCTAAACCAATCATGCTAAACTTGACCTTTACCAACTCCTTTGTCCAACTCCAAATTTCCTTTGTTCTCACTGAGCATAACATAACCTGTAAGTAAACTCCACCCTATAAAAGGTCTCCACTTTTGGGACCGCCTCAGACTATTTTGGACTTCCATCCCGCCTTGCTGCCAGTTGTCTAAGGGGCTCCCCTCAGCCACGCTGAGCTTTCTTCCACAGAACCCCATCTCTCTCTCTAGGTCTACAAGACCAGGTGTCGTATTACCCATTCCCTAAGCTCTCCATTTCTGCTTCCAAGTTAGCTAGTGTGTGTGTTGTTTTTATTTGCTGTTTATCTTTCTATAAAACTGTTATTTTTGCTACTTTTAAACTTGCCTGCTTGCTCTCTGACCTGAAGCCATAGACATTGGGTTAAAGATCCTTGCTAAAGTTACCCTGCCTCTCGTTTGGCTAAGAGAGTGCTCGAGTTAAATTCCCCCAACCTGTGTTTTTATTTGATAATTTGGGTGCCCCTCCTGGGACCCCCAACATACAGGGTAACAAGTGCCTCACCAAACTACAAACCCCAGGATTCCATAGTACAGAAACATAGTAGTGGAATGATAGCACTATAATTGTGTAGTATGAATAGGGCCCTGGTCTGTTTTATCAGCCTCAAACTGTGACATGGCAGATGGTTGCAGTATGCTAGTATTTTCATGTCTGGAATCCTTAGATTTCAAAGACAACAACATAGCTTCTTTTGAAGTCAGATCTCAGGGGTCTTCCAATGAAACTGTTCTAAGGAGGAGGAAGCCTCATGATGTCAGGTGGTAGCTGGTGGCTTCATAGAATCATAGAATAATATTGTTGGAAGAGACCATAGGGGCCATCCAGTCCAACATCTTGCCATGCAGGAACACATATCAAAGCACTCCCAACAGATAGCTATCCAGCCTCTGTTTAAAAACCTCCAGAAAGAAACTCCACTATGCTCTAAGGCAACATATTCCACTGCCGAACAGCTCTGACCATCAGGAAATTCTTCCTGAGATTCAGGTGGAATCTCTTTTCCCGTAGTTTGAAGCTATTGCTCCTTGTCTTAGTCTCCGGAGCAGCAGAAAACAAGCCCATTCCCTCTTCAATATGATGTCCTTTCAAATATTTAAACATGGCTAACACCTGACATCAATATCAGAGTGGTGTGAACCTGCTCTTGATTTTAGTCAGAACTTTAAAGAAATTGTCCAAGATGTTCAACCCTGTCCTGCAAATAGCTTCAGCCCCTTAGATAGCCCTTTAGCATTCTGACTAACATCCAGAGCACCTCTGTTACCCTGGAAACTGGGGGTCCCGCGAGGGGCGCCCGACTTTGCCAATTAGAAATGCCAAATTTGGGGAAATTAGACTTAGAGCACTGTCTTGCTAGCGAGAGGAAGGGCAACGATGCGAGATCTTTCACCCTATGTCTACAGCATCGGGTTAGAGAGTGACTAAAGGTGTTTCCAAACAATAGCAATTCTTTATTAAGAACAAACACAGAAGATAGACACAGACTAACTAACTTAGAAAAGAAAGAGAGTTGTAGGGGACGCAATACAACCTGTTCCATAGTCCTGGGTAGAGGTTGGAAATTCGGGGAAGGAAACTCAGCATGGGGTGCTGAGGGGAGTCCCTTAAACACACCAACGGCAGGGCGGGATGGCAGTCAAAGGAGATCCGAGGATCGGTTAAAAATGAAGGGTTTTTATAGGGCAGATCGTGCCTTTCAGCTATGGCAGTCCCAAAGGAGAACAAAAGAGGTTTCGGTGCTGGACAAAAGGATTTGGTGAGGTCAGGTAGCACGTGATAGGATTTGCGTGTAGAAACAAAACTTTGACCGAGACGTTAATGGCCCACCTTACAAGAGTAGTTTGCCTGAGAGCCATATGGCTATTGAGGAGTCCGTGGCGGGAAGTTCCCTAAAGCTTCGGGCAAGTTTTGGGTGCTGGCCACAAACCATTAACGGCCACTTCTCTGTCCGTGCTTATCTGGAGAACTTTGCGAACACGTGAAGTGAGGTAATCACTAACCAGTCCAGCTAAGTCCAAATTAAATGATATCGAAAGGATATCTGGGGGTCCTCACTGAGGGTGCCATGGCCGAAATAACACACCCACCACCCCACTCACATAAAAACCACTAGCTACTGCTTCTGATAGCTTGCTTCAACTGATTCCTCTCCTAGAACTTTAACCACTTCTTGGCACAAAGAGTCAGGGTCTTCTAGGGATGATGAATCAGAGTCCTAGACCATGATCAAATTTCATAAGCACCTATTTAGCAATGGCAACCCCCTTCTGAAAAAAATCTTGCCAAGGAAACCCAGTGCTACGTTTACCTTAAAATTGCTCTAGGTCAGAAATGATGTGAAGGCACATGACAATAGCAACAATAACAATGACAACACATTTAAAGGCAAACACCTCTTTCAAAATAACTCTAAAACCAGAGATAGTTCCTAAAAAGCAATTAAAAACAGCCATCCCTCATTTTAAAGAATGACAGCTAATCAAAACAACACAATTTTAGCCCTCCATGAGGAATTCAGACAGATTGGAACCTGCCTGGCTTCCCTTGGAAGAGAATCCCACAGTTGAGGAGTTGCTACAGAGAATGCTGTGTCACACATTCCCACCAGCCTAGACTCAGGAGGTGGAAGAAATTAAATTTCAGGCAGGATGATATGGGATGGAGTGCACTTGCAGATATCCTGACCTAAAGATGGAAACAGTATTTGTACTTCTTTGTTCTTGGTTTGAAAAATGGGTTCTCCAAAAGTCAGGAAAATCCATCAGGAAGAATAACAGATAGAATTTTGTGCAGTTTTTTCCTGGTATCCAAACATTCCAAAGTATTGCACAGAAATTACAGTTGGCCTTCTAACATTTGCTAGTGTTAGGGGTACTGGACCCCTGCAAAAGTGACAAACACACACACACACAAATAAAAATAAAAGTGTATGTGTGTGGGGGGGAAGGGGCTGAGGTATAGCAGGGACAGTGGCAACTGTGTTCCAAACCAGGGCCCTTTCTGCATGTTACCTACTCGTGGAGGTGGGGGGTGCCATTCACGCAAGCAGCCTCTTGCATGAAGCACTCTCATCGCTCCTCCGTTCTCCCGCAGCTGGGTTGCCGGTCGTGCAGCCGTCGCGTGAATGCCCTGCCCCTTCCTTCCGCAGTGCAGCCTGCGAGCTGTAGGCTGTGCTGGGGGAGGAAGCGCGACTGGTCAAGCTCGCCCAAAGCACCGCAGGGCAGGTAAGTGTGCAAGGGCCCCGGGAGCATTGCGCGACCGCACAGTATTTTTGGCTTAGAGCCAAAAATTTAAAAAATCTGTGCGTGGCCCACTTTAGGCTCGTGAGCGTTGCGTAAATGGGAGTGCGTCGTACAGACTGCCACTCCCATTTATGCGACGCTCAAGGGACTCTCACAAAAGAAACTGCATGCTAAAAGGGCCCAGGTCAGGGAAATGTGAGGAAAAGAAGGTGAGATGGCATGGTGGTCCTATACTTCTTTTTCCTTGCCTATCTCCTTCCTTGCAGGGGAGGGGGCATTGGGAAATTATGGTGCTGAGAAATTGAGTTGTGAGCTGTCCATAGCTAGCCAAGCAATGGCAAGTGAAAGAGGAAGAGGAACAGAAGCAGGTTTTTAAGGGGCTGCACTGCTTGATTGGAGCTGCCAAGAGGGAAGGTTACCCCGGACAAGAAGCACTTGAGGTGGAGGGGCAGGGGTGGAGAAACTTGTAAATAATCAAATCCATAAAAGTGAAACCTGCAAGTGTTTCCTGCAAGTGTGGAGGGCCAACTGTATTCTGTGAAGAAGTTGTGCCAAAGTAAAAAAAAATGCTTTATCTGGAGAAAATTACTTTTCTGCACAGAAAATACTGTTTTCCTCATAGGAAAGAGTGTTTCCCACACACATGAAGAACTTTATGTTTTTCTCTGCAGTATTATCCTTCACCCTCCTTGGGAAATTTCATAATTAATAATCTCCTGTTGCTCTTCTCATATTTGTGAATCTATAGAGGAATTATGGAAGGTTCATACTTTAAAAAAAACTGAACAAAATTCTAAACAGTCCCTAGCTGAAGAACTTCACTGCTTTAGAACGTACAGCAAATTAAATCATGTATTTTGGAGATGTAAGGAGAGATTTGGAGACAGCTACAACTGGATTAAACATTGCAATTTTTTCTCTTCATAGTATGACCAGTAGCAAACCCCAATCAAATCAGGCTGGAATCTGAATCATCTGATTAAGCTATATAGAGTTATTACTCCTTCTAACTCACTAGCCACCCTCTTGAATTGGGCTTAATTCAACTGAACTGTGAAGGTAATATAACTTGAGGTATCGATTTAATTTTAAAGAAATGTAACACCTTTGCAGGCACTGATGCTGATATAAGGGGAATAAATCAATTCCCAATATTTTTTCCCCTGCATTTCTTAAAATTGGAACCACTCTCACTCTGCTCTAACATTCTTGCACCTGCCATCTGATATATTGTAACACGTCTTGCATATGCAGTCATCCCTTGCCAGAACTGGACCTCTCTGCAGGTAAACAGATTTGTCCTCGGAAACTGGCCACATATTATGGGGCATAAAAACCTTCTTTCACTATATATTATAAAAGTTATAGCATTATTTCCTTAATGAATAGGCAGGCAGAAATGGTATAATGGAGTCAGAGCATCCAGGGTCAAGTATCAGCAGCTCTTTCAATATTACTACCACTGTGTGCCTTCAAAGTTGTTTCTGACCCTATAGTGAACCTACCATGGGGTTTTCTTGGCAAGATCTGTCAAAAGAGGATTTGCCTTTGCCTACCTCTGAGGACTTCCTCAAAGAGCCCAAGGCCACCCAATGGGTTTCCATGGCTGAGCAGGGATTCAAATTCTGGTCTCCAGAGTTGTAGCCCAGTGCTCAAACCACTACACCACAATGGTTGACTGTAGCACTTTAATTGCCTTGGTTACATCCTATGGAATCCTAAGGTTTGTCTTTCAGTGAGGCACTAGACCTTTCTGGCTAAGAATTTTAAATGTCCCCCCCCCAATTGCAGGATTCCATAGGATGGAACCATTAAAATTGAAGAAGTGAATACTATCTTGTCTCCTCTCTTGGTTCACTGACAAGCTAGACACAAAGTACAGTCCTGATAGGTAGGACTTATTGACGAGTTCCTATATGGTTGAGAGCCCCATGTTTGATAGGTCCATGCAAGAGGCATGCAGTTTTTCAGTGCTAAAAGAAAAGCCTGTGGTCTTAGGGCCATCAGGTTGAGTGAAGAAAGCCATTTTGGATTCTGTTGATGGAGGTCCAGGAAGGAGAGAGAAATTTCCCTGGGGAGCAAGGTTGCAAATTCTACAAAACAGCAAGATCCACTCTTGGATAAAATAAACATGCCAAATGAGATCCTGTACTGGGAGACATGCGTGGATCATGTAACTACACCCTCCATAGCTGTGTCTCCCAATGGCAGAGCAAGGAGATGAGTGGGGATGTATCATATGCCTCTGTCAGGATCTCCAGTGGTTGTTAGGAAGCAGAGTTGCCAGGTAAAATAATGGTTGTATGGAAGAGAGAATTTCAGCAAGTATAGTTTGCTATGTTCATCTACCCAACCATGTGTTCTTATTTTACCTGGCAACCCCATTGCAAGGTCTCTGCATATAAAATCCCTGCAGCAAATCCAGCTACAGGAAAATACCTGAATATGTCCCTTCTCATTCCCTGACTCTCTGACAACACAGAATTATGCTGCTTACAAGGTAGTTTGGGAGAGGGATATTTTGGTCTTCATGTTGTTTAAATAGAATTCCAACCAACACAGCAATCCAAAAAGTGAGTTGCAATGGTGTGAACCTGACTTACACTGTGGTAATGCACCAATAGGATGCTAGCCTCCATTTCAAAAACTATGTGTTTTAAGATCATTTGTTTGAATATTTCTTTTTTTATTTTTGTATATCCTACATTTTTTTTAATAATTTTTATTGATTATACAGCAAAGAAAAAAAAATAAAACACCATGGGATGTACACAATAGTGGAACAAAAAAATTTCAACCGACGCAAACTTACATTATTATTTCTCTCTATTACCATTAGAATCATAAACTTGTTCAGCTTATTCTATATCATATTACTTGTATATTTTTGTTACCTATCTTTAATTCTTATTCTCATTATACTCATTTTTATTATAATACTTTGATTCTTTATTCTATATTTTTCCCTTAGATTTAATCTATTGCTATTACTAAATATAATCTTATTACTTAACATATCAAACTATCTCTAAAGGTAAACCCACTCCCCAAAGCCGATTATATTTTAACTTACTTTTTTTTTGTTTGACAAAATTAAACAGCACATATCCAATTTAAACAATACACCACATAATTAACATAGAAAAAAAAGTGATTACCCACCCCCCAGAGCCAACTTTTTATTTAATCCACTTTCCAAAATTGCCATTCTTCTTGTGAAAGGGTAGCTTTACCATCTCTTATCAAAGCTTTTTCCAAAAATATTTTCCAAATTTCTTCAAAATCATTCCCTTTTATTAAACCTTTCATAAATCTAATTCTACATGTTAATTTGTCATTAATTGCAATTTTCCACACTTCTTTATACCATTCCTCTATTTGAAGTTTTTCATTTGTTTTCCATTTTTTTGCTATTATTAATCTCGCTGCGGTTAACAAATTTGTTATTAATTCCTTCGTTACCTGGGTACACTCAACCTTATTATATATAGACAACAACCCTATATTTGGACATACTGGTATCTCAACTCCTATTATCTCTTTTATCTCTTTAAAAACCTTTTGCCAAAATTCCATTATCTTATTATGATTCCACCACATATGCATATATGTACCGATTTCTTGACATCCTCTCCAGCATAATCTTGAATATTTCTCATCTATCTGATTTAGTTTTACTGGAGTCAAATACCATTTCCAAACTATTTTATAATAATTCTCTTTTATTCTTATTGATAATTTTTTTAAATGATGTTGTTTCCAAATTTTTCTCCATTCTTGTATATCTATATTTTGTGATGTCTCTTCCTCCCACATTTTTCTAAGATATCTCTTCTTGTTCTTTTGCCAATATTTTATATATTTCACTTGTAATACCCTTTGATATTTCATTTTCTTGCATATTTTCTCTTTGAATAATAATTTGTTCAAATTTAGTATATTCTTTGAAATCTTTAACATATCTTTTCATACTCTTTGTCCATTGCTCTAATTGTATATAATTTAACCAAGATATTTTGGTTTCTTGCAATCTCTCTTTCATTTTATCTTTATTAATCATTATTTTCATTCAATCTTTTAATCTATAAATTTTTTGTTTTTTTATTTCTTTCTCTATTATTTCTCTTAAATTTATTGGAAATTTTTCCATCATTACTATCGGAGTTAATGTTGATATATTCGGTAACAATTTTCTTTTATTTTTCCTCCATATTTCTATTATATTTTTTATAAAGGGATTTTCTATCTTTTCTATTTCTTTCTTTGAAATATTCCTAACAAATATATTTTCCAATTTCATCTCAATATTCATATCTTCTATCTCTAACCATTCTAAATCACCTTTTCCTGAAACTCCTTCTATAATATACCTCAGTTGATTTGCGTAGTAATACCATTTTAAATTTGGAAGTCCCAGGCCACCTTCTTTTTGACTTTTGTACCAATATTTCTTATTAATCCTCGCTCTCTTATAGCCATTACAAAAGTTATTTAATAATTTTTGCCACTCTTTTAATTCTTCCTCTGATACTTTTATTGGTAACATTCTAAACAAAAAATTAATTTTAGGTAGTATTTTCATTTTTACCACTGCTATTCTACCAAACCATGATAGTTTTATATTTTTATAATGCTTTAGTTTTTATTTAATTTCTGGTTTTAATTTCTTATAATTTTTTTCCTGTAATCCTTGTAAATTTTTTGTAATATCTATTCCTAAATATTTAATTGATTCTTTTACTTTAAGTAACATTCTTTTATTACTTACAAATTTTTGTACTTCTTCTTTAGTATAATTAAACAACATTATTTCTGATTTGGCCCAATTTATTTCTAATCCTGCCTTCTCCCCAAACTCTTTTAAATGTTTATCTACCCTATCTGTCTTTTTAACTGGATCTTTAATTGTTAACAATGTATCATCTGCAAATAAACTTATTTTATTTTTCTCCTTAATTCCAATTCCTTCCAAATTCTCATCATTTCTTATTACATTCGCTAATGTTTCTATAACTATTGCAAATAAAACTGGAGATAATGGACATCCTTGTCTCGTTCCTCTTGATATTTGAATCTGATCTGTAATTCCATCATTTACCATCACTACAGATGTATTATGTGAATATAATTGATTTATTAACCCTTTAAATCTCTCTCCTAATCCTATTTTATTTAAAATTATTTTTAGTGCCGGCCATTCCACACAATCAAAAGCTTTAAATATATCTAACGCTAAAATTCCAGCTTTTTGTTTGTTTTATTTATCGTTTTCCCTATTAAATTTGCCATCTGTCTTCCTTGAATAAAACCACATTGATCTTTATGTATATACTTATAAATAAATTTATTTAACCTCTTCGTCATTATTGCAGTCAATATTTTTGCATCTTGGTTTATTAAAGATATTGACGTATAAGAACCTGGATCCATAGGATCCTTTCTTGGTTTTAAAATTAATATTATTAGTGATTGCTTCCATGACAATGGGATTTTATCACCCCTTAATATACTTTATATAATACTTTTAATTTAGGAATTAAACATTTTTTAAATGTTTTATAATATTCTGGACCTAGTCCATCCAGTCCTGGTGATTTCCCTCCTTTTAAATTATTTATTACTTCTTCTATTTCCTCTTCTGATATCATTTCTTCCATCAACCCTTTATCTTGTTCTGTTAGCCTTACTTTCCAATTCTTGTTAATATATTCCTCTAGATTCTCTACAGATTTTTCTTCTGCTGAGTACAATTCTGAAAAAATTCCTCAAATATTTTTAATTTCTCTTTCATCAACCTTTTTTCTTTACCAAATTTATCTTTTACTACACCAATCATATTCCTAGTTTTTTTTTATTGTACTGATCTGGCCAACATTTTAGAATTTTTATTACTATATTCAAAAAATTCCCTTTTCAAATATATTAACTTTTTCTGAACTTCATCCATTTCTATCTTTTCTAATTCATTTCTTTTTGCTTGTAATACTATATATTTCTGTTTAGTCCTATCTATTATATATTCATTCTCTAGTTCCTTTATTTCTTTTTCTAACTTCAATTTTTTCCCCCTAATTGTCTCTTTAATTTTCTTGATTCTTTAATACATAATCCTCTTACCACTGCCTTCATAGTATCCCATAATACATCTTGTGTTACTTCCTTATTGTTTATATCCCAAATTTCTTGCCATTCCTTCTCTATTTTATTTACTGTCTCTTTATAGTTAAGTAAGTTAGTATCCAATCTCCATCTTTTTGCTTCTCTGTAATTCTTTTTCATAGTTATATCCAAATTCATCAAAGCATGGTCTGTTACTTTTATTGTTTCGATTTCCGTTGTTTGAATATTTCTAATAAGTAAATCAACAATAAATAAATAAGTACTTCTAATATTTCTTACTCCTTGCAGCTTACTCCAACCCAGTGTTATGGTGTTAGACTAAAATTCCCCAAATCCTGCCCAGTCCTAATATCAGGTTAAGTTAAGCTGAATTAGAAATTTAGGTATTTCTGATAAATAATTATGTCTCTTCTAAAGCATGGAGTAGGGCAGGGAGAGACAATACCACTTCTCTCCCCAGTTGATGCTTCTCTTTTAGAATTTAACCATGTATAATTAACAATTCAGATTTAGTTCAGAATATCATCAGTGTGGCTGCAATTGCTTGTACTGATTTGCTGCATTCCAGGTGACAAGTCTAGTAATGAATCAAAAGCACTGTTTCATAGGAAAGACTCAAAAGTTCTGAATGTCAGGCAAAGTGTTGCTCTTTTCTAAGGTTATTTTGACATCACCACATGTACTAGCTGGAAAACCAAGAGATGTCCTTCATTTAACAGTAACATCAACACATCCTATTTCTCCACTGTGGTGTCCTGAACTCTGTAATTACTTGCTTGGGTTAGTAGAATCAGAGGAAGACCTGGATGTACTTCTCTTACATGAACCATCAATAAGCTCCCAGATAGAGAGACTTTGTCACTTAGGGTTTGTTCAATTTCATAGGGCTTGTGTGAAAAGGGGAACACTACATTTTCAAAAGAGTTTTTGCTTTACAGACATGCGCTTCTGTAATTTATTGCTTTGTTTATAGAATCATAGAATCCTAAAGTTGGAAGAAACCATGTGGATCATCTAGTCCAAACTCTTGCCTTGGAGGAATACACAACTGTAGCACTCCTCAAACTTCTGCTAAAAGACTTCCAGAGTCCTCCATCCTCCAAGGCAATGTATTCTTCAACTGAACAACTCTTACAGTAAAATAAATAAACCAATAACTAACTAATGATTATGGTATCTCTCCTGCCAGGTAAGTATAACTAACTAATGTTTAGGTGACATGTCTTGTAATTTGAATCCATTTCAGTCTCTGGGGCTGCAGGAAGAAAAAAGCAGTTTCTATCTTCTATGTGACATCCCTTCAAATATTTAAAGGTGGCTATCATGTCACTTTCAGTTTTCTCTTCTCCAAGCTAAAAATATGAAGTTCCCTACATAGTCCCCATTAAGGCTTGGTTTCCAAACCTTCTTTACAGAACAAGTGTGCAGGCAGTTGTATGTGTGTTTGCTTATATATATAATCCTGCCTATCTCATGGGAACTCAGAGTGGCATCTTCATAAGTGGACTTATGTTTGCAGGAATTAGAACTGTGCAGTTGCGGAATATCCCTATCCTGTAGGGGGCTGCTGTTACCGTACCATGTAGTGGAGGTGGCAAAGTGCCTAATGCGCATTAGTGCCTGATGCACAACAGGATTGTGCACAATGGGACGGATGTGCATCGGATTGGCCCTGATCAGCATTGATCACCAATATTCACTGGGCACTCTTGACAGTGTCCTATCATACATTTTTGCAATTGAGTAACTGTAACCATGTATTTAAAAAAAAATTAAGATTTTTCAAAATACATTAAAAAAAGAACAAGCAAGAAAAAGGGGAAGAGAGAGAGAAAAGCAAGAAAAGCAAAAAATACAAAACAGAAGCAAGTGTGACTTCTTTCTTTTTCTATTACTATAACCACTTCTGTTACGCAGCTAGCTATATGCAAAGTAAAAGGTCATACAGAATTCCAGCACAGCTGCTGCTACTTCTTATTGTTGTTATTGTGATTGTTATTATTTCGATCCTGCCTTTTACCAATAGTGGGACACAAGGCAGCTTAAAAATTATTTTAAAAATCACAAAAGTATTGACATTACAAAAACATCAGTAAAAGATATAAATATAAAAAGCATTTTTAAAAAACGTGTGTCATAGTAAAACCATTTAAACTCCATGAAAAGGCAATATTTTAAAAAAGTCAACAAACCAGCAAAGCTCACTATTAAAAGTCCATCACAGTCAGTTCCTAAAAGCCTGATGAATAGGATATTTTTTACCTGCCAGTGTTTCCTCACTGGTATACTCTATCCTGGAGTCTACAATTTTTAGTATTAAATGTGATTCAACATGCCAGAAAGGTCACCCGGATGAGCACGTAGGCAGCAACAGTAGAACGATCAAAAACCAGGCCAGGCCAATAAAATCCCCCATCACGTAGCCCCAGGAGACCTCAACCTGTGCAAGCCCACAGTAAACAAAAGGTCCTCAGCTACTGAGGAGCCAACTTGAGGGGATTAGCGTGTTTTCCCCAAGTTGAGCACCGATATCAGTAAAATCATATCAGGCAAGGACTATCTATATAAATTCACACAATGCAACTGAAGATCCTGAAACTTTGGCAACACCTCGTAATCTCGTCATGCAAAAAGAGTTGCCATTGTGGAGCTTCTTTTCCATTGCGACACCCATTGTTCTCCCTGGGAGAAGATTAGCCCTCAAAGTACATTTTCCCCTACAAATAGTCCTAGTTTTTGAGAGTTTCTTTGGATAACTCCCTGTCATACCACCAGATTGTTTCTCCATTAGTCAAGTAATCCCCTCAGCCTTCTCTTTGCTGAGCCCTACTTTGTTTGCTGTTTTCTCAGACCAAAGACTTCAGGAAAAGGTGCAGTATTACCCCAGCTACAATCCCTTCAATATTTCCCTTATCCAGTTTCCTCTCTTTTGCTTCTTAATAGGTCTTGAGTGAGTGCGTGAGTGAGTGAGTGTGTTGATGCATGATATTCCCTTCAATAAAATCATTTATTTGACATCTTTGTCTGGTTTTTGGCTTGGCCTAACCCTGTAAAAACTGAGTAGAAAGACCTTGCTAGGTTACCCTTCCTCTCACATTGCTATTTCTTGTTCTTTGTTGAGTTCCCATTCCCTATCATGTGGAGCACATTAAGGCGTCCCCTAAGGGACCCCAGAAATCAGGGTAACACTGGTGGAAGGAGATCAAGGAAGCAGGCATCCTAGCTGCCCCTTGGAAAGGATTCTGAGAACAATGATTGAGAGGGCCTTTTCACTCGGTCCCACCAAATGATCCATAGAAGGTAGTGGGACCAAAAGAAGGGCCTCTCCTGTAGACCTTAGAGCTCTAACAAGCTCATATAAAATCAAATCAACCAACTGAGAACAGTAAAAAGGAAAAAAAGGAAGGAAGGAAGGAAGGAAGGAAGGAAGGAAGGAAGGAAGGAAGGAAGGAAGGAAGGAAGGAAAAAGATAGTAAGAGTTTGACAAGTAAAAATGAAACAGTTCAAAACCAGATCAAAACAGTTTAAGACAGTTTAAAACTATGCACATGAACATGTTTTGAAGAAATTGGTTAGATCACAAAGGTGGTAACAAAAAGCCAAGTTTTGATTCAGTGTCAGAATGAAACTGGCACTGGCACCAACTAGGCCTCTAAGAGGAGGACATTCTACACATCCTCCCACAGTATATTTCCCTCAGCAGTGGGATGCAGGGGAAAGCTTCCTCCAGCAGACCTCAGACAAGTGTACTCTTTCAAATATTGAAGTCATAAGCCATTTCGGCTTTTGAATGTCATCACCAATACCTTGAATTCAGAAGACTGTGAGACTTGTATTTTTTTTTTTAATGGAAGAAATGGATTGATTGTGGGATGTATACTTTGGACCAATTGGTTGGTCCAAACCAAGAATTTTTGCCATTTTCAATATTACAATCTACTTATTGGTTACCTACAGATGCACTGTGACAATATTTACATTTGCAAAACTTTTTAGTGTCTATTATATATGGACCATCAACACTCAACCATCCCTTCTGTGTTGGAAACATTACACAGAGAAAGCAAAGCTAACAAGTCTAGGTTATAATTGTTTGTGGGAGAGCACTAAATTTGATGATGCTACTTTGAATGGAACAAAGAGCTGGATTGTTCCATGTAGATTAACCAGTGAAGAACTGCCCTAGCTTTAATATCTAAAACTACTTTAGACCTAAAACTACATTTGGTCCAACAAAAAGTGATGTTGCAAATGTATTAGTCATCATTACACCTTTTAGAAGGAATCTGTCTGCTTCAACTAAGTGAAATGCAATGCTATGCAGACGATGCTTCCTTGTGGTTGTCAGGTTGCTAAGCTCCCTGTCATGGAAATACTAACCTGTTGAATGTGTATTCTTTGCCAACTGCCACTTTGTATTTAACCATTGCAGAAAGGAGTTATTTTGTATCCAGCCTTAAGTATTGCTAATTGCTGCTTCATTGTAATCCAATGATCACTTGCTGTTACATTGTGTTTCATGTTAGGGAAGAGCAGGAAGAGGAAAGTAAGGCTGGTAGTGCTAGGATGTTATAAGGACAAAATCATGTGGAGATAGGGATAGAGAAATATGCAAGTGGGGTCACCTTGGTCCAGGGCATATCGAGTTGTGGCAAACACCAACATGAAAAAGTAAAGTGGGGATAGACACATGAAAGAATGCATGGTGTTGACTGATAAACGTTTTGCACACCCTAACTTGTATTGATAACCTGTATAAGATTTACACTGTAGGCACCCTCCAGTTCTGGCAACTTCTATGGACGTGTGTTGTGCTGCTCATGCTTATACATAAAAATAAACTGCTGTCTACCTCAGAGTGAGTTTTGTGGAGTGTGAGTTATCTAGTACATGACAGTAGCATATTGATGTGGGTGTATACAATGACTACTTCTTTTTGTTTGGATGTGTTGCAATGTATTAATTTAGTATGAGAAAATCTTTAGTATTTGTAGTTGCTCATGTTCTTCTGACTTACATTCATGTGATTGATGCAGGGTTTGGCTGAGTGTCTGTTTTTGGATCCTGTATGCTTTTACTGTTCAAAAAGACTGATACTCCAAGATTGGAAAGATGATTGTTCACCATCCACGGTCCAATGGTCAGACTATCTTCCTGTTTTCATACCCTTTTACATTTCATAGCTGAAAACTGGGACATGCATCAGAGTGCAATGAAGCTGACAACAGGTATTAATGAGGTAGAACACCCAGCCTACGAAATGGTGCAGCAGTTTGCTTTTGCCTGTTTGAGTGCTGGACTAGAACCCTGGGAGACCAGGGTTCAGATCCCCACTCAGTCATGGAAACCTTTTGGATGGCCCTGGACAGCTTACATTCTCTTAGCCTCAGAGAAAGGCAAGGGCAAATCCCCTCTGAACAAATTCTGCCAAGAAAACCTTGTGATAGATTTGCCTTAAGGTCACTGTAAATCAGAAATTACTTGAAGGCACGCAGCAACAACAACAATAACAACAACAGGAAAGGCAAAATGTCACCTACAAACTACTTCTTTACCCTGAACTCAGTTTTCAGCAACTGAAATAAGTTGAAGATAAAGCAGAAAAGTGGGAAGAGGAAAGAAACTGGGATGTTTAAAAAACAGGAGAAAAAGTAGGATGACAGAAGATTAATTGGGACTACTCCTACCAAAATGGGAGTTTGAGGGTATGTGTTTTAGCTCTACATGAATATATATTTTATTGACATCAACTTCAAGAAAATTTATTTTTGGAAATACGATCATCTGATATCAATGTATACAAATAGCACTTATACACGTCCAAGGTACTTCCTTTTACCACCTTCCTTCCTTCCTTCCTTCCTCTCTTATTCTTCTCCATTTAATTCTTTGTAATCATGCAAAAAGAAAATCCTGTCAAAAAATACCAAACTAACCAAGTTAACACATGAATTGAAACAAAAAACAATATCAATCTTAACAGTAAAAAACAATTTGATAATTTACTTACAACTATTAAATAAGAAATTTAAAAGAATAACATAAATTATCAAATTAGAAAATCCAATGCAGCTTAATAGTTGAGGGGGAAAAGTGCAACAACTCTTATTAAAAATCCCACAACAGCAACAGTCGCCAAAATCCTGTCTAAATAAATAGGTCTTTGCCAGCTGGTGGAAGGAGAGCAGGCACAATTCCAGAAGCAGTGGGAAGAAGAGGAGCTCTTATTAATCTCTAGGAAAGAGTTCTTCCAACCTGGGAGCAGCCACCAAGAAGGCCCTCAACAAACATGCTGGTGAGGGTAGCAGCATTGAACGCAAACCTTTCTGCAAAGATTTCAGAATTTAGACAAGTTGATCGATGTGCAAGACTTCTTGATTGCAAAGAAAGTCTTGGGCAAAACTGACCTCTGTGAGCATCAACAATACTGAAGTAAAAGTAAGGATGGCCAGATCTGTCAGTATGTTATGGTTTTATCCCCCGCCTATAGCCAAACTGGATAGAAAAGAGTCCCATATTAATCCAAGGAACATTCTTCATGTATCACAGCATCAGACAGAGAGATATGTGTGCATATATCTATCCTCTGTTAGCATGAGCTCTTATTAATCTGTCAAGTGGTCTTGGCTTTGTATATTAAGGCAAGAGAAGTCATTTTATACTACTTTTTCCCCCAAATACATATACACTTGACATCTTGTCATAAGACTCAGGTCAAACACATTTTCCTTTCCTGTCTTATTTCAAAAACCTTTCCTCAACCACTAATACCTGCCTCCTGAAATCATGTCTAGAGAAGAGATATTGATTAGGTGTCAAAAGGCCTAATTTTGACCTCACCTAAACTGCTGTAATTCATTTCTTCTGTTCCAAGTATCCCAAGAACCCCTGTCAATCACAGCAAGTAATGGTACACAGATGAACAAAGATTCTGATCTAGATTATGTCAACTTCCTGGATCCCTACAGACAGAAAGTGTATGTAATCTCAAAATGGGGAAAGGAAATGCATGAACATGACTTCGCACATGACAGTCTTCTTCTTTATCTCTTAGTAATGTATGAACGCACATTGAAAATGCAGCACTGAGCTAGGGCCTTTCCACACTACACTGTTATAGTGCTATTATTCTGCTTTCAACACCTTGAGGGATTTTGGGGTTTGTAGTTGAGTGAGGCCCAAGAGATCTCTGGCTGAGAATTCTAAATCGCCTTCCCTAAACTGAAAACCCTAGGATTCCATAGTATGTTGAAAGTGGAATAATAGCAGTGTAACAGTGTTGTCAGGATCAGACTCATACACAGTGACAATAAACTTGTATATCAGATTTATTGTAAAGTTGCAGAGCAGTGAACATTGACTTCAAAAGACAGGAGTGAAGAAGAATTCCAAAGACTCTAAAGTTAAGCAGTTCAGTTTCACACTAGAGATAAGCGGGAGCATATATCCTCTCCTACAGGTCAGGAGGACCCAGTGTTACCATAGTGACTATCTTCATTCCCAGTGGATGTTTTGAGAACAGCAAATTGGGGAATGCACACCTGCATTATATTCTGCTACTGAGCAATTAGGGAAATATACTAGAAGCTATGCCTATTAGAAATACACACTAATCCATTATCCCCTATTTATGGAGGCTATCCCGACAAGTGTAGTGTGGAAAGGCCCCCAGATTCGAGCCCAAGGAGAGAAGTAGCCATCATCCATAAGAATATACTCTTCCTTTTGAGGAAACCCATCTGCCTACCACCAATTTTGAAGATTTATACCTTGTCTGAGGCAAAAGAGGCAGGACAGGGCCATTTCTGGTGTCTCACCTACTCCTTTGCCAGAAGTCTTCCTACCTGAACTGGCCAAGGTGGTCTTGGAGGTAATGGAACACTTAGGTTTCTGAAGACATCGATATCCATGCCAAGCCTCTCCCGGCAGGGACAGGTTGTGACTTTATGGCTACTATTACTGCTATGGGCTGTCTTATTACATAGTTGACCCAATGCATGTGTCAGGACACACCTTGGATCTGGTTTCTGCTGTTGAGCCAATAGTATATGATCTGGGTTAGTGGGATTTCAACATGCCCATTAATGTAGTCAGAGCATTTTCTTGTGAAGTTAGGTCTGGTGGGAGTGGACTTCCCCTGAAGTGTGGGTAAGTGATTAAGATGGCCATCTTAAATGGAATGGAATGACATTATTGCTTTGTTTAAATATTTGAAGAAATGTCACGTAGAAGATGGAGCAAGGTTGTTTTCTGCTGCTCCAGAGTCTAGGACATGAAGCAAAGGATTCAAACTACAGGAAAAGAGATTTCATCTAAACATCAAGAAGAACTTTGTCGGGGTTCCCCCACATTTTATTGCTTTTGTATGGCAGTAGCCTGAGGGAATAGTGATAGTAGAATGTTAGGTTATTTCTAGGTGCTGAACATTCCTTCCGGCTGGAATTTCAAAGGACCCGTTTGGCCAGATAGTAGTCATGGTGATTGGGGTCGTTTGTCCTTTTACAACCATCTCAGGAGAAATTGTCTGTATAAGTGTAGAGTGGGGGAAAAACAGATCCCATTCTCAGCTTTGACGTCTGTAAGACAGCATCCCTTACTATGTTTCAATAAATCTTCTATCAAGTTTATTGATTACGTGTGAGCGTGAATCTGTTCCTGACAGAAAGCTCGAGAATCTTTTCCAAAAATGCACCAAGTGATGGACCAGTCAATTACTGAAGAAGAGAGAGCATCTGCAGAATCTGATGGAGCTGCAGAGACTGAAGTGCCTATGGATACCAAGGCAAAATTATGACTGAACGAGGCTATGGAAACCCCCACAAGCGGCCAAACCTGGGTCTGGGGAGAGAAGCCACATATGACGCTGAGACAACGCAGAAGGGCTGCTAGATGGTACACTTCAGCAAAAGACCTGTCCCTTTTGGAGGAAATAACCCACATGGAAACAGAACTGTAGAGAAAAGATGAGAAGATACTGGAACTCAGGACCCTGCTATATGAGATGCGCATCCGTCCCTCGCAGGCAGGGAGAACACCAGGACAAGAACCACGAGCTGCCGTCCCAGTGGCAGGCGCCGCTGGTCTGCCCCAGCAACCAGTCGGGCAAGCCCCAGTGCCACCATTGCTCAGAAATGTTGGAGACCTGAAAGCATCCTTCAACGGGAAGGGGGAGAAACTCTCTTTTTTTATGACTATGGCAAATAATTTCATGATTGATCATGGCCATCTGTTTCGGGATGATGCGGCCCAATTCGATACCTCAGCCAGAGGTTGAAAGGACTGGCAGCTGACTGGGTAGCGAACCTGTATGACACACGCGCCCCGAAACTGAAAATCTGCAGCTCTTCATGAACCACCTGCGCGAACGCTTTGAGGACCCTCACCTACTGGAAAAAAACAAATATCAACTAAAACGAATGAAACAAGGCAAGAATGATGTGGGAACATATTCCCGTGAATTCAGAAACCTGGCCACCAAAGTCCCGTGGAATGATGAAATCCTTATTGAATTATACAAAGATGGCCTAAATCCTGATATTCTACACGGGTGCCTAATGCAGGCCAATCCACAGACCTTGCTAGGCTGGGTCAGACTAGCTACGGAAGTGTAAGGCATAACCCAGACTGTTCAGATGAGCCGACAACGACAAGACATGCCAAAGCGACTGTTGCATTATGTGGATGCATAATGGACTCCTTGCTCCACAAATTTCTCACAGCTCTTGTGTGTGTGTGTGAGAACGCAAACTGTTACAAACTTGTTGTTATGGCTAGCCAGTTCCATGGGAAACTTTTCCTCAGCGTTATCAGCTTGTCCGGAACTGGCACACAGCTGCGCCATCATATGTGTTTTTGCTACATGACATGTTATGGCTATGAACTTGTTATTCACGCTTGTTGTCGTGAGGTGAAGGTGCCTAAAGCATGTTTACTGCATATCATATAAACCCCATGCCTTGTGTACAAGTCTCTCTGTTCTTTTCTCTTTGCACTCTGTTGCTGAACCTGCCATGATGTTGGGCAGTTTGAATTTTTCTTCTGTAACTTAGGTAGTTTGAAATTCTCTTACCAATAAACATAGTTAATTTTGCCAGTTTGACTTCAGCAGTGTTTTGTTTTACTAGCTCCATAGAAGCAGGCATGAAGCCTAAAGCAAGCAGGAGTTTTTATTACTTTTTATCAGCAGGAGTTTCTCGACTCCTGTTTTGCAACATGGTAGCAGAGGATGGTTGCGAGCCATCGACCTTGTTTTGAGTCCTGCTTTAAGTTATGCCTGCTGAGGAGTGTTTTTGAATAAGTTTTTAGCTGGTTCTACCATGGCTCAACCAGTGCCTGGGGGTTTGCCCCTTGTGAAGCTCAACGGGTCAAACTACCTTGCATGGTCAGCGAGAATGCAAAAATATCTGCAGGCCGAGGGTCTGTGGGGAGCGTTTACTGATCCTGTTTCATTGCAAGGTACAGCAGCTCAGATTCAGGCTGCAACTAGATGAGCCATGTCTATGCTCTTCCTGGCTGTGGAAGATGACCAGCTCACGCACATCAGGGACCTTAATACTCCACGTGAAGGATGGGTCAAACTACGAGATATACATCTCAGTGAATCTGGAGCAGCAAAGTATGCTTTGTCTCATAGACTTTACAATACCAAATGGACCCCGGGGGCACCTCGATGAGGGAGCATTTGACAGTTTTTTCAGAGCTGTTTTCATCACTCCGAGAGAGAGGCAAGGTTTTGCCTGAGAGTGACAGGGTATTCTGTATTTTAAATTCCCTTGATGCTTCCTGGGAACTAGTCGTTTCTTCACTCCAGTCCGTGCCAGAAAGGGATTTGACTGTCTCCATGGTTTCTGCCCGGCTGATGGAGGAAGAAGACAAGCGAGCCAGGAATGCGGCACCTCCCACACAGGCTTCAGCGGCAGAAGTCTGCTCCGGTAAGAAGAAATCTTCAGCTGCTGATCGCAGTGAGGAGGGGCTGGTGCATGCCCATGCTGTCCGGAGATGTTTTCGCTGTGGATCTGCTTCACACCTCAGGCGTGATTGCCCACTTCTGAAGCAAGGGGAGCAAAATGCAGCAGAGGTTTCAGGGCCAGCAGAGGCAGAGGGAAAGAGGTCGTGCCAGGGGACGTCTACGTGTTGCTGTAGCTGTTCCTGAAGGTCCCCAAGATGCAGAAGACCCAGACCCAGCCTGGCTTCTAGACAGTGGGTGTTCCCAGCATCTCGTCAATTCAAAAGACTTGTTCAGTGACTTAACTTCTGCCAGTGTTTCAAAGGTAATTTTGGCAGATGGGACAAAAGCTGAGGTTTGTGGTGAAGGGATTGCCTATGTCCCAGCACTTGATATGTGTTTGAAAAATGTTTTGTATGTGCCCTCTCTTGATTTCTGTCTGTTATCAGTGGGGCAACTGACAGAATCTGGGTTTAAGGTTGAGTTCTGTGGAAAACAGGGCAAAGTGCTCAAACATGGGGAGGTGTGTGCTGTGGCTACACGGGAAGAAAGGCTGTTCTTCCTTGAAACACAACATACTGTGTGTAATGTGTATGCTAATACTGCACCACACAATGAATGCATTCATCTTCTACATCGGCGCATGGGACATGCTAGTTTTCCAGTGTTAAAAAAGTTGGCAGGTTGCTGTAAAGGGTGTTCTTTGAAGTCTTGTAGTGTGTTCCTTGACTGTGCAATTTGCAAGCAAACCAAGTCCAAGCAGCTGCCAGCACCACGGGTTAGTTCCCGTGTGCCAACTGCTCCATTTCAGTTGGTTCATTGTGACATTGTAGAGCCCCTCAGTAAACAATCACTCGGAGGGGGTAGATATTTCTGTCTCTTCGTAGATGATTTTAGCAGGTACATTTTCTGCTATGTGTTGAAGCAAAAGTCTGATGTGTGTCAAGTTCTCAAGAATTGGTGTTCCCTGATTGAGAGGCAGTTTGGTTGTTCTCTTCAAAAGTTGCAAACTGATAGGGGAGCTGAATTTTTGTCAAATAACATGCAACAATGGTTCAAAAAGAAAGGGATCATTCACAGGACAACTGCCAGCTATTCTCCTCACCAAAATGGAGTGGCTGAGCGCAATGCAGGAGTTTTAAAACTCTGATGCACAGTCTGCTAACTGATGCAGATCTGCCTCTGAGTTTTTGGGGTGAAGCAGTTCTGACTGCCTGTTACATACACAATAGGCTCTGGAGTAGTGTAATCAATGCAACCCCCTATGAGTATCTGTATAATAAACAGCCTTCCATTGCTCACATGAAGGTGTTTGGGAGTTTTGCCTGGGTGCACATTCCCAAAAGTCAAAGGAAAAAAGGAGGGCCAAAAGCCCAGCGTCTGCGTTTTGTTGGTTATGAGAATTTTTGTAAAGGGTATCGCTTTCATGCTGGTGGTAATTCCTGTGTTGTGTCAAGAAATGCCTCCTTCGAGGAACACGCAAACTGGGCACGTGTTCAATCAGCATCTGAAATTCTTCTTCCTGTATCCAGACAGCCTGCAGTGCAGCCAGCTCAACCCTCAGTCTCTGCTCCCCAGTCCCTCGAGGGTTAAAACAGAGGAGAGAGACTTGCGAAGGAGGAGAGCTGTAAGCGATGTGGCTGAGTCTGGCACAGGGGAGGAAGAGCGAAAGTATTCAGTTAAAAGGTCACGTAGTGCTGAGGAGGGGGAAGGCACCTCACAGAGTCAACCCGTCCTCAGAAGATCAAAAAGAAAAACAAAAGGCATCCCCCCACGTCGTTTCCCTGACGCCCAGGCAGTCCGTGTGTGTGCAGCTGTAGCTACTGAACCAGAAAGTTTTGCTGCTCTTGAGAGATTGTCTGAGCAACAAGCTCAGCCCTGGTGGGATGCCATGCAAAGTGAGATGGATTCCATTGCTCAGCACAATGTGTATTCTCTGTGTAAATTGCCCAAAGGTGTGAAACCAATTGACAGTGAATGGGTTTACAAGCTAAAGACCTCTGCTGATGGGCAAGTGAAACATAAAGCGCGTTTAGTAGCAAGGGGGTGTTTTCAAGGTGATGACGTAATTGAAATCTACAGTCCCACAGTAAAAACACAGTCTATTAGATTGGTGTTTTCCTTAGCAGTCCAAATGAATGCTGTGCTGACACATTTTGATATCACTACTGCCTATCTCAATGCTGATTTGGAAGAAGAGGTTTATATGCTTCAACCTGATGGGTTTGAAGTTGAAGGAAAAGAGTCTCACGTTTGGAAACTGAAACGTGCTCTTTATGGTCTAAAACAATCAGCCAGATGTTGGAATGTTTGTTTACACAATGCTCTGCAGGCGTGTGGTTTCAAACAAAGTGTTGCTGATCCCTGTGTATATGTCCAGGGAAAGGGGAAAGTTTAGAAATTCTCCTTGCCTATGTGGATGATTTGTGTTTAGTTTCTGCTACACAAACTCAAGCACAAGTGTTTGAGAATGAACTGGAAAAAAAGTTCCAAGTCAAAAATCTGGGTCCAGTTCAAAACTTTCTGGGAATTGAAGTACAACAAGTCAAAAATGGTTTTCTGCTGTGTCAGAAACAAAAGATTGTGAAATTGTTGGAAAAATGCAACATGTCTGATTGCAAGGCTGTAAAAACGCCTATGGTACCTGGGTTTATGAAAAACATTGGTGATGAAATGTTTCCCGACATACATCTGTATCAATCTGTCATTGGGAGCCTCTTGTACTTAGCAAGTACCTGCCGCCCTGATATTGCTCTAAGTGTAAACATTTTGGGCAGAGCGTGTTCTAAGTACCCAGTATCATTGGCAGGGTGTGAAAAGAGTGCTTAGGTACCTGAAAGGTTCTTTGGAGTACTGTTTGTGTATTTGTCCCAAAGAACAGCCTACATTGGTGTGTTACTCTGTAGTGACTTTGCAGAAGATGTATCAGATCGCAAGAGCACATCTGGTTATGTTATCACATACAGTGGAGTGGTTATTGATTGGAAAGCTAAGAAACAAACATGTTTGTCTTTATCAACGATGGAATCGGAATATGTGAGTTTGTCTGCACTCTGTACTGAACTAGAGTGGTTCACACAGTTGTTTAAAGATCTGCAAGTTTCTGTTGCACAGCCTGTACAAATATATTGTGATTCACAAGCCTGTATTCACATGGCAAGTTCTGACAAAATTTCCTCTCCTAAAGCACATTGACATCAAGTTTCACAATGTAAAGTTGTTTTTGCGAGATGGGAAAGGATCTCTCACTTATGTGCCTTCAGAATGTAACTTAGCTGATGTGTTCACTAAGCCACTGCCTGCTGAAACATTTGGTCAGCTTGTAAGTAAACTGGGATTGACAAAGCTTCCAGTCCAAAGTGGCTAAATGTGTGACTAAAATTTGTTCCACAAGGAGTAGGGGAGTGTTGCATTATGTGGATGCATAATGGAAATCCTTGCTCCACAAATTTCTCACAGCTCTTGTGTGTGTGTGTGAGAACGCAAACTGTTACAAACTTGTTGTTATGGCTAGCCAGTTCCATGGGAAACTTTTCCTCAGCGTTATCAGCTTGTCCGGAACTGGCACACAGCTGCGCCATCATATGTGTTTTTGCTACATGACATGTTATGGCTATGAACTTGTTATTCACGCTTGTTGTCGTGAGGTGAAGGTGCCTAAAGCATGTTTACTGCATATCATATAAACCCCATGCCTTGTGTACAAGTCTCTCTGTTCTTTTCTCTTTGCACTCTGTTGCTGAACCTGCCATGATGTTGGGCAGTTTGAATTTTTTTTGTAACTTAGGTAGTTTGAAATTCTCTTACCAATAAACATAGTTAATTTTGCCAGTTTGACTTCAGCAGTGTTTTGTTTTACTAGCTCCATAGAGCAGGCATGAAGCCTAAAGCAAGCAGGAGTTTTTATTACTTTTTATCAGCAGGAGTTTCTCGACTTCCCGTTTGCAACAGCGACAACCTCGCCTTCCACATTCCTCAACGCTGAGGAACGAACAAACGCCTCCGTCTGGGCATGTGCTTCAACTGTGGCAAAACGGGTCACCTCGCTAAGACCTGCCTCGAAAACCAAGCTCCAGATGGGACTAAGGGAGATCGAGCAGACACCAGGAATAAAGAACCCCCGCGTAAGACTGTGGCTGCCAAGAACCGCCTAAACGCATTTCAAAGGACCCTGCAGCAGCGACAGGAGACTCCGCTCCCGACGGTGAAACTACCTCTTCGTCTCATCTGACACAGACGGGGATTCTGAAAACGACTGCGATGACTGGAAGGCAGCGGGAACAGCCGTAAGTACTCCTAAAATCCCCCATTTCTTCACCACGGTTACGCTTACTGGCAGAGATGGGACTTTGCATGTACATAGAGCACTAATTACTCTGGCTGTTCCAGAAGCCTGTTGCACCCCAAATTGGCCAAGGATCTTAAAATTCTTTATGAGCCCCTGACACACCCCATTAAATTAACTCAAATGGATGGGACCTCAATGACTGGAGGAGTAATTGGTAAAATTTCACAGCCCATCTCATTCCAAATGGGCAAAAACAATTACAGCATGCGCTTTCTGGTTCCCAAGGCGGTGCAGTTCAAATTGGTCTTGGGAATCGATTGGCTTCGTAAATATAACCCCCAAATAAACTGGACTGCTGGCACTCTTTCTTGTTCAGATTCAAACTTTTCTATTTCTCATGAAGAATTGCAACAAATACCTTCACACTACCGAGACTTGCAAAAGGCTTTCCATGCAAGGGAGGCTGACAAATTGCCCCCCACACAGAATTTGACTGTAAGTTGGAATTGGCTGACGGGGCCACACTGCCTAAACCAAAAATTTACCCCATGGGGCAACAAGAACTCATTGCTCTCAAGAGGTTCCTAAATAAGAACTTGGCTCGTGGCTTTATCAAGCCATCCACAGCCCCACGGCGAGTCCTGTGTTCTTCCAAAAGAGAAAAGATCCCAGTGCTGATCCTAGGCTGATAGTCAACTACTCTGCTATTAACCGAGGTTGATCTCTTCCAACTGTTATCCATCCCCCTGATACAGACCGTTTTGGACCATCTTGTCCAAGGTAAATATTTCACCAAACTTGACCTTAAAGAGGCTTTCCATAGAATTAGGATGGACCCGGACTCTGAGTGGCTTACTACCTTCGCAACTCCGCTCGGTAACTTTAAATGGACCGTTCTCCCTTTTGGCTTACAATCTGGACCATCCGTGTTTCAAATGTTTCTGAACACCATTTTTCATGACTTATTGCATCAGGGGGTTCTGATTTATTTGGACGACATTTTAATTTATGCAGATTCCATGGAATCTCATGTCTCATTGGTCCGTGAAGTGCTTGAACGTCTGATAGATAATAACCTCGTGGTTAATCTATCCAAATGCCAGTTTGACACTCAAACGTTTGATTACTTGGGCTACAGGATTCAAGATTGCTCCCTAAAAATGGACCCTTCAAAAATTAATTCCATTTTGCAATGGCCCATTCCCAAAACATTGAAGCAACTGCAGCAATTTCTTGGTTTCGCGAATTTTTACCGGAACTTTATTGAGGATTTTGCCACTATTACACTTCCGCTCACTAGCCTTTACGGAAACCTAAAGGCTCGGCTGCAAGCAAGTCACATAGACTTCTGTTCCTGACAAACTTCCTGATTGTACAAGCCATTTGACAGTGGAATATGCTGCCTTGGAATGTGGCGGAGTCAATGTTTTTGAAGGTTTTTAAACAGAGGCTGGATGGGCACTTGCTGGAGGTTGCTTCAAATGTATGTCTCCTACATGGCAGGGGTTGAACTGATGGCCACTTTGGTCTCTTCCAACTCTATGATTCTATGAATATAAATGTTTCCTGAACACTCTGGGGCCTGTTCAGGCTGGTAGGGCTGACAAGTTGTTTGAGCCCTGGTTTCAATACAGGATGGTGAGATGAAAAAGGCCATCATTGCAGTTACTCCTAAGAGCCAGTCTGGTCCATGGAGCCTATAATTCACCTTAGTTTACAGAAGATCCACTGGCAATGAAACAGGCTGGACAATGGCTAGAGTGCAGGAGATATGGATGACAGAGTACGTATGACTGAAAATTAGCAATAACTCTTGTACCCACTATCTGGCAATGAAGCTGGCAAAAAAAATTCTATTATGCCTTTTATATTCTTCATGTACTTATTTATCTATAGCAGATTTATTTATAGCAGAGTAATTCCCACTGATGAAAAGCCTATTGGGATCATACTTAGGCCATTTCCGCACTAGACTCTTATAGCGCTATGATTCCACTTTCAACATCCTATGGAATCCTGGGGTTTGCAGTCCAGCCCACCCCTCCCAAAACTGCAAACCCCAGGATTCCATAGGATGTAAAGTGGAATCATAGCGTTAGCATCTGTGAGGAAATGGCCTGAAAGGCCATCCTATTTTACATGGCTCCCCACTGTTTTCTTTTTACTCTTTCAACTGGTTAATATGTTTTTAGTCTGGTGTAAACTGGTGTAAACAGGGGATAGGTTCTGCAAGAGATATGTTCCCAGACTTACCACAGATAATGAAAAACATTAATAATGCTAAGCACTATTTTTTTTCAATGATATGGATGTAGGTATCAAGACAAGATGCAGCTTGGAGAGGAGGCCCTGAGAGTGACAGAACTTTAGAAACACAGAGAAGGAGGACTTTCTAGCAATTATTTGCAATCCAAAGCCAGTGCACAACTTATAAAAATGTAAAAATTAACAACATGTGGTCTAAAAAGAGATAGGAACAAAATGTTTGCAGATCACACTTCAGCATGGATAAGTAAAATCGCATATACCAGTCATATGGATACAGGGGATTTACTGTATAGAGTTACAGTAATACCACAAAACTGTGAATGCATCGCTCATTATTTAATCCTAGCTTAATCCTATTTTAACATTCACCTTTTTTTGCATGTTTTAGCTATATTGTGTTTTTAAATTGTAAGCTTAGTCCTCATTTTGGGAGAAAGAGATTACAATTAAATGTAATCATCTTCATCTTCACCATCCAAACGTTACAGGTATTTTTATAGCTTTTAAATTTTTTATTTTTATTTACAACAATAAACAAAAACAGCAAATCAATACAACCCAAAAGGAAAAGAAAACAGAAGGAAAAAGGAGAGAGAGAGAGAGAGAGAAAGAGAAAGAACAACAATGCATTCATTCAACTAGCACAAGCCTTGATCATAAATTTTGTCCTGTACAAAAATGTGATTACATGGAGTCCCTTTAATAGCATAATAGTCTGAGAGATGAGACCCCAAATATTTGTTGATGAGATGGTGGACCACACAATGATTCTTCCTCAATTATTGATGAAGTAAAAGGAGACCAAATTGGGGCAAGTGTATCTTTCAAGTTTCCCCACTAGCCAACAGGAATTGACAAGTCAGTTTTTCTCAAAATCAATTCCCACATGCAGTCCAACATCAAAATGGAAGATCTTTCAGTGTTTTCCATGTTCTTCTGATTTCCGAACTGTGCAGACATGAGCAATGTAGCAATAAGGTTTTTAGGCGAAACATTTACATTTCCCTCTTCAAAAATAGTTAATAATGATAAAGCCTCTCTTGGATGTTGCTCCTGATGAGTTATTCTTTTCAAAAAAATCAATCACTCTGTTCCAAAAAGCTGCCACTTGCAGGCAATGCAACCCCATGTGACTGATTGTCCCAGCTACACCACAACCCGAACAATACTGTGAAACATTGCTATTGATTTTGTGAAGTTTAACTGGAGTCAAATGCCATCTATAAACGGTCTTCAATATGCATTTTCTGAATGAGGCTTATATTGATTTATAAGGTGGCACGGTCCATATTGTGGCCCACTGTGCTTCTGAATTATGTTACAATCATCATATAGTTGTCCATAATTAGAAAAGTAATCATCTATAAATAACACTTTCTGGAACTAGTTACTTCCAACCTATGATCAAGGTGGAGTTCACTTCACACAATGCAATAGAAAAAATAACTTCCTCGTTCGCCTTGTTCTTCTTCTTTTTTTCCCCCCACACTGCTACAGCTCCCTCTTCGGGAAGAGAAAATCAGATCTCAGCAAGGAGTGAAAAGGTGCATAGGAGGACAGCTCTTTTAATGAAGAGATGAGATGGGGAGTCCACAAAACGCATCTCACACAGTGAATTCTAACTTCAGTCTGCCAGCATACTCTCTTTCATTTCAAGGAAGAAAGCTCTTTATTTCCACTTCAAAGTGCCGAATAGCTTTTCCAGGGAGGTTCCTTGCCTGGCCAAACCATCAGTGAGATTCTGAATCATGTTTGATAGATTCATGATGCCAGTGACTAATGTAGTTTTTTTCACCCAAAAAAGAAAATGTGTGCTTCTTCATACCCTCCAATAGTCCCAGTCTGGCAGAGAGTCCCTATCAGTCCTCTGCTGTCCCATTTTTTAACTGTTTTTAAAATGTTCCAGTTTTCCTCTTCACTTCTCTTTTTCCCTTTTTATCTCCAACTTGCTTCAATTGCTGCAATCATATCAAAGGGGAAGCAGGCTTGTTTTCCATTGCTCCAGAGACTGGGACAAGGAGCAATGGATTCAAATTACAGGAAAAGAGACTCCACCTGAACCTCAGGAAGAACTTCTTGACTGTCAGCGCTGTCCGGCAGTGGAATGTGCTGCCTCAAGGAAGTGTGGTGGAGTCTCCTTCTTTGGAGGTTTTTAGGCAGAGGCTGGATGGCCATCTGTTGGGGGTGCTTGGATGTGTGTTCCTGCATGGCAGGGGTTTGGACTGGATGGCTGCTGGGGTCTCTTCCAACTCTAGGACTCTATGACTCTGAGTTCAAAGTGCAAAACAGATTGCGGGGAGGGAGTCTTGTCCTTCCCAGTAAACTCAAGCAAAAACAAACTGCTGTAGCCTCTCTTAGCACCTGGGTTTTTCCTCATGAATAGCTTTTGCCTTCTTGACCACACTCTGATGTTGCTTGGCCACACATGTCCCAGTTTTTGTCACTGAAAATCTGAAATCTCTTATTACTAAACAGAATGAAGAGTAAGTACCTAAGAACCACTCTTGGGCAGGAATCCCATAGCTGGGCTGCTCACTGAGATTGTCCATGCCACCCTCCCCTCCTTTGATGAGGCCATTGGAGAAGGGTTTCTTTGACCTTATATCCAGAGCTCAAGCAAGTCCTCAGTTGATGAAATAGATGTGTTCCTGGACATTACTTCTTTCACAGAATATGTGGTACCAGTGGTAGATATAACAAGGAAAGAATAGGAATAGGCTCCCACATCACCAAAACAGAGCAGGTCAACCACAAGTTGAACATTTGTCAACTGTGTGATGCAGCAGCTTAAAAAGCCAATGTGATTCTAGGTTGAATCAATAGAAGTGTAGTCTCTGACTCAAGGGAAGTAATAGTATCACTCTATTCTGCTTTGGTTAGACCTCACCTTGAATACTGTGTCCCATTCTGGGCACCACAATTCAAGCAGGTTATTGATGAGAAGGAATGTGTCCAGAAGAGGGTGACTAAAATGGTAACAGTCAGGAAACCCTGGCCTATGAGGAGTGGCTTAGGGAGCTGGGTATGTTTAGCCTGGGGAAGAGAAGGTTGAGAGGCAACATGATAGCTATGTTTAAATATTTGAAGGGATGTCATATGGAGGATGAAGCAAGTTTGTTTTCTGCTATTCCAGAGATGTGGACATGGAGCAACGGTTTCAGATGACTGGAAAAAGAGATTCTAGCTAAACTTTAGGAAGACCTTCCAGACAGTTAGAGTAGTTCAACAGTGGAATACACTGCCTGGGTATGTGATGGGGTCTTCTTCTCTGGAGATTTTTAAACAGAGGAATGCTTTGGTTTATGTGTATTCCTGCATGGCAGGACTCTATGATTCTATGAACAGGTTTCTACATATTCAACATGTTTAGTTTATTCAAAACTAACAATATTCCCATGTGAAATGAAAGAAAGGTAAGCCTTGATAAGCAGTGGCGTATCTACGCTCAACAGCGCCTAGGGCAAGTGTGGAAGTTGTGCCCCTAGGTGCTGCTGCCGCCACCACTGCCCCCCCTGCACCATTCCTGGAAGGACCCTGGCAACAGCAGCTGGTCATGGCAGCGGTTAGGGGTGGGGGTGGCAGGCATGGGGGAGGGCTGCTGCTACCGCTGCTCCCCCACACCAGGCCAGGAAGTACCTCACGGGGGCAGGCAGGGGCCAGCAGGCAATGGCAGGGACCCTGCCTTCTGGGGGTCCCAGGGGACACCTGGATTTGTTCCAAAAATGCAAAGATTGGGGAAATTAGCAGAGTGCAGCTTAGCAAAGCAAAGGGCAGGGCATCACAGCGAGATCTTGAACCCTATGGCTATGGAGTCAGAGCACAAGAGAGCCAGGCCAAATGTCCAATCATCAGTAGTTTATTTGGCAGAATTGGCAAAACGTCCACACACATACACACAACGAAGCAGTCACTCACACAAGCACACAAGGACTAATGAGTTGGAAAGATATGCAGATCAGGAAAAGCAGAGGGAAAGAGAGTGGTTTATACTGCACCTGATCCTGTAGACCAACGTTTCCCCATTGGTTCATGGTTCAAGAGAAGCAAGGCAAAGGTGGCTCAGTGGAGGAAGAATGCTGAGGGGAGCTCTTGACTAGCAGAATGCTGGGGCATTAGTCAATCATGGGAATTCTCCGAAGAGGATCCCAAAAGGAGACTCAATTATAGGGCAAAATATGCCTTGGGGCAGACCCTTTCCCACAAAAGGACAATGGCTGAATCATGCAAATGGACCTGGTTTTTGTATTGCTCGCTGTTGCAATCGTTAATCTCATCTGGAGGACACATAGTCCCCTCAAGGTGTCATTGTTGTTGATGGTCCATTGTGAGCGTGCCTTTCAAGGGTTCCCTCTTGGAGACATGACTGGGGAAACATTGGTCTGACCTCACTAGTTGTGCTTTGGTTTTAGGCCTGGATTTCTACGTTCCTGTTGGGTGAACCTTTGGCTTAATAACTTTGGATATTAAATATTACACTCCCCCAGGACTGGGTCTGCCAGCAGGGATTACAATACCCCACCTGCACAAGGTCAGGAAAGACCCCGGAGGGGGCAGCAGCAGGCCAGGCCCAGGCAGGAAGATGGTGGGGGTTTCATCTTTTTTGCACCTCCCTGGCATTGGTGCCCAGAGCGTGCATGTCAGTCACCTCACCCTAGATACACCTCTGTTGATAAGTAAACAAAAACACGTTGAATCTTCTAGAGACCACTTGAAGATTTCTTCAAAATGTATTCAGAGATGACATTTTCTTTCACTAGCCCTGGCTATTCATATGATTTCTATTCTGGTGGCTAAACATATAGGCCTATGTTTTTGTTTTTGTTTTGAACATGTTGTGAGGCAGCTGGAGAGTCAGACTTGTCTGCTGTCCCCTTTTCTCTCAGTTGCACTTTTACACATGCTATGGAGACAGCAGATATTTACCTTGCCTGTTGTAAGTAGACACATACCTACAGTAGAATTTGTTATAGTGAAATACAATTCTTTCTCAGATCAAGCTTTATTGCATTGTTTACTCCTACCACTTGACAATGAAAGTCTCCATCCCACCTTCTCCATCCTTCATCTATATTGATACTGCTAAACAAACTCTTCTAGCTAAACAGAAGAGAAGGAGGAGGAAAGACCAGGGCTAGGCAGCCATTAGAAAACTTTTGAAAATTTAATTTGTTTAATTAATTATGGACTGTTAACTCCTTCTATCAATAATTCTTCATTTGTTCTTAACTGAAGTTTTTCTCCTTGCTGTTTGACCAAATCTTTCTAAGTTAACCACTTGTCTTGTAGTGTTATTTCTTTCTTATGGAGTGCTTCTTGAGGGGAAACCCATAAAGTTATTCTATTGAATATTTTATCTTTCTATCTTAACCAAAATCTGAGCAGGAATCCTCTCACTTGCTGAATTACTTGATTATCTTACTCTTCTCATACCATACAAAAGCATGTCAACCCAAGTGAAAATTGGTGTCTTCAAGCTGCAATACTCTTTTATTTTTTAGTGATATCCATTCTAACACCCATGACAGGGCACATTAATGATGAAATAGTTTTAAATCAGAGCATCCTAACTTCCTCCCCTCCATCTTTGGCATCTTGTAGAACTTTCCATCTTACTCTAGGTTGTTTTTGGGTTTTTTCTGGCTCAAACAAATTAGAATAAATCTTTGTTAAAAAATTTTAAACACAGATTCATTCATTATAAAATGGGTAAATTTTGAAACAAGAAGATCATTTTAGGCAACATGTTCATTTTAATTGTTGAGATTCTTCCAAGAAATGATAACTTCAACTTGTTCCACTTTTGAAGGTTTTTGTTTGCTTCATTCCAAGTTATTTTATAGTTATGATCAAACAGTTCAGAGTTCTTTTTTGTGAAGTACATGCCCAGGTATCTTACTCTTCTTTTCTACTTGAAAATTTTAATTTTGAGTTAATAAAATTCTTTTCTATCTATTGTATTTTTTATTATCACCAAAGTTTTTTTTCTCTGCTTATTTTTAGTCCTGTTATTTTGCCATATTCTTCAAGTATTTCCAGCAATCTTTCTATGCCTTCTAAGGGGTCTTCCAATGAAATTGCTAAATCATCTGCAAAAGCTCATATTTTTAAAATTTGGCCTTTAATAGATACACCTTTTATTCCCAAATCATTTCTGTTATTAAGAACTTTTATTGTTATTAGGAAAAGCAAAAGAGATAGTAGACATCCCTGGTGAGTTCTTCTCTTCATCAGACATTACCAAAGGCCTTCTCTGCATCAATCAATATTTATTCAAATTTCAGTTCCGGTATTTAGTTTCTTTTTTTTTTTAATATTTAAAATAGATTTTATTAATATATCAACATCATACAAATATAGATACATACTACAAACACTACAAGCAAATTACATCCAAAATAATAAGTAAAAAAAAAGGAAATTAACAACGAAAATTAAACAAAGCAAAGAAAAAAAGAAAAGGAAAAAAATCAATACATTACAATATAAAGAAAATCCAATAGAGAAAAAAACATAACAAATACACAACCTCACATTACCTTCTTATATTCATCTTCCATTTGTACAGCATGCCTTGACTTCTTCCATCGTAACCTTGGGTATGCTTATGACTTCTAATACACTCCTTTTTACTCTAAATGTTAATGTTACTTTTGCTGGCTTATCCATTCTACTCTACAACTACTCACTATTTCTCAGATTATACTCCTTTCATCTAAGCTCCACCATCCCCTCTTTCTATCACTAATTATTTAATCTAATCAAACATACCAACTATAGCCAGATCTCCCCAATCTTCTTCCCATAATGGCTTCAATATTTTCCAATCTTGAAGAAACGCCTCCTTTGATTTATCTCGCAAATATAGAGTTAGTTTGTCCATTTCAGCCAGTTCATAAACTTTTAATTTCCATTCCTCCAATGTGGGGATGTCCTTCCCTTTCCAATTCTTTGCATACATGATCCTTGCTGCGTAAATCAAGTAGCAAAGAATTCTCAGAGTTTCTATTTTCATTTTAGTTTCTAACCCTTCAAAGATATTTAACAAATAAATTTCTGGGGCTAATTTAAATTTAATCTTAAACAATTTTTCTATAGAATTGTGAATTTGCTTCCAGTATATCTTAGCTTTTTTACAACTCCACCACATATGGAAGAAGGAACCTTCCTCTTGACACTTCCAACATTTAGAGACACCCTTACTTTTATAAATTTTGGCTATTTGGACCGGGGTCAGATACCATCTGTAATAAAATTTAAAAAAAATTTCTTTTAAATTATAACTGCAAGTGAATTTTTGATTCAATTTCCATGCTTTTTGCCAATGTTCTAAAGGTATTGGGTGACCTATTTCTTGAGCCCACTTTATCATATTAGTTTTAACTAATTCTGTTTCTAGATCCAGATTCAATAACAATCTATAAATATTACTTAAGGGCCATTTTGTCTCGGAATTTATTATCTTGTCAAACTCATTGTCTTCCCATTCTATCCCTTTATCTTTAATATCCTTTTTATATTTTTCTATTAACTGCCTGTGTAAAAACCAATGTGTCCGATATCCCTCCCCCATCATCTCCTCTCTTGTTTTAGGTCTGATATCCTTTCCTTCTTTCTTAAGAATATATCTATATGTTATCCATTCTTTGATCTTAACTTTTTCTAATTTATGAAAGGCTTCATGGGGAGATGTCCAACAGGGTAATCTTAAGTACATTTTTTTCCTAAATTTTAGCCAATTTCCTAAAATCGCCTTTCTTACAAGATGGTTTGTGAATGTTTTATCTATTTTATATTTGCCATAACAAATATAAGCGTGCCATCCAAAATATAAGTCAAACCCCTCCAATTTTAATAACTTATCATTTTTCAGAAGTATCCAGTCTTTCATCCATAAAAGTGCTGAAGCTTCAAAATATAGTTTTAGGTCAGGCATACTCATTCCGCCATTCTCTTTCCTTTCAATCAAATATTTTCGTTTAATCCTCGGTTTCCTCCCATTCCATATGAAATTACTCAATTCTCACTCCCAACTGTGAAATGGTTTCTCACTGGTAATAATAGGTAAATTTTGGAAATAAAACATTAGTTTTGGCAATATACTCATTTTTACGGTGGATATTCTTCCAAGCAATGATAAGTGTAAATTTTTCCATTTTTGCAAATCCTCCGTATTTCCTTCCAAATTTTATTATAGTTCTTCTCAAACAAATCTGAGTTATTCTTTGTTAATATTATTCCTAAATATCTGACTTTTTTTACTATTTTAAAACCAGAGTATTTCACTAACTCTATTTCTTTTGGTTGGGTCATATTTTTTATGATCATTGAAGATTTATCTTTATTGATTTTAAATCCGGCCATCGTACCATATTCTTTTAAAATTTCTAGTAGGGGTTTAATACTGTTCAGTGGATCCTCCACTATTAGAGCTAAATCATCTGCAAAAGCCTGCAATTTGAATTCATATCACTTTATTTTTGTACCCTGAATTTCATTATTGTTCCTGATTTTTCTATTCAAAATTTTGAGACACATAATAAAGAGTAAAGGAGAAAGAGGACATCCCTGTCTCGTTCCTTTAGTAATCTTAAACGATCTAGTTTTTCCCCCATTAACCAATAAGCAAGCTTTTTGATCGTCATAGATTGTTTGAATCCATCCTTGAAATCTTTCCCCAAATTCCATCTCCTTCATCACTTCAAACATGAACTTCCATTTAACATTATCGAATGCTTTTTCAGCATCTAAAAATATTAGGGCCAGTTCTTTCTGATTCTTTTGGTAATATTCAATGATATCTATAATTACTCTTATGTTATTTTTTAGGTGTCTACCTGGGAGGAAACCGTTTTGGTCTTCGTGAATCCAATTTCCCAATATTTTTTTTATTCTACTGGCTAAAATTGATGTAAATATTTTATAATCTGTATTTAGCAATGAAATTGGCCTATAACTTTTTTTTATCAAGTTTATCTTTCCCTTCTTTCAGAATTAGTGTTATATCCGATTCTTTCCAGGAATTTGGGATTTTTTGATCTTTGATAGAATTCATTACTTGAACTAAGATGTCGATTAGTGATTCTTGAAAGACTTTATAATATTTCCCAGTAAATCCATCTGGGCCAGGTGCTTTACCTTCCTTTAAATTTCCAATCGCATCTCTAATTTCTTGAGAATTTATTGGTTTGTCCAATTCTTCCCTTTGCATCTCTGTCAATTTATTTATGTTAATCTGATGTAAATATTTATTCAATTTAAAACTCCCATTAGGGGGTTGATCTCTTTCCTTGAAAAGTTCTTCAAAATAGCTTGTCAAAATGTTTTTTATCTTCTCTTGCCGATAATGAATATCCCTTCCCTCCTTCAACTCTGAAATAATCTTTTTCTATCTTTCTTTCTTTAATCTATATGTTAGCCATCTACCAGGTTTATTTGCAAATTCGAATTGTTTTTGCTTAAAATATTTTAACTTCCTTTCTATTTCTTCTGTCATTAACAATGATAATTGTTTTCTCCATAATTTAATCTCCTTATTAATTTCCATATCCTTCGGGCTTTTCTTTAATTGAGTCTCTTTCTCTTGAAGTTTATTTAAAATGTATAATTCCTTCTCTTTCCTACGTTTATTTAACCAGGATTGCTGATTTATAAAGAACCCTCTCATTACTGCCTTACTAGTGTCCCATACCAATTGTACTGACTGGCCTTTCCCTATATTAATTTCCCAAAATCTCTTCAGTTCTTCCCTTGCTTTAGTGACTACCCATTCTTCCCTTAATAAGCTATCATTTAGTCTCCAACGCCCATAATTTCTACCAATTTTTAAAGTCAATATAATTGGGCAGTGATCCGAGATTACTCTAGGGAGGGTTTCCATATTAACCATATTTCTGATTAAATCTGCCGCTATCAAGAATCTATCTATCCTTGACCCGGAACCATGGTGTTCTGAGTAAAAGGTAAATTCCTCCCCTTTTTCTTTTATTTTGCTTCCCGTATCTACAAGGGACATTTTATCTAACATATCAAAAAAGCTTTTTGGAAGTTTCCTTTGGTTCTTTTTATTGCCTCCCGATCTATCCTTTTGTGGGTCTATTATCCCATTCCAATCTCCCATTAAAATTACCTTGTGATTCTCCAAATCTAATAGTTTCTCCGCTAAATTTTGATAGAATTTACTTTTGTTCTCTAATGGGCCATATACTGCCCCTACGATCAATTTCATGTCCTGCAAGCTTACTTCAACTATCACACAGCGTCCTGATTTATCACAATATAGTTGTTCTGCTTCAAATTTCTTATTTATATATATTGTTACTCCTCTTTTCTTTTTATCGATTGATGAAGAGAAGCTCTGACCTAATTTTGGATTCTTAATATATCTCAATTCTTTAGTCCTAATATGTGTTTCTTGAATAGCAATAACGTCCAGCTTTAGCTTCTCTAAATAATGAAATATTTGTCTTCTTTTATGGGGAGCATTCATTCCATGTACGTTCCAAGATAACAGCTTCAAAGTCATTTTTTTTTTGTCTGATTCACTCAATTAACCTCTTTTGTATACTACCTTGTTTCTTGTGATCCTTTTTTTTCTTTGTTCTTCTGTCTCTAAATCCTGTGAGGAGTTTGTTTCCTCCTCCTCTTCTCCTTCCACCTCTTCCTCTTCTTGATCTTCCTCCTCCACACTTTTTTCTTCTACCTCCTGTCTTCCTTCCAGTTCTTCTTCTCTTCGTATTTTAGCCATCTCCTGCTTCATTTGTTCCTTCCTACACTTTCTCCTCACGTCTTGTGTATTTCGAACTTCCTCTTCTCTTTTCTCTTCCTCTGGTTCTTGTGTTATACGTTCTCTTCCAGTTATTTCTTCTTTATGTCTTCTCCAAAAGTCACGTGCTTTCATAACAGTGTTTAGGACAATTCTCTTCTGATTCCATAAGAAGGAAATGTCTTCCGTTTTCTCCCACGTGTATCTGATGTTATGTTCTCTCAACAATTGCGTGAGGAAGTGATAATCTCTTCTTCTCTTCAGCAGAGCTGGATGTACGTCCTTGAAAATTTTAACCTCAACCTCCTCCACTATGAATTTCTTCTCGTAACTACATTGTAGGACCAAATCCTTAACTCTTTCTCGCAAAAAGTACACCACGATGTCTCGTGGTATACCTTTGCGCTTCGCAATCGTGGAATTTATCCGGAAAGCTTTATCAATCTCCAGATCAAGTTGATCCGGAATCCATCCTATAAAACGTGCTAGTGGCGTAATAAGTCTTCTATATAGATCTTCTTGAGTTGTCTCCGGCAATCCTCTTATCTTTAATGATTTGCTTCTACTTTTTATGTCCATTAATAGTGTCGAACGTTCTAATGATTCTGTCCTCTCTTCGGTTCTCCCCGCCTGGGTTTCCAATTTCTCTGTTTTCTCTTCCACTCCTTTCACCTTATCATTCAGTTGTTTTAATTCTTTTGAGATGTTATCCAATTTTGTGTTAAAAGTTGCCAATTCTTCTTTCATGTCTGTCTTTATCTCCGATCTCATAAGTTTCATTTCAGACCTGACTTCTTTCATTTCATTTTTAAATGTCGTGGTCAATTTCCTTATTTCTTCCATTATACCAAGTCCCATATTCTGGCTTGTGCCCTGGTTTTCCGATGTATCCATCTTCATCTCTAAAGTTGTGGTTTTTGTTTCTATCGATGCTCTCCTCTGCAAGAGGGATTGAATCTGTGTCTGTGTTTGGGCTCCTGCTCCTGCCTTCGTCTTTCCTGCAGCCATCATTTTGAATACTTTTGATTAAATTTACCACTACTTAGTAGATTAAATTTAGATTTTAATTTAAATTGAATTTATTTTAAGTTATGTTAACTGAATCTAACTTAAACACCAGAACACTAGTATTTCCGTTTATTAATCTTAATTCAATTTATATAAAAAAAGCTCAATTAGTATATTTCACTTAACTTTATTTAGATCGGTTAGACAAACCTATTTAGATTGAATTGTTTAATTATTTAGCTACTTTCTTCTTACCTTCTCCACCTACTCTCTACCTTCTACTACCTGCTAAACCAACTTCCTCTTCCTACTTCTAATCCTTTTTCTAGTTCCCACTCACTCACCTTACACTCACCTTCTTTCTTTTTTCTTAATTCTTCTTCAAACTCAAATCCTTCCGCTAATTAACTGTACCTATTCCTCAACTCTTTTTCCACCAATTTGATTCCAAAACACTTATGCAACCCACCTCAATACAGACTTTAAACCACAAACAGACCTTACCAACTGGCACTTAAATGAATTGTTTTTGAATGAATTGTTGAGTGAATTATTTTCAGGGACTATTCAATATCGCTTAAGTATTACTTAATTACAGTGTTTCCACAAACTATATTAGCACTTCGTATAAAAATCAATCCAATTTTGACATCAATTTCCGTTTGAAACTTACCAACACTTTAAGTTAAGTAATTTAGCTAACGAAAAGGAAAAAGGAGAATAGAGAGAAATCAACAAATTCTGATAGGTCACCAAAATATAATGAAATTGAAATAAATATTATAAGCTTCAATGAATTAATTAAATTATTGAAAGTTGGTTAGCCAAGTGGGGGGGTTAGTAAGAACAATAAAATATTACAATGAGATACTTACAATGAAATGTAGCAAAATTTTTAACTTCCTCACTTTTGAGAGGTTTCACAATATCTCTTTAAAGATAGCCCTTTATTCTAATGAAACCCACCCCCCCACAAGTCTTATCAAATCCTCCCCTTCTCTTCTTGTTTGGACTGTATAGATTATACCGCGCTCTTCTGCAAATAGCTCTTCTGCCTTTAACTAAGTCCTAAATGCCTTCCAAGACTCTACTCGGCACGTCACTTCCCAGAATCTTCCTTTTTCTCCCCCGTCACCACGATCACCTCTCTGGCCGCTCGATTCCAATTCCGGACTCAGGGCTCCGACTACCACAATCTCCCCTTCAGCAAAATCTCCCACGTCCCAGTCCTGTTCTTTAATAGAAGACGAGGAAAGCTTAGTTGCAACCAGCCTCACACGTAGATCTCAAAGTTCTTTCCGTCCACTCCTCCAACTAATCAGCCGGGCAACCACAGATGAGTGACACACACCTCCCATCCAATCAAACAGTCCGGGGTGGTTCCATAGGGAGAGAAAAGATGGCGTCGATCTGTTCTATAGTAACACTTCAAAGTCCGAGAAGGAACACCCGATTTTTCAACGATCCTATCCGTCTCCAATAAATCTCCAAAAAATCTCCTTCAGGTAGGTCCGAAATTACACTATTTCGTCACCCCCCAAGTTAATAGGAAGATGAAGGGAAAAGGAAAAAAGAAAAAAAGGAAAGAAAAGAAAATTCCGTTCTTTATCCTGATCCTTATGTCCTTTTCACAGTTACCTTCTCAGCCCTGGAAATATCGTTCCAGGGACCCGCTGCTTGCTTGTTAGAGAAGAAGAGAAAAAAAATGTTCAGTTATCTCAGCAAAAGTCTGTCCGGGCGACTTACCCAAGGCTCAAATTTAATCGCTTATCTGATATGTGTTAAATTGTATTGGTGGGAACACAGCTTGCCCTCGCTGGGCTCTTCAAGCGATAATGGCGGCTCTGTAGTCCCACAGCCTGAGTGTTTGTCCTCACCTTCTCCTTTTCTTCCTCGCACTTCGGGGTGATCCAGACCCCCGTCGAGCCTCCTCCGCAATCTCCCTTCTTCGGGAGATCAGTTTCCCTCTAAGGATATTCACTTTCCGAGGGAAATACCAATCGCTTGAAGATTGGAGTTCCACAGCCTCGTGGACTCCGACTTCTCGCTGTGTCGCCGCCACCGGAAGTCTCCAGTTCCGGTATTTAGTTTCATCAATGGCAGATGTGATCTAGCGAGCTCCACTAGATCGCAGACCCCAAAAGCATTGTGCTTGACGGGGGGCTTGGCTGAGCAAGCTAGTGAACTCTCTGATACACAGGAAGTCTGAAAACTCCATTTGAGCCAGGATCGGAGCTTGCTAAGTGTCCAGTCGGGAACGGAGTGGCCACAGCAGGTCCCGAAGCTTCAGGAGAATAATGTGCTTCAGTGGAGTCAGGGCGGGCTGAGGGTCCAGCATCCAGACCTCTTGTAATGTATATAATTAGATCTTACTTTTGCTTATAGGAAACAAGAAATCCTTTGTCTGCAGCAGCGGGAATTTTCCTACGGTCTTACAGTCTTCTTGTGCTACATTTAAAGTACAGTACCTCCTTTTTCGATTGCCATTGGGAATATACATGAATCGAGTTTTAAGTAGTCAATCCCTCTCTTTTTTTCTTCTTTTTCCCTCTTACTTTTCTCTGGAATCTAATTTTCTTACACTGTTTTTATGGCTTGGATTTTGATTTAGATTGTGAACTTTTTTGGAACATTTAAAGGACTGATTACCTTTCTTCTGATGTTTGACTGTCTGTCTTATTTGGCTATTAATGAGACTTTTTTTACCTCTGATCTCGATCATATCTCTATATGTTTTATTAATAACTGAATAAAATTTCTTTTTAATACTAAGACAATCATGCTTGATATTATGAAGATGGTATTTGTAAAGGTATTTGTCAGCTTTTCTGCTGTGTAGTGCTGTGCTAGCTTTAACATCTCTGGGAAAGCTTATATGAGATCTTTTGTTATCCAATGTTTTGGGAACACAGCCTTTTTGTTTAAGAATACAGGAAATATCGGATGGAATTCATCATGGCTCTAACTGTGCATTGTGACATTCAAATTAAAAATGATCTAGGAAGTCTGAGGATGTACCTGATTTATTTATTTTTTTGGTTGAATTTAGACAAATTAACACATCTACTGAGAAAGGTTTCATGTACTTACAGAACAACTGTCATGACAGCTTAAAGATGGGCCAGACACAGATGAGGATATAAAATAGGAGTCTGAAATAATATAATGGCAACCAGAAGAAAAACACAACCTTTGCAAGAGTTGACCCAAGAATCGAAAATTATGTTCATACAAGATGAGATAAACACTCAGCAAGAGATGAAGAGCTGATACTAGAAAGATGAAAATCTTAAGAGATGTTTACAACTTAACCTCCAACTATAAACTTAAATGGCCCAAACTTGGAAGCTGAACAGACATTACTGTAGAGAATGTGTGGTATGTGATTTTCAAGAAGTTTTCTTGGGGAAAAAGGAGAATACTGCTTTACTGATGGGCAGACTGCCCAGAAAAAAATGTTCTTTTCAGCTGGGATTGACTTAAAAAATGGACTTTTACATACAGGGATAAAAGACAAAGACTAAGCATGACTGAGTTGATGAGAGACCTTTTAGGAATACTTAAATATGATCCAATTCTTGGAAAAAAAGGTAGAACTTAGAAAGAAATAAGAAATAGAAAAGGAAAGCATTTGATGAAGATGTCTGAAGAAGAAAGCAGGTTATGATTTTGAGGAGAAAAGTGATGAGGGTATTTGATGAGGAGGAATTAAAATTTTAATTTTAAATTTGCTATTTTTACTATCACAAGAAGAGTAATTAGAGTTACTAGCTCTACTTTGTTGCTTTTAAAAGTTACCTACTACATAGAGAATTACTATTTTTAGAATTACTAATTTTAATATGGAACAGGATGAGGATAAGTAAGGGATGGCCTATATATAAGACATAATAAGTTGAAAGTCCTATTTGTTGTTAATTCAGTTTCTAAGGAGTTAAGATTACAAATAACTTTGTTATTGAATGTTACCTTGTAAATGACATAACTACTAAATGGTCAAAACTGATTTTCTAAAATTAAGTTAAAATTATTACTAATTATTACTAATATTTTTTTCTGTCTCTGATTAATTATTCTATACTAACACAAATTACAGCATGAGTTGAGATATGATTGTATTTTACATATTCTACTGTATTAAATAATTAATCTTGTAAGTTTATGTTTATTATGAAAATAAATCAAAGGCACCAAGTATTAACCTTAATCTAAATTTAAGAACTTGATATTTAGTTGTTACTGTTTGATTTTTATTCACTGTTTGCAACATGGGTGGGAAACAATTTTTAGTTATTTGTAGTTATGTTTGTTTTGTAATCTAGTTTAATATTTGTAACCATTTTTTTCTTTTGGTAGTGTATTGTTGTGTAGTTTATTTTTCTGTATGACTCTGTACTGTTGTAGTGGTGTTGTATTTTTGATGCCCATTGCAATTCCTTTATCTAAATTATTCTCAGAAATAAGATTTTATTCCTTTCTTTGCCTTAGGTATTATTTTTTTTATCTTTTAATAAGATTTAATTGAGTTTCCAATTAAATTCAGTATTAATTTTCTCCAGCATCAGTGTAATTGGAGTGTGGTCTGATGTTATGCTGGTTAGGATTTCTGCACTTATCAATATCTTAATTAAAGTTTTAGAACCAAAAAAAATTCCTGACCAGGAGTTGTGTCTTTCTGAATAATAAGTATATTCTTTACTATTTCCATTCATATATTGGCAGTCATTTATCAATTCTTCAATGATTTCAGAAATGCTTTGGGCAATTTTCCATCATTTTTTAAAACTTGCTTTAGCAAATGTTCAATCTTGTGTTGAGTTCACTATACTTTCTAATCACCCATGAGTATTAAGTTTTTGTAATTAAGTTCAGATATCAAATAATTTGGAAAAGAATTTTTGTTTATTTTCAGCTGGGATGTACACCCCAACTAATAGAATTTTACAGTCATATAAGCAAATTTCTGCTCCAATATAGAATCCATTTGAATCATTAAACATTTATTTTGCCAGTATGTTTTTGTTTACATATATCATGACACTTTTTTTTCTTGTCTGTTGCTGGAACAGATTCTTTTCCCATTTTTGGATTCCTTGAATATTTTATATCTGTATTTCTTATATATATTTCTTGTAGACAGATAATATCAAGTTTTTGTTTCTCAAGATAGTGAAAAATCTGTATTTTTTATAAAGTGAATTTAATCCACAAACATCGCAAGGAAGGATTTTCATATTCATTATATTATTTTTAATATCTTTTTTGAACTAATCTTCTGCTTGTTTCTTCTCCAGTCTTTGTCCTTCTGGTAGATTCCCATTTTCTCCTTGTTTATTCTGACTTTTTTTTTTTAATTCTTCCACTTCTCTCATTTTTCCTTTAGTCTATTGTTGTTGCATTTTAGCTCAGTCCTCTGCCATCATTTGTATGTCTTCAGCATGTTCTTCCCAAAATTCTCTCACTTCTTCTACCGTTTTCAGATAATATCTTTTTCTTTGGAACGTAAATAAAAATCCATTGATTCTCCCCCATCTGTAATTTACTCTAATTCTTTGTAGATATTAGACCTCTAAAAAGGAGTTTCACTGTCAAAGGCCTTATTGTCTGAGGCATGCCTGTATATATGGTAGGAAGTGATCCTGTACTGGCAAAAACTTGCAAAAGGCTTGGCTACCTCATACATACTCCCAGATCCTTCCTGAATGTTTCACTTTCCTTTAGGAATGAGGGGAAAAAAATAATGGATTCGATGGTCTTGGGAAAAGCAGCCTTTTCACACCTTGCAAAACTCGTTATGAGAAGAACATACCTTGACCATTCTCACATTTGGAGGACTTAACAGACTTTGTTTCAAAGGCATGTACACATTTTAAATTGTGAACAGCCAAAAATGTGTACAGTTGAAATATATACGCTAACCATGGTTGCCAGGTGAAATAAGGAACAGGGATCCTATACCTTTAATGGCTGTGCAGAACCAGAACTTTGTATCTGTCGTAAACCACATCCAAAAGTAATGTTTTAGTATATGCCTAGAAGTAACTTGCTGATGCTTCTTGGGTATTTACAATTGTGTACCTTTGTTTGTGTACCAAACAACACCTGCTGAAATTCCCTCTTCTGCACAAGTATTAAGGTTACAGGAACTTTATCCTGTTATCTTAGACACTCTGAATTCTCAAAACACTTCTTAACACTCATTTTTTCCCGCTCTGGTCTTCTCTCCCTCACTGGATACGCTGTAGTAACAAAGCAATTAACCATTTGATACTTTGCAATGCAAAGGCAAACTCCAAATGTATACATTGTTGCAATCATCAATTAACATGCAATATTTTGTAATGCCCTAGCACAGTGGTTCTCAACCTTCCTAATGCCGCGACCCTTTAATGCAGTTCCTCATGTTGTGGTGACCCCCAACCATAAAATTATTTATTTATTATTTACAATGCCTCCCTCCCCGGCAAAGACCGCCTCGCCGGCCAGGAATGTGAGGGGGTGGGCAGGGAGGGAAAGAGGAGCCGCACATCTCCCCCGGGAAAAAACTCCGATAACGCCCCCAGGCTCTGCTTTGCTCTCGTTTCCGCTGGAGGGGGCAGTGTGGGAAAAGTTTCCAGAGTGTCTACCCTGGCTGGGGGGGGGGAAATCCCAGCACCTTTGTCTTTTGCGCCGGGCACAGCTTGCCCCCCGGAAAAGCACCACCTTGCAGCCCCCCGGCCCTTCTGCAGCACCCCACTCCATGGCAAGTGCGGCAGGGGCCGTGGCAAGGGGGGGCCTGACCCCCGTGCTTCTGCCGCCCCCCCCAAGCTGGCCCGTCAGAGAGGAGGTTCTCCCAGTAGCAGAGAAGGGGAACGATTTCAGTCCCTTCTGAACAGGGGGCAGGAGGATGTGAGTGCTTGGCTTGTGCTTGCGCACCACCACTCCTGGGCCTTTTCCGCACGTTACCTTATCGTGGAGTTGGGGGGTGCCGTTCACACAAGCAGGTTCTTGCGTGAGGTGCTCTCTTCGCTGCTCCTTCATCCCGCAGCTGGCTTCCTGGTCACGCGACTGCCCTGCCCCTTCCTTCCGCAGTGGGCTGCGCTGGGGGAGGAAGGGGCGAGGCGGTCACGCGACCAGGAAGCCAGCTGCAGGACGAAGGAACAGCAAAGAGACCACCTCATGCAAGAACCTGCTTGCGCGAATGGCACTCCCCACCTCCGCCATAAGGTAACGTGCGGAAAAGGCCCAGAAGTGGTGGTGCACAAGCGCAAGCCACGCACCCGTGTCCTCCCTCCAAAGAGGGCAGGAGGACGCGAGCGCGTTGTTCGCACTTGCGCACCACCACCACCGAGGAGGGAATGGAGCCTAAGACAATCGGAAACACATATTTTCCGATGGTCTTAGGTGACCCCTGTGAAAGGGTTGTTTGGCCCCCCCAAAGGGGTCACGACCCACAGGTTGAGAACCGCTGCCCTAGCACAACTCTAGGGAGGTCTATGGCACTGCCTCTACACTGACTACTATTTCAATATACATCCAGCAGATCAACATATGACAGGAGCTATGTGTCCTGACAGTCATTGAGAAAACTCAGAAGCATTAGGCACATATTTTAAACACTATTCAGCACAACGCAATAACTTTAAATGCATTCAGCTACCTGTATTTATGGTCTTGCTGTCCAGTTCCCTTCACCATAGCATTTCTGGCTTTCAGCTGTGTGCGATTTGTTTCCTTATAAACTTAGTTTAAAAAAAATCAAATCCACATGTTCCAACAAAGCACTGTATCTATATTTTTATCACTTCTGATTTTTCATATGTCAGCTCCTGTCCCTTTTCCCTTCTCTGTCACTACCTGCAGGTCCAGTGCAGTCATAACTAATTATGTTACAGCAAAAAGTGCAAAGATTAATAATTCAGTGTTGTGACAACTTTGCAATTTATTATCTTCCATGTACTGTGCGCTAAAGACATTGAGAAACTGTCATTGAAAGCATTAGCAGAAGAAAATTAGAGCTTTGTATCGATTGCAAAACACATGTAGTTTATCAAACAGTGATGCTTTAATTTATGCCTAAGGGTAACTTTCCAGCACTTATTAACTGTGTAATTAACATTACATTGAAGTGCTTGCATCACTGCTGCTTAGCTATTTACAGTTTTCTTGCACTTAAGGAAAACTGAAAATGCATGAAGCTTATTTTTCCCAGCCACAGAAATTTGATCATGTCTGTCTGTCCATCTTAGACATTTTCAGAAAAAAAAAGAGAGATTGAGAGAGAGAAAAGAAAGCTACCAGGGTGACAAGACCGTAAGGCAGAGTTACTTCAGGTAACAAATGGAGGGAGGCAGCAAAAAGGAATCTGATGAGAAAGCAGCATGCCCTGGGACTTGGCTTATGCCTCCAATGTTCACTTGAAGCTTTCAGATATGGTAACGAATATTTTTCATTCACATAGCTTCCAGTTGTCCCAGTTTGATAGGGACAGTTCTAATTAACTCTTTGTCATCCCACTTTTTCTTGCTGCTTTTGAAATGTCTCCATTTCTCTCTCTTCCTCCTACTTTCCTACTTTGTCCTTAGCTTATCTCGATTGCTGCAGAGTTTGTGCTCCATTAACTCAACAGGGAGAGAGGGAAGACAAGGGATGGAATTTTTCCCTTTCCAGTAGACTCAGGCAAAAGCAAACTGCTGCAGCCTCCCCTAGTTTGTATGTTCTCCCTCATTAATAACTTTTACCATTAGGAGTACACCCTGATGTTGGTTGGCCACATATTTCCCAGTTTTCATCTGTAAAATAATAGACAGCGTGCATTCTCTGGGGATGAAGAAAGATTCAGTTCCCTGTCCAGTGGAAGGAGTTGTCATTGTGTGCTTTCATGGTGATCCAAAGATGAGGTTTTCATGAGGTTTTCTTGACATTTTTTTCAGGGACAGGGTTGTCATTGCCTTCCTCTGAATCTGAGAGAGTGTGACTAGCTCAGGATCACCCCAGCCAAGCAGGGAATTTCTATGCCCAAGCATGGATTTGAATTCTGTTTTCTCAGAGTCGTAGTCCAGCATTCAGTCCACTACACAACACGGTTCCCAGTGGGAAGGGGCATCCTCTTATTCTTGTTTCAGACACCAAAATGTTTTGGGCCAGCCCTGATAGCTACTCAGGCATATAGCAATGGCAAGCAATTTGCTATTTGTTAATGTAATGTGATCTACTGAAACACCCTGAGAAACATGTGTCTCCTCACATTAATGGATCAAAACTCCCAACATCCCTTTCTGCTGACTATGCTGGCTAGGACTAATCGGGGCAGTACTCTAACATCATCAGAAGACTGCACATTTCCCAAGACTGTTCCACAGATTCAGGTTCTATCCATATGCTACTAATATAACAGGGTAGTCATTAGTTTCAAAGTAGACAGGAAAACCATAGTGAAAGATTTTCCACACCTTGGCTCAGTCATTAAGCAGAATGGAGACTGCAGCAAGAAATCAGAAGAAGTCTAGGACTTGTAAGGGCAGCTATGAAGGAACTAGACAAGATCCTGAAGTGTAAAGAGATATCATTGAATACTAAAGTCAAGATTGTCCATGGATGAAGAAAGCTGATAGGAATAAAATCAATTCCTCTGAAAGAGAAGAGTTCTACAAATACCCTGGACTGCTGAAAAGACAAACAAATGGGTCCTAGAGCAAATCAAGCCTGAACTCTCCCTGGAAGCCAAGATGACTAAACTGAGGCTGTTATACCTTGGTTGTATCATGAGAAGAAATGACTCACTAGAAAAACAATAATGCAGTAAGAAAAGAGGCAGATTCTCCTTAATAAAGGAAGACACATCCCTGAATCTGCAAGACCTGAGCAGGGTGGTTGAGGATGGGATGACTTAGAGGTCCTTCATTCATAGGGTCCCCATAAGTCAAAGTCAACTTGACGGCAGTTAACAACACCAATTATTAGCATGGTTATATCCTGGACTGGATTCTATGTGCAGTCCTACCCTTGGGGATTTCCCAGCCTACAGAAGCTGAAGGAAGAAGATTGGGACCACAGTGTACTCAGGGGAAAAGTGCGGAATTAATACTGTACTTACTCAATATTGGACAAACGATGAATACTGGAAATCCACACTGTTGAGATTCTCTTTGGCAAACAAAACTATTTTTTTAATAACTTCTTGATACATAAATTCCAACTCTCAGATTCAATTCCATTTTCCTCCTTTTCCAAGTTACTTGTTGTTGCTCTCCTTTGCTGGAGAAAAGTAGCTAGCCATATGTGGATTGTTTACAATGGCTGCCAGCAAACCCCCATGTATAAAAGCCAGCTATAGGGGCTTCTGGAATTAAAATTAGAGATCTGTTTTCCTGCACTGACCCTGAACTGATATTTTTCTTTTTACCTAATTACTGTTTTTTTTCCACAATAGTTTCTCTTGTTAGGTATGTACTAGTTATGCACTACTTTGTTACACTCTACCATTATAAATACCTAAAATTCTCACAAGAAGCTCAGTTGAATTCAATCATATTGACATCTAGGTGGAGACAGACAGAACTGTCCTCAAAATAGCCTAGTGTTTCATTTTTATAACCTCTCCTGAGTATTAGTGATGGAAGAAACGCCTGTGGCTACTATTCAGTTTGTCATTGGGGAGCAACCACAACAAAATGATCCAAAAAGAAACCTCAGGAGATTAATTAAATTGTAAAATGTGTTTTTTTTTAAAAAAAAAAACTGATTAAAGTTTTGATGAGCTACTTAAGGAGAAGAGCAGATTCTCACTGTGCCATTGGCTAAATATGTAATTCTCTTCATTGAAAGCAAAGATAAAAGGGATGGAGTATTTATATATTTATTTATCTTTGCAAAGGAGAGTTGTTTTCCTTCTTAAGTGGACTTTCAAAATAATTATTATCATCCCATCCTGCCCACATGTCGCTTTGTTGTGCTAAGGTGGCTTAGACTCAAATTACAAGGGAATTGCAATGCTCACTTTAGGAACCATTAAAGGTTGCAGACACCCTACTATCCTTGGAGTGGCTTGGTGCCAGCAGACTACTTACTGCCAGTGGTTTACTCTCTCCTAGAGTTCTGCTAAAGAAAAAAGGGAATCAAATCTCTGCAGGCATCCATGAGTTAGAGTGATGCCTTCTTCTGTCAATCAGCCATTTGTCCCAAGGAGGAAAATGATACCTTTTCTAATCCTCTCATCACAAATAATCATATTGCAGAGTGATACACAAAGCCTCCAAATAAAATATTAAAATAAATCCATTTGCACTAGGAAGCTGACTGATACTAAGCTATCAGGCTGGCTAGTTCAGTAGCATTTATACATAATTTGAAACCATGTGGAGATTAGCAGTAGTACATGTAAAAAAGATCTTGGGATTATTGTTGATCGTGGGTTGAACACGATCCAGCAGTGTGATGCTGCAGCAAAGAAGGCAAATAATATTTCAGCCTTCATTAATAGAACCATATTGTTGTTGTTGTGTGCCTTTATTTTAGACCTATGGTGATCCCTATCATGGAGCTTTCTGAGGTTGGGCATGTGTAACACACCCATGTTCACCTAGTGGGTTTCAACAGCCAAGCACAGAATTGAATCCTGGTCTCCAGGGTCATAGTCCAAATCCCACTATATTCTGTACTACTCAGTCCTCATCTGAAATACCGCATTCGGTTCCTGGCCTCTCACTTTAAAAAAGATATAGACAAGTTGGAGTGGGTATAGAGAAGGACTACAAGGATCAAAGGTGTGGGGAACAAAACACATAAGGAAAGGGTAAAGGAGTTGGGAATGTTCAGCCTGGTAAAGAGAAGACCCAAGAATGACATGACTGCACTCTTTAAATCTATAAAGGGTTGTTACAGGCAGAAGGGTGCAAGCTTATTCTCTGCTGTCCCAGTGAGTAGGACCAGTTCTAATGGTTTTAAGTAAACAGCAAGGTAGATTTAGATTGAACTTAAAAAGAACATCTTGATGGTAACATTTATTCAGCAATGGAATCATTTACCTAAAGGTGTGGTGGGGCCTCTTTCTTTGGACTTCTTCAGAAATTGACTGGGTAGCAATCTGCTGGGGATGTTCAGGCAAGAGATCCTGCATTGAGCAGCTAGTTGGACTCAATGAGCAATGAGATCCCTTCCAGCTCTACAATTCTATCATTCTATGAGTCTTCATGGATAAGGATGTGCTTCCATTCTGAAATGTGTCCTTCACATGTAGAGGATGGCAAAAAAGAAAGGGTAGAGAGGGGCTAGTGAGCTCTTCTTTCTGTTATGTTTGTCACTGTTATGTGCTTCAAGCTGACTCCAACTTACAGTGAAACCATCTTAGAATTTTCTTGCTCAGATGATTCAGAGGGAGTTTGCCATTGCTTTCTTCTAAGACTAAGAGTGTAACTTACCCAAGGGCACACAGTGAGTTTCCAGGACCTAGCAAGGATTCAGACCCAGGTATCCCAGAGTTCTGGTCTTAACACTTTGAGTGAGTGAAGAAAATGATGTACATTATTCTGGGAAAATGTGTTTGAGATGTGATTTTGATGTGTCTATAATCATTTGTGTATTGGCCAGTATTCCCACTGTAGGTTCCCAATATAGGTATGAGAATGGGTACTATCTAATTCTTTGCTTTAGATACCAAAATGTCTTTGGTTAGCTCTGATAGGTACCCAGGCACATAGCAAGGGCAAGCAATTTGCCGTGCATCATTGTTTTCTGCTGAAATATCCCACAGAAGGTCTGGGGAACATGTGGATCTCCATGTGTTAATGGATCACAACTCCCATCAACCCTCACCATTGACTATGCTACCTAGGACTGCTTTGAGTGGTAGTCTGACAACATCTGGACAGCTGCACTTTTCTCAGTCCTGTCCTACAAATTCAGGTTCCATCCAAATGCTAGTAATTAAACAGGATAATTATTAGCATGGTTATATGCTGGGCAAGCTTCACTCGGTTTCTGTGCCCAAATGGGAATATGAACCCTGATCTCCCTGGATCTTTGTCCAGAAGTGAAACAGCTACATTGTGCTGGCTTCCCCATAAATTTACTATCTTCATATTCTGCATGAGACTGTCCTTTGTCTTTTTCAAATCTTTGTTGCCTGTTTCTCTGATGATGATCTCTATGAGGCTGCATTAATAAATGCTAATCATAATTCGCTTAAACTGAGAAGGGATATTTTGGATATGCAAGTCTTAAAACTCTGAGTGCATGAAGAAAATGATGTACATTATTCTGGAAAAATGTGTTTGAGATGTGATTTTGATGTGCCTATAATTATTTGTGTATTGGCCTGTATTCAAGAATTGCACTGTATATTTAAGTGGGGTATCTTTGTGCAGCACACAGCTATGGCTTCATGATTAAGAGATATATCCTACAGAAGGAAGAGTCTGCTGCTGTATGGGAGTCCAGCTTGTTAAGAATAACCTGACACAATTTCTGGAGACAAGCCTGTCAATAGAAGCCTAATACAGTTTTCAGAGTCCTGCTCATTAACTACAGGTAGGCGGTTTTATGAGGGTGTCCAGCTCATCCATGATGACAGCCTGAAACAGTCTCACAAGGACAAATCAATTTTACAGTATGTTTGGGGGTGGGGTGGCTTTGATGGTTTAATAATAACTATTTTTGTATACAACGTGGGTGTCTTCAAACAGTTGACAAATAGAATTGGTTACTTATTGCAGCAGATGAAGCATCTGTCTATTCTGTTTCTTCTACACTTCTTCATGAACTAAACAGAAATTTCTCCCAAAGTTTTTCATTGATATTGTCATTTTTGGCTTTGGCTGTGCTATTCTCTTGATATTTCCAGGCTGTTTTGTAGTTTTCTGGAACCCATAAACAACCCCAAAGCACATAACATAAAGTACAACACATAGTTTTAAGATAACCCTGAGGACAATCTAGTCTAACCCCTTATTGTGCAGTTAAAGCACTCCTAAGAGAAGGCCATTCAACTATTACCCTGGCTTCTGGGTGTCCCCTGGGGTACACCTTGATTTGCTCCAAAAATGGAGAGACTGGGGAAATTAGCAGAGCACTGGCTATTGCAAAATGAGGGGCAGGGTAACCCAGCAGAATCTTTTACCCAATTTTTACGGGGTCAGGCCAAGCAAAAAGCCAGACAATCATACCAGTAAATGGATTTTATTAATTAATGTGTTCTCACACACCAGTGCACTCACTCACTCATGCACACAAGGCCTATCGAGAAGGGAAAGAGGTGAAAATTGATAGGGGATATAGCGGAGAGGGTGTGAAGGTGATACGGTACCTATCCAGAAGTCTTCAGTCCGGGGAGTGGTGAAAAGGGCAGAACTCAGTGAAGAGAGGCAGCTGAAGGAATCACTCGACTATAAGAGTGCTGGTCTGCTAATGTGGCAGGAAGTTCTCCGAAGAGACCCTCAAAAACTACTTATAGGGCAGAACGTACCTCAAGGGCAAGCCTTCTCCCAGGAAGAACAATGGCCAAAATAGAAGGAAAAATGCCGCACAATAGCAACTTGATAGTTTACATGATTGGTTCATGTAAATGGACCTTGCCCTCATAGGATTTTCCAAAGTCAGAGTTGCTCAACCTGGGGAAAACCCAGTAATCCCCTCAAGTTGGCTATTTGTGGCTGAGGACCCATCGTTCATGCGGACGTGTCTAGCCTGAGGTCTCCTTGGGGAAACGTGACTGGGGATTTTCCTGGCCTTGACCTAGTTTTGGTTGTTTGACCTATTTGTCTACACACCCACCCGGGCAACTTCTCTGGCATGGTGGGCATATTTGATACCAACTTTATATCCCCACGGGATGGGGGTCTGCCACTGAAGTAACACAAATTCTGTTTGAAGACCTCAGATGAAGGAGATCTACTCTCAAGGCAGTCTGTTCCATTGTCGAACAGCTCTAACCAACAAAAAGTTATCCCTAATATTTAGTTCCTTTTTTTTTCTTGCATTTTGAATCCATTGATTCATGTTCTAATCTGTGAGCTAGCAGAAAACAAGTTTGTTCCATTTTCTTCATGACTTCCCTTCAGATATTTAAAGACGGCTGTCATACCACTTCTCTGTCTTCTCCAACCTAAGCATGCCCACCTCCCTAAGCCATTCCTCATATATCTTGGTTTCCAGGCCTTTTACCATCTTGGTAACACTCCTGTTTACATGTTGCAGCTTATCAATATTCTCCTAGAACTGTGGTGTCCAGAAGTGTACACAGTATTCCAGGTGAGGTTTGACCAAAGCTGAATAGAGTAGTACTATTACTTCCCTCAGTCTGGACACTACTCCTATTAATGCAGCCAAAATTGTATTGGTTTTTTTTTTTTTTTTGGTCTCTGCATCACACTACTGACATGTTTAGTTTGTAGTCTACTGTATTTTCTGCATATATTTCTGCATTTAATTTTTCCTTCCCAAATGTGGTACTTTACATTTATCCCTGCTGAAGTCCTTTCTGATTGTTTTGGCCCAGATCTTCCATTGGTTAAGGTCATTGTGAATTCTGACCCTGTCCTTTAGAGTATACACTATTATTCCTCCATTTGTGACATTTGCAAATATGACAAGCTTACCTTGTATTCCATCATCCAAGTCATTTATAAAGTTGTTGAACAACAACAAACCCAGGATGGTTGGTTTGCTTCAGAGTGAAGAGGAATCATTGTGAGCACTCTTTGGGTTCAACTGTTCAACCAGTGAAAAATCTACTTAACAATAACATTGACTGGGCCACATTTTACCAGCTTACCTAGAAAATATCATGGGGGATGTTGTCAAAAGCATTACTGAAATGAAAATACACTATATCAGTAGCATTCCGTTGATCTACCAAGTTTGTAAATCTATCAAAAAGATAGACAAGATTAGTCACGCATGACTGGTCAGTAGTTGCTTGGGTATTCTTTTTCTCATTTTTAAAGATGAAGACATCTTAATGAAGACATTTTAAAGATGCATCCTCCTTTGGTCTGTTGGGATCTCACTTGTTCTCCAGGAATTCTCTAAAGATTATCAACAAAGGCTCTGAGATAACACCTGCAAGTTGTTCAGATGCACTTCATCTAACTCTAGAAACAGAGGCCCTTATCGCACTCAGTTTCTCTAGCACGAGGGCCCCTTGAATGGGAGCGTCTGTCCATATGATGCACTCCCATTCACATGACGCTCATGAGCCCAAAGCAGGACGCGCGCACATTTTCTTATTTTCAGCTCTAAGCTGAAAATACTGTGCAGTCGCGCAATGCTCCTGGGGCCCTTGTGCACTTACCTGCATGCGGTGCGTTGAACGAGCCGGGCCAGTCGCGCTTCCTCCCCCAGCGCAACCTACAGCTCTCAGACTGCGCTGAGGGAAGGAAGGGGTGGGCGCTAGCGCGACGGTCGTGCTACCAGGAAGCGACCTGCGGGACGAAGGAGCGGGGAAGTGGCAGCATTACGGATGAGGCTTTTTGCACGAGACGCCCTCCCCAGTCGCGCAAACGGGTAACATGTGAAAAGCCTCTTAATTTCACATAGAGTAGCTAAATATTCCTTTACTACCTCTTTACCTAGTCTGGGAAAACATGTATGAACCATTAACGAAATTGGCAGAGGCTCTAAGTCTCCAGTCCAATCTGTGTTGTCTGCTGACGTTGATGTACTGGCTTGTTTGTTTACTTTTGCTTTTGCTTTCTGTTGAATTTGTGCAATGGCTTTCTGTTTTTCTGGAAGTTTTTTGTTTGTTTGTTTGTTTGTTTTTGAATTTCAACTTTAAGATTCCTCACATATGGGACCCATACAATCTACTGTGTGAAGCAAGAAGGCCTTGTAACTATGTTGTGTATGTCATTTTAATTTTTCTCACACATGCCTCCCAAAAGTTTTCTGGCATCCTTATTGATGGTAGGCCTCGTCTCCATAGCAACCGGCCTGAGGCCCAAGATCTCTCCGGCTGAGAATTCTAAAGCCCTAAACTGCCAACCCCAGGATTCCATAGAATCTTCACAGCCAGCCAATCATATGAGGTCTTCTCGCCTCACACAGCCAATCGTATGAGGTCTTCACCTGCCTGACACAGACAAACAGACAAACATTGACTTTTATATAGCAGACAGAGAAGGTGAAACAAAGAATGTGTCAACAGCCAAAGAATGCACAAAAAACAACAACAAAATCTGACTCAGCCTCCCAAAAGTGACTGGAGATTCCCATGTTACATATAGGTGGGGATCAGAAATGGTGAGAAGACGTCTGAGTTAGAGCCATACCACCTTAAATAGGCCAGTGCCACCTAGGCTGATGCCAGCACCACAACACACCATGGCATGGCATTTGGCTAATGGGTTGCAGAAGATAAAATCACTCCTGTCTTATGACTGGAGAAGTAAACTTCTAAGAAACCTCTTGCCAAACCTACAATAGAGGGGAAAAATACCAGTAAAGCCAACTCACACAGAGTACAATAAGAGTTAACCTCCATATGTGCACATGAGAGAGGGGGTGTGGTTTCATTTGCTCTTTAAGCACAAACTTAGTTTCCCAGGGAAACACTGCAGGAAGCCAGAAAATGAAAATGGACCCTTTGAGAAAAAAAAAGTCTGATGGCTGACTTCCAAAGTGTTCAGTCTATAGAGAAATGCAAACCAGCTGGTAACTATGGAGTTGTTATCCAGAGTAGCTGTGGAGCACTTCCCATTGTCCTTCCCTTTCATTTTCATCCCCTGCATTTGCCAGATCCTCAGGAGCAGGATTCCTGAACACCCTCCAAATATTTGATTCCCTTCCACCCCTAATGGAAAGTTTATTTGCAGTGCAATTCAATGCCTGTACGTCAAGCTGGATGGCCTTTTTCCTCTCCATGGAACTGCCATAGCTGTTGGTGGTGCATAAGAAAAGGGTTGTAGACCAGTACACCTGCTTTGCATGCAAAAAAGGTCCCAGTTCAAATCCTGGCAGCTTCAATTTCCAGAAACAACTACGGTATTTTAAGTCTGCAGTGTTCTCATGGAGGATCTGGCACACAATTGTTATTTTCGTTGTGTACCTTCAAGTCATTTCTGACTTATGGTGACCCTAAGGTGAACCTATAGTGGAGTTTTCTGGGGCTGAGAGTGTGATGCACACATGGTGGTCACCCAGTGGGTTTCCATGGCTGAACAGGGAAATGAACCTTGGTCTCCAGGGTTGTAGTCTAACACTCAAACCACTACACCATACTGGCACGCTATACAGAATTGACTTGGGCCATTTCTACACTAGACTGCTATAGTGCGATTATTCTGCTTTCAACATCCTATGGAACCCTGGGGCTTGCAGTTTAGGGAGGGGCCGTTTCATTCAGAAAGGAAGAAAACCCCCAGAAATATCAAGACTTCCTAGGGCGGCTGTTGTTGTTGTTGTTGTTGTTGTTTTATCTGCATATCCCCAGGTTTGCATCCAAACTCTTCCTTGAAATAGCCTGGATTCCCTCCACCACCATTCATCCTCTTCCACATCCCAGTGATCACATATTACAACTGGACTCATGCAACATTTCAAAAATTGATTATTTCCACAGAGCCTTCTTTATTATTATTCAGGAATTATACAGTAAGCCCTCCATATCTGCAGATTCTGTATCCACAAATTCAACCAACCATGACTTGAAAATATGCCAAAAAAATAAAATTCCAAAAAGCAAACTTTGTTTTTGCCATTTAATATAAGAGACACTATTTTACTATACCATTCTACAGTCAATACACTTCTCTACAGTACATCTGGAGACGATGCTTACCGTTGTACATAATGGGACTTGAACATCTATGAAATCTCATATCCACGGGGGTCCTGGAACCAAACACTAGCCTATAGCAAGGTCCCAGAATATTTAGAAATATTTAGAAATATTAAACCAGTTAAGCATTAGAGTCATTTTGTTGTAGTACTGAAATTCCTCTTTCCCTCACTTGATCTCTGTTGAATATGGGTCTTTGAAACAATAGCTGTCTTTACAGTCAGTAGGCATCTTACCTAGGTCCAGAATATGACAAACAGACAGCCAAGAGAGATACATTTCACTTGGTAAACTGCTGGGTTAATTTCAACTGACTGGGAGGCAGGAATGAAAAGTCTTTGATAACTCTAAGAGATCCCAGGAAATAATTTGAGATGAAGAAAATGTTGTGTCGATCTTCAAAATAAAATGATGGTATGAACAAAACCTAGAACTTTTCAGATATTTTCTTCCCATCTCAAGGCGAACTTAGTCCTGAATATGTGTCCTACCAGGGAAAAAGAAATTTTGCAATCTCTAGGCAAACAGCTTAAGAAACACCTTGGGAATCAGGGGAAGGAATTCTTTTTGATGAACTGATATTTAAGATATTTTAATTATGATTCAGTTACAGTTATATTTCCAAAAGAAAGCTATAGACAAAGTAAACTTTAATTGCTATCCCAAAATTTAGTCTTTTCTAATTAAAAGTTCATATTTTAACTTGGCTTTAGTCATCCCAACCATGTATAATAAAACCATTTTTCTATAAGTCTATTTTCTTTTTATCCCTCTTCTTGAAAACTAAACAAATTCAGTAATTTTAGTATGTAAACCATAACTCATATCCTGTTTATCCATTCCATCTTAGTTGAAGAAATAAATATTTTCCAGTTATTAAAAATGCATATTCTTAAAACTGTTAATAAAGGCAGAATGAATTCTACGTCCTTCATTTCCACTAACTCTTTTACATAAGAAAAAAAAATATTATTAATTGATCCAGTGGCAAAAACATACTTTTAATTTCTTCCAAAATAGAAATACAAAACTTTTCTTAAAGATAAATGAGAAACAAATACACAGTAAATATCTGCATCTGCTTGGCAATACTTAAATGAGTTGCTTATCTCTGTTAAAAATAGCACATTTGGAGCCAAGACGAGGTTTGGATTGGCCTTTGTATGTCCTAATTATATCCTACAGGGATCCCAAGCAGCTGGCAGTGATACACTTTTATGACTCACGCTGCCCCTTCTCCCTCATCACCTTTGCAATGCCTAGGATATTTATTTAGTGCCCTGTATAACTCAATTTATCTGTAACCTTAAAGGCTGCTACACTCTAGGGGTGACTAAAAATTAGTGGGAGTTGAATTTCCATATGCTAGTGCAAAATAGGCATTACACTTTCTGAGACTTCCAATGTAGCAGAATACATCTTGTTGTTGATTAGGGAGTTGAGCCAAAACTAACAAAATGAATTTCAACCGGGAGAAATGTAAGGTACAACTCTTAGGCAGGAAAAAATGAAATGCACAGATATAGGATGGGTGACCCCCGATTTGACCACAGTACATGTGAAAAGGATCTAGGAGTCTTACTAGACTGCAAGTTGAACACGAGTCAGCAGTGAAATGCAGCAGCTAAAAAAAGGCCAATGCAAATCTAGGCTGCATAAATATAGGCGCATATAAGTCAAGGGCCCTTTTCGCATGTTACCCGTTTGTGCGACTGGGGGGGGGGTGTCTCGCACAAAAAGCCTCAGCAGGAACGCTGCCGCTTCCCTGCTGCTTTGTTCCACAGCTCGCTTCCTGGTCACGCGACTGTCATGCGAGCGTCCCGCCCCTTCCTTCCACAGCGCAGCCTGGGAGCTGTAGGCTGCGCTGGGGGAGGAAGCGCAACCGGCCCGGCTTGTCCAGCGCACCCACATGGCAGGTAAGTGTGCGAGGGCCCCGGGAGCATTGCATGACCGTGCAGTATTTTCAGCTGCCAGCCAAAAATAAAAAAATGCAGGCGCAGCCCGCTTTAGGCTCATGAGCGTCGCATGAATGGGAGTGCATCATACGGACCAATGCTCCTATTCACACGACGCTCAAGGGGCCCTCTCGCAACAGAAACTGTGTGCAAAAAGGGCCAAGGTCAAGGTCAAGGTAAGTAATGGTACCACTCTATTCTATTTTGGCCAGACCCCCTGCCCCTGGAATGCTATGTCCAGTTCTGGACACCACATTTCAAGAAGGATATTGATAAGCTGCAACATGTCCAGAGGAGAACAACCAAAATGGTAAAAGACCTGAAAATCCCTTCCTATGAGGAACAATTTAGAAAGAAAAGAAAAGGTAAAAAGGTGACATGATAGGTATGTTTAAATATTTGATGGGATGGAAGATGGAGCAAGCTTGTTTTCTACTGCTCCAGGGACTAGGACATGGAACAATGGATTCAAATGACAGGAAAAGAGATTCCATATAAGCAGTAGAAAGAACTTCCTGATGGTAAGAGCAATTCAAGAGCAGAACACACTGCCAAAGAGTTTGGTGGGATCTCCTTCTTTGAAGTTTTTTAAACAAAGGTTGGATGGCCATCTTTCAGGAATGCTTTGACTATGCATTCCTACATGGTAAGGGGTTAGATTTTATGGTTCTTGTGGTCTCTTTCAGCAGTATGATGCTATTATTCTAAATCCATATGCCTATGAGTCTCATGACACAGTTCAAAGAGAAAGTATGAACAAAACACGGGTGCACTTTTTTAAAATTTGCACAAATACACTTTGCTCAATATAAAATGTATGCAGAAATGCATATATTTGGGCGTAAATACACAATTTTCTTGAATGGGAGATTAAGCAGAACCCCTTGCAACTTCCCACAGAAGTGGGACAAAATGAGAACGTTGGTGGGAATCTAAGAAATTCAGCACAAATGAGACTGAAAGATGTTCAAATCCGTAATAGCCACCAGCAAACCAAAAATCAATAAAAGAAATTTGTCAGATTTCTTTATTTATTCTCAGATGTGTCAAGGAACATGATGACATTGCCAGGGAAAGCATCCTCTTCCATAGGATAGGATCATAGGAATCTGACTCTTGCCATATCAGCATATGCATCCATTTTGTCCTGTATTGTCTTCTCCGATTAAAAGCAGTGCATCTTGAGTATCTTGGATGGGAAGAGAATCCCACAGGGTACAAGGGCTAGCATTATTGGACACCTGCCAAGACCCACACCCCAGTTAGACACCTCAGCCTATTCCTCACCCTCCTTGATGTTGTTGCTGATAGCCTAGTCAACAGGGAAAGCAGTGACAAGCAGGGTAACAATACCTTTCTTTTGCCTTAACTTTCTTTCTGGATGGGGGTCAGGTTGCCAGGTGAAATAAAGAACAGAGCTCCTATACTTTTAATGCTTGTATAGAAGAAGAAATCTCAACAAGAGAAACTTATGTGACACCTGCTAAAATTCCTTCTTCTGCACAATGGTACACAAACGCTGTGCCTTATTTCAACTAGCAACCCTGGGTGGGGGTGTGGATTGGACCCCAGAGGCACAGGCAGGCAATGGGACAGAATCATCAGTGGAAAGATGGTGGGTCTAGTCAGTAACTGGGTTACCAAATGAAAAACAGGACACAGTTCCTATACAAATGGATTAAATGGATTAAATAATTTCAGCAGCTGTTGCTTGAATGACAAGCAACACCTGCTGAAATTCCCCCTTCTACACAACCATGGAGAAAAGTTCTGTGGATGCCATGGACCACTATAAGGACAAATGAATGGATCTTAGAGCAAATCAAGCATGAACTCGCATTAGAAGTGAAGATGACGAAAGTGAGACTGCGTACTTTGGAAGCATGAGCCATTGGAAAAGACAATCATGCTTGGGGAAGTGGAAGGCAGTAGGGAAAGAGGTGGATTGATTCACTCAAGGAAGTCAGGGCACAGAGTTTCTAAGACCTGAGCAGGACAGTCAATGACCGGGGATCTTATGCTCCACTGTGGTTTATATTAATTACCATCTGTATTCCACCTTTCCTTGAATGAGCTTAAGATAGCACACAAGACTCTCTCTTCCCATTTTCCTCCCACCAGCCATGGGAGGCCAGGCTGAGAGACAGTGACTAGCTCAGTGCCCACCTCCTCAGTGATTCTTCATACCCTCCAACTGTCCTGATTTAGCCAGGATGGTTCCAATTAATCCTCTGTGGTCCCACTTGTTCAGCTGCTTTTAAAATCTTCCAGTTACTTTCTCCACCTCCAGCTTCCCTTTGTTCTCACCTTACATCAGCTGCTGCAGACTGAGTTCAAAGTGCAAAAGTAGCTTGGACTGAATTATATCAGCAGAAGGGAGAGGAGGTTCAGGCAGGAGAACTGTTGCAGCTTCTCCTGGCTTGTGTGTTCCTTTTCAGTAATTTTTGCCATCTCAACCACACTCTGATACTGTATGGTTGCAGGTGTCCTGGTTTTCACTCATGAAATGTTGGAGGGTATTACTTTTTATGGCTTGGTGCAAACTAGGGCCATTTCAGCACTACACTGTTATAGTGCTATTATTCCACTTTCAACATCCTATGGAATTCTGGAGTTTGTAGTTTAGGGAGAGGCCTTTAGAATTGTCAGCCAGAGAGCTCTTGGGCCTTAGTAAACTGGCCAAGAATCTGGATCATCCAAATCCAGTATTCTAACCACAAATTAGTACTCTAGGTATAAGCAGACAGGATTACCACCTGCCTTTCCTCACTGTGACTTGCATACAGGGTACCCAATACACTTCTTATCCACAAAGCCTTTTCCTGACAGGGTCTGTTCTCTTTCCTTTCAGAGATTTAGGACTCCTTGACAAAGCACTATAATGAAGACATGAAGAAATGAGTATGTACAGAGGCTCTGAAATTACAGTATAAAATGCCATCTACCTCTCCCAACCCATTCCACAGAGAACCACAAAAATGCACACAGCAATGATGATCTCTTATGCAATTTTGAGATACTCAAATCCCCTGACTGGGTGGGGCTGGGGTGGGAGACAATCTTTCTACTGTATTTACTTCCCTTTCCTTGAGAGAGAGAACACATTGCGGTAATAAATAAGGCAAGCGTGTAAATAGAATCATTAATTTTATTTAGGTATAGTGCATCATAAAGGTAAAGAAAACGGGGCATTTTCCCCTCTGCTGGGGCCCAAAAAAGTGTATTAGCTATTCCATCCAGGACTGTGAATGATTTATTAATTCAGTTTTGGAATGTGCAACTGTCAGGTCATATACATTCATGTTATAAAAAGACAATCTCTTGGAGGGCTTTTTACTTCTTCTTTAAACCAATTGGTGACATTTCATATGGTTCAGGACCATATTAATCTCTCTCTCTTCCCTGCCATCCGTTTCTTTTCCCTCCAACTCTTCCCTGGTGTGTCATACTGAGGTTATGCAATTTGAAGATGTTTGCATTTGGGATGAAGAGGGGAGAGATAATCTCTGATGTAGTGAACTACAGTTTATGCTCAAGATCTACAGTTGTAGAAAATGTATGAAGAGAGACTGGTGTGATTTCAGGTGATATTCCATAGAGTGCTGCTTGTTAAGAGGACAGTAAGCTATGATCCAAAAGAAAAAAGACACTTAAGGGCTTTTCATACAGTATGATTCCATTTTAACTGTCCCAGCTTCATCATGTGAAATCCTGGAATCCTGGTCTACTCAGAATTCCTAGCCAGAGAGCTCTAGTGTCTTGCCAGACTACAAACACAGGATTTCATAGGATGGCAGTTATATTTGGATCACAGTGATGTAATTGCACAGTGCAAATGCTACCTAAGTTGTGTGTAATTGTTAGACACTTCTCAGTTCTCCAAGCCAGTTGCAGCTCATGGACTCCACTGCATGGGGGAGGGGGGTGCATATTCCCAGGTTTGCCCAGAAAATGAGCTACTTATTGCTTTAAGAAGAGTGAAAAATTCTAGGAAGAATGCTACCAGTTTGTGGCTTTCTATGGAGCAGAGGAGAGGAAATGGTAAATTTAGGGTATTTTTGTAATACAGTCCTTCCTGCACATTTGCTGGTTTGACTTTCATGAACTTGATTATTTGTGAGGCGCCTGCCTGCCTCCCGCCATTTTCACCCTCCCATTCCCCTGCCTTTTGTGTGAACACACGTGTCTTCCTTCCATGGACTTGGGCAAAAGGCAGGTGAATGGCAGGGGGCAGCCTCATGTGCATGCCTTGTCCAGTCAGGTTGCTGCCCCCTCCCATTTACTTGTCTATCGCCTGGGCACCTGGAAGGCAGCACACCCAGGAGAAATGCAAGTGAATGTGGTGGGGGGAAGGTGCACACACATGCCTTCTTCAGGCACATGGCTTCACCCCCTCCCCGCTTTTCTATTGCCTTGGTGCCTGAAAGAAAAGCAGTGTGTCTGAGCAAAACAGAAGTGAATGGGGTGGGGGAGAGCCCTGGAAAGGAATGGGAAGAACGCTCACTTGGGCTGGGGGGAGTTACTTTTTTTTCCTTCATGAGGGTTCTGAGCCCCAAACCCTCAAGAAAGTTGAGGGGCCACTGTATTTATTTATAAATATTCCAGTAGAATATATATTAAGGTAAAATATTCTGTATTCTGACAAGGCAGCAGGTTAGCTATCTCACATTAGCTCTCTAGAAATATACACCCTGCTGTACCTCAACATGCATCCAGGACATTTTCATCTTCTGTGTTTCTTGTTGTTGTTGTGTGTCTTCAAGCCATTTTTGACTTATGGCGAACCTAATGCAAACCTACCATAGCTGTCCCCAAAACTATGCCTTTTGTTCCCTCACATAAATATAACATAAGATGAAGCCATATACCACCACCACTCAGGCTTAGCATACAACCTCTCTCACAAACACACCCTTAGCTGTTCCATGCCTGGTCAGGAGAGGGTAGGATTGGAGAAGCATCTGTCTGTGGCCCCACAGCCAGATCCAAAATGATCACAATGAGGCTATGGTCCACCATGGTCTTCTGGAGGTATGAGTGTTACCCTAATCCAGGATTTTCCAAATGGTGTGCCACAATACATTAGTGTGTCACCTGAAGTATGTAGGTGTGTTGCCTGCAATCTTGGAAATGTATGTTATTATTTATAAATCATATATTTTTAAAAATATATGAAAGGCTTTCATGAGATATGTTGTGTCCCCATACATTTTGTTATTACAATTTGTGTGTGTGTGTGGATCTTTTATCAGGAGTTAGTTTAACCTCCAGTTTGGTAGTAAAACTGAATTACTGTGTTGCAAAATGATGCATGTCTAAAATAGTGTGTCACCAACATGAAAAGTTTGGAAAGCTCTGCCCTAATCCTTTCACTTGTGGCTATGGGGACACAGCCAGACACTTTTCTGATCCTGACCTCTCTCCACCAACCACAGAATAGTCGGCGGGGGGGCTTCACAGGTTGTATGGCAAGTCTAGGAGGGGTTGTGTACTGCAGCAGGAAGAAAGGAATTTCAACCTCCTTAATGTCTAAAAAAAGAATGTACAGTGGGTTGGCCTGTGTATGCCACTAACAGGAAGCCAGCTCCAAAAATCCTATTAAAATATCACCTCCTCCATGCTATTAAGTAGCAATTTTCCTTGGTTTCAGAAGAGTACCTTGAGTTTCATAGCTGCTTGACATGAAGTAACAATTGGATGGATGTTTGGATGGATGGATGGATGGATGGGTGGGTGGGTGAGTGGAACTCAGAATAAAAAAAGATCAAGAAACCACCCGATCAACCTTTAAAAATCAACAGTAAAACAGCAAATTAAAGCCTAAGAGATAAAATGCAGCAGCTCAGACACAATTTCTACAATGGCTTAATAAATAAGCCATTCATGAACACAAAGGTGTTCAGTTGACATTAAACACTAAGCAAGAGAAACAGTGTTCGAGTGGCAAATGCCCACATCCAAACCAAGAAAACACTCTTTCTCATTGTCCCACCATTATCCTTTCTGGGCAACAGCTAGGTCGGAAGACCTGTGCATTTTGAATTATAATAAGGCTACTAAAGTGGTCTCTAAAATGTTTAAAGTGTTCATATAATATATCTGTAAGTTAATTGATAGTACCAAAACTATATGGGAGAAGGACATCAAAACACAATGGAATAAAATGTGAGCTTCACCTCTGTCCCCACCTTAAAGCAATCTCAGCTAACACCAGAATATTAATGCATAAACTCATTCATAAGTATAAATTCATCCTTACATAGTGTAAGATACTAAGTTACCATGGATAAAGAAATTGTTGCTACTGCAACCACCCCAATGCTCTCCGTGGTTGTGGAGAAAAAGGTCTTTACACACCTGTGTAGTTGATATGTCCATACAGAAATCATAAAATAAAGTTGGATATAAGTGCTTGATTTTCTATCTGGAATGATTGGCAGTGACATAACATTCCATCATGCAGTTCTTTTTCCATCAATATTTGGACGGGCTAAAAATGACCTACCTAGTAAAGATCTCTTCCCTCTTTTATTAACAGCTAGATTAGAAATATCTAAATATTGGAAGAATGCTCATGGACTTACCTCTCAGGGGTAGTTCAACAGAGTTTGGTCAATAGCAATTATAGAAAAGTTAGTGACAACAGCAGGGCAAGTTTATTGAGGTTTAGCCTCACGTTTATTGTATCTGCAAATGAATAATCCTTAGCTTATGGTGCCTTGTAATTCTCCTTTGTTTTGTATGTGTTATTATTATGCTATGATTTATATGCACTTGACTGGAAGGGACAGGCTTGAGATTTCAAGGACAGATGAAAGATTCCTTTCCATAGCTCCTTGCAAAGCTCTTTCAGACACAATTTTGGGGTTTGCAGTTTTACAAGTTGTCACTGCCTTCTCTGCCAAAGTGTGCTGGTGCAAGCTATAAAACCTAGGATGACATAAGGAGCTATGCAAAGAAAATCCAGTTTTGACCTGGATTATCTCTCTAACTGTAGTGGTCCTGTTTATACAGGCAGGAAAAAGTAGGATGAATCCACATTTTCCTGCCTGTGTACAAAGTGCCTTCGTATTGTTACTTCTGGTTTGGCACCCTTGGAGAGGGCTCCCGGATATCACTTTGATATCATTTAATTCAGTCGTTGCTGGGCTGGCTCGCAATTACCTCATTCCACGTGTTCACGGGTTCTCCGAACAAGCACGGACAGAGAACGGCCGTTAATGGTTTGCATTCCATTCCCCATTGAAGCCAGCAACTCAAACCTCGCCCGCAGCTTTAGGGAACTTCCCGCCACAAACTCCACAATAGCCACACGCCCTTCAGTCAAGTTACTCTTTTATGTTGGGTCTTCACACGCAAATCCAAACATGCTAAACTTGACCTTTCCAAATCCTTTGTCCAGCACCAAAACCCCTTCTGTCCTCCCCGGGACTGCCATAGCCGAAAGGCAAAACCCTTCACTTTTAACCAGTCTTCGGATCACTTTGGACTGCCATCCCGCCTTGCTGCCAGTTGTCTAAGGGACTTCCCTCAGCCCCCCGGCTGAGCTTTCTTCCCCGGAATCCCTCTTCTCTCCAGGACTATGAGACAGGTCGTATTGCCTTTCCCAACAAAACTCCTTTTCTCTTTCTAAGTTAGTTAGTTTATGTCTTGTCTTCCGTGTTTTTGTCTTTAATAAAGAATTGTCTATTATTTGGAAAACCTTGTCTAGCTACTCTCTGACCCACTGCTGTATACATAGGGTTAAAGATCTCATGACATTACCCTTCCTCTTGCTAACCAAACAGTGTTCAGGCTAATTTCCCCAAAACTCGGTATTTCAATTGGCAACCTGGGCGCCCCTCACGGGACCCCCCCAATTTTCAGGGTAACAGTATCATTTTTAGTCTGGGGAGATCTTGAGGCAAAACTATGACAATTGTCTTGGACAAATTTCTTCAGAGGCAGGTTTGCCTTTGCCTAGGCTTTTGCTAAGGCTGAGAGAGTGTGTCTTGCCCAAGATTATCCTTCTTTCCCTTGCTTTTTAAACCCTTTAAAAAAAAGGGATTCAAAATATTCAAGATCCATGAGATTCATGGATTCCCAGAACCTTCCAGGGATTCAGATCCGGATTTGGATTCAGAAAATTCTGGATTCATCCCATCCCTACTTCTGGCCAAACTAATTTTATCCAGGCTGCAAAGGTTTTATTATTCATGGTTGCTTTAACTAGTTTTAAATTGTCTTTTTTTCAAATGAGAAACCACTTAATATATTTTTAATGTTTTTAAACTTTTGTAATGATTTATTGTCCTAGGTTGATTTTATTATATAAGCTGCCCTGAGATCTTCAGATAAAGGGTAGGATACCAGGGATCTTGGAGGTCTCTTGTTTATAGAATTGCTATAAGTCAAAATAAAATAACAAAGCTGCATATCACACTACACTGATTATAGCACTATACTCCATCTTAACTGTCATAGCAACATCCTATAGAATGCTGGAATCTGCAGTTTAGGGAGGGGCATTTAGAATTTTTAGCCAGAGAGCTCTTAGCCCTCACTAAACTACAAATCCCAGAATTCCACAGGATGTTGCCATGGCAGTGAAAATGGAATATAGTGCTATAACAGTTTAGTGTGATGAGGACAAAAGTCAAAGCAAATAACAACAACAAATTGCACCAAAAGGAGTTTTTTAGCCCAGGCAGCCTTTCTGAAATGCAGGTCTGCAGTGGAAAGTAAATGGTACCTAGGCAACATCTTCCCAAGCACAGCTGGAAAAGGCACAGGGACCTGCTTCTGTTCTACATCTGGCAAGTCTGGCAAGTCTTGCAGCATCTGCATGTCAGTCTCAGCTTGTATCTGGAACTTTTCAAAGGCTTCCTTTTCTACACACTTCAGTTAATTGGAAAAAGGATTAAAACTCAAATCAAGTTGCTTTTGTTTAAAGAAAGAAACTTCCTTTCTCCATTTTTCCTGCCCCATCTCTCGTGGGTGCCCTCACTTTCCCTTGCTTTCGAGATTAACCTGGCAGGTAGATGGGAAAAGGCAGAAATTTGGCCACTCCAGACTTCCAGGAGCTGATCCATCAATATAATTGGCACCTTATCTGTCAAAAGACCTCTCGGGGACTGCCAAGCAGGAGACACATAATTACCTGGCATGATTCTCTCTCCCGGAAAGAATAATTGAACTTAATCAACATACTGTCCTCTGGGCATATGGGTGAAAATTGTTCTCTTATTGCACTCTGGGGCCTTCTCCTCTCACCTTAACACATCAGGCAATAACATGACCTTGCAAACAGGGACAAGTGATTCATTGCACTGATGGATCTAGCACAAGTTATAATTTCCACTTGAATCTGCACCATCCTCAAATGAATAGGAAGCCTCTTGCAGCAGCTTCCAGAAGGGAAAAATGTTCATTGTTCAGACTTCTTCGTTTCCCTCCTTCACAATATTATGCATCATTTCTTCCAATGAAACAACTGGATGAAGGAGTTTATTCTGGGTTAGAGAAAAATCTAAAATACCAGAATGCTGTCACTTCTTCAATATCTCATAATCATGCTTAACATGAAATAAGGTGATAAGGCTCAAAGAAAGTATGGAACTTCTATCCACCATGAATAACAATATATGAACCAACCTGAGTTCCAAGTACCATCATTAGAATGGTGAGCCTGAATAACCAAGGAAGCCTGTTGTTCTTGGACCGAGGTAATGATCTGGAAGCATTTGATATGGTTCATTCTTTGACATTACAGAGATCTAAGCCTTCCAGTATATGTAGGGAGACATAGATTAGGAAGGAAGGATACTTTTCAAGTGCAATAACTAGATCCAAGTTTTTCTGTCTCCCTTCCCCCATTCTTTGGTGTCTGTAGTCCCACAGCTGAAACAGATAAACAACAGACCATAGAAAGCTATTTTATATACCAAGGCAGACTATTTTTCCATTTATCCCTGATTAACAGAAGGGATCTACCTTATCATCTACAATCTGATAATTTTCAGGGGTGGAATGGGCAGCAGCCATGGGTATGGTGGTTCAGGTCATAAAGTCATAGAATCTTAGAATTGCAAGGGGCCTTATGGGCCACCAAGCCCAATCCCCTGCTCAAGGTAGAATTTCCAGCTAAAACACCCCCAGCAGGTAGCTGTCCAGTTTCTCTTTGTCAATATTTAGGGAAGGAGACCCCACCACCTCTCTAAGCGGTTGGTTCCATTGTTGAACCTCTTGTATTGTCATGAAGTTCCTTCTGATATTCAATCAAAATCTACTATCCTGTAACTTCAAATCATTAGACCTGGTCCCTCTGCGGCAACAGAGAAAGGCTTGCCTTATCCTCTCTGTGATAGCTCTAAAGTATTTTAAGAGTACAATCATGTCAAGCTTCAGGCCATTTCCACACTAGCCTGTTACAGCGCAATGATTCCACTTTCAACATCCTCTGATGTTGAAAGTGGAATCATCGCACTATAATAGGCTAGTGTGGAAATGGCCTCAGTCTTCTCTTCACTGAGATGAACATATCCAAATCCTTGTATTTTCCTTCATATGCTTTGTTCTCCACACTTTTTACCTTTGCTCCAACTTGTCTATATCCTCCTTAAAATGAAGCACCCAGAACTGAACACAGTACTCCAGATGAGGCTTGACTAGTGCAGACTATTACTTCTCTCAGTTTAGAAACTATGTTTCTATTAAAGCAGGCTAAAATAGCTTTTTCCTTCTTTGCTACAGCATCACACTGTTGGCTCAGGTTCAATTTACAATCAAGGTCCCAAGGTCCTTTTCAAATGCAGTACTGCTAAGCCATGTATCCCCCATCCTATTTGTTTTTACAGAATTTAATTTTATTAATTTCTGCCCAATTTTCTAGTTTGTCAAGGTCCTTTTGAATTCCGTTCCTATCTTCCAATGTGTTAACCACCCCTCCCAGTTTTGTGTCATCTGCAGACTTGATAAGGATTCCCTCCACCATCTAAGACCCCAAAAAAAAAAAAAAAAATGTTGAAGAGCAATGGCCATAGCACAGAACCCTGTGGCGCTCCATTGCAGTTTGAAATGCAGCAATTGATAATGATTCTTTGAGCAGTTTTCCAACCAGTTATGGATCCATCTGACAGTGTTCTAATCTATTCCACATTTAATCAATTTGCTAATCAAAATATTATGGACAATCTAATCAAATGCTTTAGTGAAATTCAGATAAATCACACTCACAGCATTCCCACCATCTACTAAACTAATGACATAATTAAAAAAAGATATCAGACTAGCTTGGCAGGGTTTGTTCCATGTTGGCACCCACTGACCACTGCATTGCCATCAAGCTACTTGTAGATAGATTCTTGTATTTAATATTTTTCCTAGTATTGAGGTCAGTCTGACTGGTCTGTAGTTTCCCAGATTTCCCTTTTTCCCTTTTTTTAAAGAGAGGGATGATGCTTGCCCATTTTCAGTCCTTTAGCATCTCATCTGTTTTGTAGGATTTCACAAAAAAGATGGCAAGGGGGACAGAGAGTATATCAGCAAGTTCCTTCAGTTCTTTGGGATGCAGTTCATCTGGCCTTGGAGATCTGAGCTCATTTAGGTTAGCTAGGTGATTCCTAACAAAATCCTTATCAATCCTGATCCATAGTCCCTTGCCATGGTCTCTGCTGCTACATGGAAGCACACAGTTTGGGGGGCAAATGAAGCGAAACAGGTGTTACTGCAGTTCAGGCCTACCCGGAGATAGCACTTGATATCGTTTTGATATCAAACCATTCGGCTTTCCTCTGCCACCCTGCTCCACGTGTTTGCGAGGCCTCCGGACAAGCACGTAAACAGGTGCGGCCGATAATTGCTGGACATTCCATTCTCCACCTAGGCAGGCCGGACAGAGCCAGTTCGTCGCTTCAGGGACCTCTCCGGCAAACACCTCATTGCTTATGCGCAATACTAACAAAGGCTCCCTGCCCCGCGCAGGTAGCCTCACAAAGCTGTACTAAGCATTCTGCATTTGCATGCTGGCTACACTATTGTTAATTCAGCCCTAAGCCAATCATGCTAAATTCTGACCTTTCCAAGGCTTTGTCCCACTCCCAAATCGCATTGTTCTCACCAAGTAAGGTATGGCCTGCAGTCACAATTCGCCCTATAAAAACCCCTGATTCCAAGACCTTCCTTGGATCACTCCCAAATTCCATCCTGCCTTGCTGCCGTTTTGCCCGACAAGCCTTCCCCTCAGTTCCGGTAACTGATCCCGCTCAACCCGGGATCGCTCCTGAGTTCCAGACTGCCTGCCTGGTGAGCCTTCCACTCAGTCCCACGTACTGAGATTCCATATCAACGAACTCAACCTTCAAACCTCTCCAGGACTACGAGACAGGTGTCGTACCATCCATTTCCCTCCAAAAATCCCTATTTCCAATTCTTTAGCTACCTGTGTGACTGTGGTGTCTTTAATATTTGTCTGTATTTAATAAAACATCATTTTTGCTGTTTTAAACTGTCTGACTGCTTGACTGACCTGACCCTGTAGACGCTGGGTTGCAAGATCCTGCTAAGTTACCCTGCCTCTCGCTAGCTTAAGAGAGTGCTCCAGTTAATTTTCCCCAAGTCGTCGTTGTTGTTGTTTGATTATTTAGGTGTCCCTCCCGGGACCCCCAGAGATCAGGGTAACACAGGTATTGAGTAGTTCTCCCTTTCCATTGTGACCTGTTAGCATTTTACCACTTTTGTTGAACAACAGCTTCACTGTCTCCTTGGTCATTGCGTTGCCTCCAATGTATCTGAAAAAAATGTTTTGTTGCCTCTTGCTTACTTAGTCAATGTCAGCTCATTCTGAGCTTTAGCTTTCCTTATACTATTCCTGTAAGCTTGGACTACACATCTGTACTCTTCTTTGATTATTTTCTTTTCTTCCATTATATTAGCATACTTTTTTCTTTTCACTTCCTCCTTGAAGTGCAGCTGTGCAGCAATATTGGTGTTTTCAGATGTTTCCTGTTTTTTCTTCTTCCATGGAATTTTTTGTGATTGTGCTTTTTGCAACTTCTTCTTCAAGAACCCCTACCCTGGATGTCTTTTTCCTTTAACACGTCTTGCCATGGGATTCCATCTAGTAATTCCCTGAACTTGTTAAAATCAGCTTTCCTGAAATTCAAGATCCATGTTTGATTACAAAGTAAGCCCTTCACTTTTGCGGGGGATACAGAAGCAGAACTCCTGCAAAAGTGAAAAGAAAACCTGTGAGTAACTGCAGCCCCCCCCCGCACAATCATGATCACGCAATGGGGGCGTGCAGGAGAGGGCCAATGGAGAAAGAGCTTCCCCACTTGGCTTTCTCCTCACCCCCAGATGCATGATTGTGATAACACAGGTGGGGACACAGGGGAGAGCCAGCAGGGAAAAAGCCCCCCCCATGTGATCATGCAAGTGGAGGGGGAGAGAAAGCCAAGCAGGGAAGCTCTTTCCCTGCTGGCTCTCTCTTGCACCCCCCCACCTGCACCTTCTGCAGCCCTCCCAGGGTGCGTCCACACCAGCAGCAGCAGTGGAAGGAAGGTGAGGAACAGGCAATCTCCCAACCTGCATTTTTTTGCTGCCCGCCCATGGCAAGCCCGCACTAGTAGTGGAAGGAGTGAGGGGAAGAGGTAATCACCTGCTCCACACCTTCCCCCACCCACCCTGGGTACACCCACACAAGAGGCAGCAGCGGAAGGAGGTAGGGAACATGAAATTGCCCTCCCTGCATCCTCCTGCTGCCCGCCCAGGGCAGGGAATGGGAGGGGTAGCAGGGGGGCAAGAGGGCACCTCGCAAATAGTCAAATTCGCGAAAGTGAAATCCACGGTCTTGGAGGGAGAACTGTATTCTTCTTTGCCCTGTACCACAATTGTGAATTCAAGAACTACATGATCATTTCCTCCTAAAGTGCCAACTACTTTGATTCCAGTGATCAGCTCCTCCCTGTTGGTTAGGATCAAATCCAAGATTGCTGGTCTCCTTATTCCTTGCTCTAGTTTTGAAATAGGAAATTATCTACAAGGCACATCATGAATTTGTTGGAGAGCCCACGCTTAGCAAAGTCAGTCTCCCAGCATTATAGCAGTGTAACTGAATTCATCCACAACTATGAATACTTGCATCTTGGAGATTTCTGAGATGCTTTCTGAAAAGCATCATCCACCGCCTTTTCCTGGTTTGATGGTCTGTACTAAACTCTTACCACAATACTCTTACCACAATATTGCATTTATTTCTCTATTTAATTTTAGCCAAATGCTTTCAACTGGTCCATTCTACTCATGCTCAAGGATTTCTGTATAACTGAATTTCTCTGACATATAATGCTACCCCCCCCGCCACTTTTTCTGCCACATCAATTCTTTTTGAATAGGTTATACCCTTCAGTTGTAATATTCCAATCATGGGAGTCATCTGGCCAGGTGTCTGTTATAACCATAAAGTCATTTAACTTCCTGCTTAAGAACTTGAAGCTCATCTGATTTGTTTCCCAAACTCATTGGTGTACAAACATTTGAAGCTTTCTTTGTTCTCACCTATTAATGTATTATCAATTTTTCTATGGATCCCATTATTTTTCTCAGCTTCTCCTATAGAATCCACATCCTTGTGTTTACAGCCTGCATTTGGATTGATGCTTGAACTATCATCTCCAACTCCCACTCCCCCCAGGGATTTAGTTTAAACGCCTCTTGGTCAGACTTGCTATGCTACTACCAAAGACTTTGTGAAGTGCAACCCATCTATAGCCAGTAGTAGTCTGTCTAAGAAAGGAAGACCATGGGGGTCAGAAGCCAAACCTCTCCCATCTACACCATCTACATAGCCAGCCATTCACTTTTAGTATCTTCTTGTCCTTGCATGGTCCTCTATAAACCCTCAAACCCCTCCAGCTTCCTGCTCAAAGCTTCATAGTCGGAGGTGATCTCCTCAAATATATTCTTGACCCTGTTGTTGGCACCCACATGAAGAAGGAGAAAGGGGTACTGATCTGTGTTCTTGTTGAGTTTTGGCAAGTTGTCAGTGACATGCCAATATGTGGATAAGGAAGACAGCAAACTTCCTGATTCATCTTGTTGGGCTGGCACACAGGTTCCTCTGCCCCTGACCAATGAGTCCCCAACCTCCAGCATCTTTCTTTTCTTTTTGTTATGGTTGGCAGTCACCTCAACTCCTTCCTTGGCATGCAGCATCCCTGGTTTCCTGTTTGAGCATCCTTACTGCTGCTATCCTTCTGAAGATGTATGAAGGGAGTGCTTAGCTGGAGAGGTTCTCAATCCCTTCTGTATAGTCTACTCCTGACATTGACTTTCCTCAGGGTATTTTTTCACTCTTACAGGCCTCTTCATTTTCTTTAGCAATTTCTTCCTGTTGGTTCTATAGGACCAGCTGTTCCTAGAGCATGCAACTATGGATCCTTCTGCCTTTCCCTTTCCTCCCTTCTCTGCTGAGTCACATTGCTTCTCAATTTTTCCCATATTCCTTGAAACTTACTTCCATGGCAGTTCCTCTATTCCTGTCAAGTTTAGCAGTATTTACCCAATGTTTCCAACACTGTCCCAGCATAGCCTCCAGGCTAGGCAAGGGCCTGCACTCTCCACTGGTCATCATAGCTGCTTTAAGTCTAGCTAAGGTTCAGCTCCGCTGGCTTCTCCTCTGCCACCACTACCTTGTTTGCACAGTGACCAGACTGGGACCACCACTTCTCCTGCCTGTTACCATTGCTGCCACCACTTTGCATTGCTCCCCTCTGATGTCAGTCATGGTCTGTACTAACAATATTTTTTTTTCAATATTTTCAAAACTTTCAGGATAGGTATTACTTTTTTTTCATCCAAGGCACTCCTTGCCCCTTATTATGGATTCTTCTGCTTCTATCTCTATAGTTATTCCCCTCCTTTTCCTCCCTTATCTACAGAGTGCCTCAGTTTTTCCTATATTCTTTGCAACTTTCTCCCAAGACAGCTCTATCATTCACATGAAGCAGAACTGACCCAACTGGTCCAGGGTTGTCTCAGCATTGACTCTGGAGTAGGCAGGGACACACACTTCCTGATGGTCACTGTTGCTATGCTAGAGGCAGGAGCTGTACCAGTGGAGACTGTTGTGGCAGTAGGGCTAGGGCTGGGGCTGCTCTCACCTCCACCTTCTCTGCCGCCACTGCCACCACTTCTGTTGCTGTGTCAGGCCAGGGCCATTGCTGGCAGCACCACTCTGTGTTGCTCAGGGCTTTTCCCCACACGTCAACTGAAAATCAGCCCAGACTCTGACTTGGTAGTGACTGAAAGTAATTTTTGATGGCTTGGGAGGCAGCTGAACATTTTGGCCTGTTTAGAAATGATTTATTCCACCACCACCACCACCCAAAAAATGGAGGGATGCCTGTGCTTTAGACTTCAGGACAAGTCTAAGGAACTGCAAAACAAAGTGAGGGGTGCTACATGTTGTTGGGGAATTGAGAGATTTTTAGTAATAAGTCTCCCAATCAGCAGAGTATTTAGTAAATCCACAGGAAGAAGTTGAACAGATTACCAGTCCCACTTTATCGTCTCCACCCCAGACACACTTAATCTAGCTCAAAATAAACACAGATAGTTTGGTTGAAATATGTAAAAAGGATTTATTCACATAATCTTGTGCATAGTTTACACAGGTTCAACTCCTTGAAGAAAGGTAAGAAGAAATTAAGAACTCACATGCTTACAGAAAAGCATGCTTGCTGGAGAATCGAAGACCACATGCTTGCAGAGAAGCAGAAGAACAAAAAAGGGAAGAGGAAAAGAACATGCAAGGGGAAGTGGGTGTTGACCAATCTAGGTGGTCCCCTCTATGTCTACAATAGACATGCAAACTAACTAGCCAGTTAATTAAAGCATGTAAAGGTTGCCACTCCCACCACATGTCACCTGTGGGGTGCACTTTGCCCTCCCTGTGTTATAGTTTTTATGGGGATCTTCTACATGAAAAGTATGCCTGATAACCTGTTCAGCAGTTGACAGCCTGGTAGATCCCTGAACAACGCATTTCCAAGGTGCTGGAGATCAGGGTGCTGGGAAATTACACCCACAGCATGCTCCCAGTTGCACAATGCCTTGCAGTTATGACAGGACCCTGTGGGGTCTCTTCATCTGCTTGTTCTCAAAGCACCTCATGACTGGGAGAGCACTGTGAACATCATCATTTCCTAGTGCTCCAAGGAACATAATGAATCAAAACTGGGATAACAGAGCTCCAACATTGCAGTTATGAAAACAATGCAAAATCTCAACCTGTGTCTTTACCCAATGAACTGTGATGTCTCTGTTGATGACAGACTGGAGATCAAATGTGTTCCAGTGATTCCAGGTATAAAATATACAAAACAAGTATATTATGGTGGTGATTCTAGGCTAGCATTTTCCCTGATAGTACAGATTGTTACACATAAGGAGATCTTAATGGGTGTACATTATTCCACTTCTGTCTGAAATTGCTGAATCCAGCAATAACCATTATGCCATAGATAGTATCTGCTAATCTGTTACATTTGCGTTCTTTATTTATTTATTTCATACATTCATTTATATCCTGCCTTTCTTTCTGGCATAGGACTCAAGACAGCTTACAAAAATGCTAGCATAAGAAAAAGCTAAAACCTAGTAATAAACAGTTAAAACAGAATTAAACAAGTTTTCATATTAAAATTCTATTTTTTAAAAAAAATATAAAATTATTTAAAAACAACAATATAGTTTAAAAATGCAGTACACATACCCCACAAAAATGACTCTCTGCAACCAATTACTTATTAAATGCCTGTTCAGATAGAACTATGTTGGCCTGCAGGTGAAAAGAGAACACAGAGGGGGCCAGCTTAGCCTTCTGTGGAAGAAAATTCCATGACCCAGGTGCAGCCACCAAGAAGGATCTGTCCCATGATCTCACCAAATGGACTTGTGGTGGTGATGGAGCTGAAATGAAGTCCTACTCTGATTATCTTAAGTCTCTGATAGGTTCATATAGGAAGATAATCGTCTTTCAGATAGTCTAGACTTAAGCATAGAGGGTCTCATAGGGCTTTTTAGAGGCTACTGATGCATTATGTAGTGGCTTCCTCTTGATTTATCTGAAGAGTTGTGAACTCTTAAGCTTAAAAGAACATGCCTGGAGCACAAATGGGGGACAGGGACCATCAAGCTAAATGTAAGTTTCCTTACACATTTTATATTCCACTGCAGTGACTGCTGTGAATAAGACATTCTTCTCATTAGCACTGCATCTTCTCAATGCCACCCAGAAGAGCTAGATGGCTTGTAGAATTCTACACCCTAAATTATTGCATAATTAACATTTATTTGCTGTTCTGCCCCATCAAGATCCCCTGGAGCAGGATCAGAGTCAGAAGTACCTAAGGTGCCATCTTTGTTGCTTTTTTTTCTAATCAGTTTCATTATTACATCCAAGGGTGAGGATGAGGTTTTTGGAATGATTTGGTCTATTATTTACATTCAATACTTAATCTTCCCGACTCTTTAAGTCCATCCGAATCTCATCTGGAGGGCAAACACCCATCATAGTTTTCTGATTCCAGTGTCATGGCAAATGCAGGGTTTTACCAAACAGAAGAATGGAAAGCCTCATGTGGGATTGTGGAGGGAACTTGTGAGCCTCAATGAGTTTTTGTGTCAAATCCTTCAGATTATGATTTCGAATGTTGTCTGAGTATATCCAGTAAAAGATTAGGGTCTGCATTTCACCCTCTGATTCAATTTGGTGACTAAAGTGAGCTTTAAAAAATTGATATTCCTGTGATCCTAAATCAGTGGCATTTAAAGAGTGGAGATGGGAGGTTAATGCTCACAGAAGATGGGTCACTGCTTTGCCTGTTTGCATTCTGATTCTCCACCCATGTTGTGAAGTTCCCAGATTCCCCACAGGGAGCAAATTGCCATTGGCACTGCTCTCCGGTCTGATTAGTGCATTTTGATGTAAACTCCAGATGGCAGGCCATGGATTTTCCTCCAACTGTGGATCATTTCAAAGATTAGCTCATGATTGGCATTATTCATTCATTTATTTTTATTTGCTTCTGCTGTTGCTGCATTATTGGTAGAAAGCAACAAAAATATCCTCAGTTTAAGGACCCTGTAATTTTTTTTAATTCATCAAAGATCTTTGCAAGAAGATGTCTAGTCTATCTCTTCCTCATTTCTCAACACGTTCTGCAGTCAAATTGTGTGTGTGTGTGTGTTATAAAGGATAATGCAATCTATAAAACCTAGCAACAGCGTGAAACAAATGGTCAGGATATGAAAATGAAAACAGTCTTGGCAGAAAAGACTTGAGTTCAGCAAAATGCAAGGATAGCTGGCTCTCGACACTTACACTTCTAGGTTTAGTCAGGAAAATATCACATAAGCTTCAACTGTCTCTCTTTGGCAGGAACAGTCCCGATCAATCATGTGTTCTCCCAATTTTTCAGCTGCTTTCAAAATGTCTCACTTTCCCCTCCTTCTCTCACTTTGCCTCTTCATCCTCAGCCCACTTCAATTGCTGCAAACTGAGTTCAAAATGTAAAAGCAGTTTGCACTCCATTCATTTAGTGGAGGGAAAGGAGAGGGGAGAGGATTTTGCCTTTCCCAGTAGACTCCGGTAAAATCAAACTGCTGCACAGAACACCTACTGTTTTAGGTTTCAGTTTCCACATACAAAGCCTGAGAGTATACCTAAGTTTATTTGTGCCAGTGACTTTGAATGCTTTTGACTGGCTTCAGTTGGCCTAGGAGAAATATAATGACTAGTTTGCTATCAAGACCATTCTATTAGAAATCATTACTACCAATATCAAAGTAACTGAACTGTCTGCCAATATGCCTCCAGTTCAAGGTCAAGGTGTTGCTGATAATTTTTAAAGGGCTGAACAACTTAGGACCTTGGTATCTAAGAAAGCATCTCTCCTTGTATACATCTGAGCAAGTATTAAGTTTTCCCAAGGAGAACATTTTCATCTGTGGTGTCTCGGGTCTTTCTGCACTATACTGTTAAAGTGCTATTCTTCCACTTTCAACCTCCTATGGAATCCTGGGGTTTGCAGTTTCAGGAGGGGCCAGCTGGCCCCTCCCGAAACTGCAAACCCCAGGATTCCATAGGAGGTTGAAAGTGGAATCATCGTGCTATAACAGACTCATGCAGAAATGGCCGGAATAATAGCACTATAACAGTGTAGTGTAGAAAGGCCCTCAGTCATGGATTGCTACTTCCCACCCCAGGCCCAGGTAGCATATGTCAGTACCAAGTTAAAATCTGGCTGTTTATCCAAGGTTTGGGGGTCCATACTAGGGATTTGACTTGATCTTCTGATTCTATACTGGATTGTGAGTTTTTATTGTTGGATTTTTTTTTCTTTTTGAGATTTAATATTTATTTGTTTTAGCAGAAGATACAAACAAATCAATCCATAACTAAAGAAAAAAGAAAATGGAAAAAAAAGCGAAATGAAACAAGCCACACATAAACATTACACATGTGTAATTAGAAATAAATGTATACTAAACTAATTCAAATTACTTTAACAACACAACAACATAACGACACAACCCATTAGCAGAAGATCTCTAATGGTAAACACATCCGAACTACACTATACTGCCCTACAAGTGAACTCTGACTGCATACAAACTAGAGTGAAAAAGAAAAATCGATAAATATCCCATATCTTATTCTATTATTACAGATCTAAGTATGTTCCACTTACTATAATTAATACTAATCACAACCATAAATTATTACATGATTCAATTTCTTACTGCTCAAAAAATCCATAAATAGTTTCCAATCTTTCAAAAAAAAAATCCTCAATTGATCTGTCTTTTAAAGTCCACATCAATTTTGCAATTTGGGCATGTTCCATGACTATAAAGTCCAACCCATTCTTCTGTTGTCTGTGCATCAGTTCACTTTCACATTTGGGCAAACAACATTCTTGCAGCTATTCTCATGTACTGAAAAAGTAGTTCATATTTCCTTACCAGTTCTTTTTTAATAATTCCTAACAAAAACACCTCTAGTAAAGTTACAAAATCCACCTTTAGTTTTTTTAAAAATTAACATATAAATCTAAGACCAATAAATCTTTGCTTTCTTGCAAGTCCACCAAATACAGAAAAATATAGAAAGAAGATCCTTCCTTGTCCATGACAACGCCAACATTACAATTTAATGTTAGGAAATCTCAGAGCATTCCTTTCTTTAGCATTATACAATGTTTTAAGTTTTATTCTTAGTTTCTTTGCCTGCCAAAGGAATCTGGAAATACATTTCTGCCTTTGGAGAAAAAGTATTCCATTCCTCATTAAGGGGGGTAATTTGAAAATAGAAAATAGAATATAGTTTAGGGAGGGGCATTTAGAATTCTCAGTCAGAGAGCTCTTTGGCCTCAGTAAACTACAAACCCCAGAATTCCACAGGATGTTGGAAGTGGAATAATAGCACTATAACAGTATAGTGTGGAAAGGCCCTTTGTTTTGTCATAATTGACTCTGAACATAGAACAAACCTCAAACACCTTCAGCTTTTCCAAAAAGCACTTTCACCGAATCTAATGGATTTCATACTGTTATCGCTAGATCATTTATGTAAGCCCTCAGCTTTGACTCCTTTTTTAACTCTTAAACTGTATGTTCTGCCATCTTGTCTAATATGCCTCAATAAAGTCTCCAAGGCCAATATAAAAAAGCAAAAGAGATGGGGTGGGCATCCTTATCTTGTTCCTTTTTATATCCCAGTTGGTGTTAAGGCATTACCATTTACTAAAATCTGTGCTTTTTGAACTGAATAGATAGTATTTATGACCCAGATGATATTTTCTCCAAAGTCCATTCTCTCTAATACTTGAAAGAAGTAATTTCATCAAGTACAATGTGCCCTTCATATACACAGAGCTTCCATTCCAGGAACCCTCATATAAAGCAAAAAAAGTGAATGTTCCATCCCATTGTCCTCAATGGACCTGTTGTACATGCACCTATGCTGGTGTGGGTATACGTGCAGCATGTCAATTGATGATAATTTGACATGAGGTTGTTACCCTGTATGTTGGGGGTCCCGGGAGGGGTGCCCAAATAACCAAATAAAAGCACAAGATGGGGAAATTAAGCTCAAGCACTCTCTTAAACTAACGAGAGGCAGGGTAACTTCAGCTAGGATCTTTAACCCTATGTCTACGGCTTCAGGTCAGAGAGTGTAGCCAGACAAGTTTTAAAATAACGAAAATAACATTTATTAAGGGAAAACAACATAAAAGACACGACATACACTAACTAACTGAGAAATAGAAATGGAGAGCTTTTGGGGAATGGGTAATACGACACCTGGGCCCTTTTCGCACGGGCCTTTTCTCGCGTGACAGCCCCGTGAGCCTCGCGGGAGTGGGAGCGTCACTCCGCACGACGCACTCCCACTTCTGCCGGGCTCACGGGGCTGAAGCGGCGTGAGTGCGGGTTTTTTTATTTTCGCTTCCAAGCGAAAATCACCCACGCTCGCGCAACGCTCCCAGCGCCCGCGTGCACTTACCTTTCATGCGGAGTGTCTGGGAGCCGGTCGGGTCGCGCTTCCTTCCCTCCGCCCCTGCGGAAGGAAGGGACAGGGCGGGGCTCTCGCGCGACACATCCTGCTTCGCGCACAGGGGCGCGGACGGGACGAGCGCCTTTCTCTCTCTCGCGCGTGGGGGGGCGGACGGGATGAGTGCCTTTCTCTCTCGCACGTGTGGGGGGGTGGACGGGACGAGCGCCTTTCTCTCTCGCGTGCGCGGGGGGGCGGATGGGAGGAGCGCCTTTCTCGCGCGCGCGGGGGGGTGGAGGGGACAGGCTCCTTTCTCGCGCACGCGGGGGGGGATGGACGGACGCGCGAGCTGCCGCAGCCTCCGGGAGGCTGCCGCTTCCCCGCTCGTTCCTTCGCCTGCGGAAGGAAGGAGGGGGAAGCGGCAGCCTCCCGGAGAAGGCTTCATGCGCGAGCCGCCCTCCCCCGCTCACACAAGAAGACTTAATGCGAAAAGGGCCCTGGTCTCGTAGTCCTGGAGAGAAGATGAGGTTGCAGGGATGGAAGCTCAGCGCGGTTCGCTGAGGGGAGTTCACTGGAAAAACCGGCAGGAAGGCGGGATGGAAGTCCAAAGTGTTCCAGCAGTCCAAAAAGGGAGGCAGACTCAGTCATTGCGAACTGAGGGGAAAACTTCACTGGACAGAGCGGCAGTAAGGTTGGATGGAAGTCCAGGGTGATCCAAGCAGTCCGAGCAAGTGACCCAAAGTGTTCCGAAAATGGGGACTTTTTATAGGGTGGATTTTACCTACAGGCACTGCTATGCTCGGTGAGAACAAAGGGAATTTGGAGCTGAACAAAGGAGTTGGAAAAGGTCAGGTTTTACATGATGAGCTTAGCGCTCGATGAAAATAGTATGGCCAGTATGTAAATGGCTCAGTATAAAGGAATGGCTCGGCTCGTGGCTGCGCGTCTTTGTGAAGATTTGCACTGAGCAAAGCCAGTTTGCAAGAAGGTTTTTCCCTAAAGCATTGGAGAGGCTTAAGTTGCCTGCCTGAATGGGGTTTGGAATGTACAACCATTAACGGCCGCGGCCAATATGTGCTTGTCCAGTGGACCTCTGCAAACACGTGGAGTAGAGTGGCAGAGAAAGGTCAAGCCAAGGCCAAATTATTTGATATCAAAAGGATATCTAGTGCTCTCACCAGACATATCATAACCGTGATAACAAGGTTTCACATGGCCTTGCATCCGTGTGGGCAAAGGTCACATCAGCAGAGGGTGCACTATGTTTCTCAGCATCTAAAAAGATCAAGGCTGACTTCTGTCATTGTGAAATTCCAAATAATTGATAATATTTAAACCAGTACTTATGTTACAATGAGCCCTCAATATCAGGTAAGATTTGAATCTAGGGCCCCCCATGGATATCAAAATTTGTGGATACTCAAGGCCCATTATATACAATGGTTCAGTAAAATGATGTTCCTTATATAAAATGGCAAAATCAAAGTTTACTTTTTGGATTTTTAAAATATATTTTCAAGCCTTGATTGATTGAATCCATGGATACAGAATCTGCCGATATGGAGGGCCAATTGTACTCCACAATTATCTTTTTTGGCAAAAATCCACTCTGGTCCTAATGAATATTTTCAGCAATATGTTTCCTCAATCTATTTGCCAAGATCATAGTGAATATCTTATCATCTTTGTTTAATAATGAAATGGGTCTGTAATACCCTTGCAAATGTCTCATCTGTATGCTCTTTATGAATCTCTGTGATGTAAGCATTTCTCTAGGAGTCTGGTATCCTCCTTTTTCTAGTACAGCTTCACTCACAAATTTAAGTGGTTGCAACCATTTAAGACTGTAGGGTTTTAATGTAGTTAGTGATTGTATTACAAATGTATGTTGACTAACATTTGAAAAGGAAATAATAGATAATAGAAGTATCAACACTACACAATTATAGAAGCTAGATCCCACTTTAACTGCCAAAGATCTATTCTATGGGATCCTGGAATCTGTAGTTTTTGTTTTTTTTAAAATAATTTTATTGAATTAAAAAAAAAATAAGACATTCTATTTCCATAATTGATTAAATTGTTTGCATTTTTTCCAAGCATATTTGAACCACATAAATAAGTACATATTAATATACAGACCTCAACTCAAATTGTCCATTTCCAATAATCAAATCTATTTAGGGTCTGTGTATTTCCTCCCACCCCCATCTACCACTTCCTTACTTACTCCAAGGTAAATCTGATCTAAACGCATAGTAAAAGCAGGTTTCTCTTTGAATTCTGTTAATTACTAAACAGCTTTCTCGCCTCTTAAAAGTATTGTATCATCACATTTTTGTAATCAACAATCACTCGTGCCATGACAAAACACTTTTGTTAAATTTATCTTATATTGGGAGCAGAAATTCCTCTACTTGCTTCCACTCTTGTTCATTAATAGCTTGATCTCTGTCCTGGAGTTTCATCACTAACCTATCCATTTCTCGATATTCCATCACTTTTACTTTCCATTCATAGATTTGAGGAGGATGTGCATTTTTCCATTTGCTAGCATAAAGAATTCTAGCTGCTGTTACCATGTATAATAGTATTCTCCAAAATTTCTTTCCTTCCTCTGTGTCTATCTTCTGTAAGATATTTAATAGAAAAATTTCCGGTAATAATGGGATGCTGATTTTTAGGGCCTTCGAAATCAATGTTTGAATTTCCTTCCAGTATTTTTTCGCCTTATCACACGTCCACCACAAGTGGTAAAACATCCCATTATCTTGATCACACTGCCAACATTTTTTGTCTTTTGTTTTATATATTTTATTTATTCTAACTGGATCAAGATGCCATCTATGAAACATCTTAAAGTAATTTTCTTTCAAATTTTGGGCAACAGTAAATTTCTGGGTGTTCTGCCAACTCTTCTCCCAATGCTCCAACTGTATTTCACGGCCAATGTTCTGTGCCCAAGTAATCATTGGTGTCTTTATTTGTTCTGATTCAAGTTCTCTTTCCAACAAAAGCTGATAGATTTTAGAAGTCACATGATTTTGCTCAGAAAATATAATTTTTTCAAATGTTTTTCCCTCTTTGTGGAAGCCAAAACCCTCCAACTTCGTATCGATCTTGAATCTTTCTAAAAGCTGTCTATGTAAAAACCAGCCACATTTGAAAACTTCATTTTCCAATTCTTCTCTAGTTTTTATTCTGATTCCAGAGTTGGCTGTCTTAACTAGTAGATCTTTGTACCTTATTATTTTCTCCTGAGGTTCTTGTCGTGATCCAAAAAAGGCCTCATGGGTGGATATCCATAGAGGAATTTGATTGTAATATTTTCTTTTAAATCGCTGCCAATTTATTAAAAGGGATTTTCTAAGGTAATGATTAAGAAATTCTTTATCAGTTTTCTCCTTGTTATACCAAATATACGCGTGCCAACCCATACGTAGGTCGGCACCTTCAAGCTTCAGTATGTTCCTTTCTTCCAAAGTTATCCAATCTTTAATCCATGCCAAAGCACTTGCCTGATGATAAATTTGCAAATCTGGTACTTCAAGGCCTCCTTTTTTCTTTCTTTTCAATAAGCATCTTCCATTTAACTCTTGGTTTCTTTTTTTGTATTTTGAATTTTGAAATTTCTCTCTGCCAATCAATAAATGGTTTATCACTTGTAATAACAGGTAGATTTTGAAATAAGAAATTCAACTTTGGCAGCACATTCATTTTTATTGCTGCTATTCGGCCAGATAACGATAATCTCAATTGTTTCCATGTAGTGAATGAATTTTGAATTTCTTTCCAGGTAGTCTTGTAATTGTTCTCGTATAATTCATTATTTCTTTTGGATATCCACTGGAATCTGTAGTTTTAAGGAGTAGCTTCAGGGTTTTTTTCAAAAGTTTTTAATTCATGTAGTTAATGTTTTAAATATTTGTATCCATTCTACCTCATCGCAGGGGGCCTGGTGAGTTGTGAAATGATAGATAAATGAAACAAATATACTTGGAATTAGCTACCAAAGAACTCTAATGCTGTAGTTTCATGGAGTGTGCTATAGAATTTTAAGAACCTCCTCATATGACAGATCCAAGGGTTCCATAGCATGGAGCTATGGAAGTTAAACCTTGTGATATAATTGTGCTGTGTGTATACATCCAATATTGTGTTAAAAACACGATAAATGCTTGTCTCGCATATCCTCTGTTTATCATAGCACATCACAGTAGCAAGTGACAAGGCTCAGCACATCTCCATGCCTGAGAAACCTAACTTATTGGTTCCTACCAATCAACCTACTGTTTCTTTCTTCTGCCAGCAGACAGTCCTACTGCCAGACAGAGAGAGGCTCAAAGGCATGCAGCAAGGGCATGTGTCAAAAGTGAGACAATTGCTCTTGGTGGCTGATATCATGATACAACAAGCAAGGTGGAGAAGAAAAGAGCTGTGTGCCTCTGCTGCACAGCCTGCCTTGCAGCCTTTAAGCTGGCCAGCAGCCTTGTGTGCAGCATAAGGTCATCTGTGATGATGAAAGATCTGTCAATCCAGGTGGGGTTTGTACATGAAAGAGCTGAGGGCCCTGTGTTATCTTCACTTCTGGTGGCAAAATGTCTTCGGCTAGTACTGGCCCCTGTGTCCTGCCCTAAAGCCATCTATGATTTTGCTTTCATTTTCTAATGGTATTGAACAAACCCTTTGCAACTATGCAAAAAGCAACAGAAAAGCTCCATACAAGAAATATTAAGAAAAAGCAACCACACTTCCCTACTGTAGTGTCACTGGCCTCAAAGATTAATGATTATGCAAAGGACTCAGACACATATGTCTCAAGAACAGATGGGCCTGTTTTGGCTCAATTGCCACCAAGAGACACTCTACCATTCTTCCCGGTCCCAAAAGTGCTCCTTTATTTATTGTTTCATGCCTCTCAATTTCAGCAAAGAAAGAGAGGGAAAGCAGGTGAAATATTTTTTGTTTGCTTAGAGAAGGACTGGGGATAAGGCACTAGGATGGGGGCAGGAGGGGATTTGCTGACCCTGTAAGAGCTTATAGGGATCAAAATCTCCTGTTGGCAATGTTGCTGACACAACATTGACACTGTTGACACCGAGGCCATATTCCATGTGAACATTTAGTTCAAATGAAGATGGTATTAGTGGATCGGCATAAAATAATGGTTTATTAAGATTATGTTAACTATTATGTCAGCTGTTGCCATTGTTATTAATGATGACTGTGATGATTGTCATTAATAGTAACTGTTGTCATAGTTATAAATGATGTCTAGCCCTAAAACTGCTGGGGACTGCACTGAAATGAAAGATGAAAACAGGCCCTGCCTACAGGTTTACAATCCAAAAGTACAGATCAAATGTATAAGGAAGGAAAAAATGAAAGAGAAGGAGAATTAATTAGGAAAAGTCAGGGAGACGAACAGATGTTTCCCTTGAGGAAACACTTGAATATAGCACCAAGGGAAGCAAGGCAGATGTTGGCTGGTAAGTGGTAGTAGGGAAGCTGTCACATAGGTGATGGAGCCAATTTGTTTTCTATTGCTCCAGAGGGTAGGACCCAAACCAATGAGTTCAAATGCCAAGAAAGAAGATGACAACTAAAGATTAGGAATAGCTTCTTGGTGGTAGGAGTTGTTTGTTACCCTGAAAACCTGGGGGTCCAAGCAGGATACCTCAATATGCTCCAAGTGATGGGGAAAATAAGCTCAAAGGAGCACAAGCAACAGCAATCCGAGAGGCAGGGTAACCTAGCAAGATCTTTTACCTAATGTTTACAGGGTCAGACTCGGTCAGAAATCACACAAAAATGTCCAATGAATGACCTTATTGAATAGTAATAGTACGCACTAACACAACACGCACACTCTGAGGGCTAAAAGAAATAAAGAGTGGAAATAAGATAGAGGGATTGTTGAGGGATTCGCAGCTTGTGTGATACTGCACCTTTTCCTGAAGTCCTTGGTCCGGGAAGCAGCAATTGAACAGCAGCTCAGCAAAGAGACACTGAGGAGATCACACAGCTGTCGGGAGGGGGGACCGGTCAGTTGGTATGACCAGGAGGCATCATACTACTTCTCCTTGCCTCGCCTCTTGCCTAACTAGCCCAAAAATGGAGACTATTTGTAGGAGAAATTTACTTTGAAGGCAAATCCTCTCCTGGGGAAAACAAACAGGGACAGAAAAGAAAAACAACTCCATACCTGGCATTTCTCGGAAGATAACAAGTTGTCATCCCAGTAACAGGATCATCCTCCACTTTGGGGCTGCGGTGTGAGTTTCTGGAGATTGATTTGATAAGATCTTATTGCTTCCAGTGCCCAACTTTCCGGGAACACTTTTATTCCTTTCAAGTGGACTCCTTAAAGGTTAAGGACCTTTTGTCCACCATGGGTTATCAAAACATGTGGTCTCCTGTGGCTATGTGACTGGGGATTTTACTGGCCTGACCTGGTTCATTCGATCGTACAACCGTTATTGTCTACGTGCACACCCGGGTGACCTCTCTGGTGGGTTAGAATAATTTTATATCAAAGTTGTAGACCCCAGGACAGGGTTTACCAAGGGGGCAACATGTTGATGTGTGGTACTGAACATCTCAGAAGGTAGTAGATTATCCTTCATTAGAGATTTTAAAGAGAGGCTATAAAATGGCCATCTATCCTCTATCAATATGTTACATGTTATTGAGGCTATAGGTTAGTTGGGCTATAGGTTCTTCAATACCAGCCACAATTCATTCCATCACACACAAAAAAGGAAAACCAGGGCAACACACTGAAGGGCAAATAACTCAAACCCTTTCTTAGCCTTTTATATTAAAATGAAAGCACTGGGGGTGGAGATGAACTAAAGAAGACAGGCATGGTGTTCCAACCCTCTCTTAAATAATCTTCTGTAACAATGTGGAGGTTGATATTCTCTTCCTCCCTATCAACCAAAGTTCCCCTCATCTTGCCAAAATGCAGCTGCAACCTCTCTTCATATCCATCATGTGCCTAGAGAAGAGCAGAAGAATATGGGGAAAAACATCTGGCTATGTCCTCATAGCCAGATGCAAAATGATGGCATCGTCTTCCAAGACCCCTCAGTAGATGATGCAATCATTTTGCAGCTGTCTATGCAAAATGTCCTCCCTGCTCTTTGCTGGCCATGGAACAGCAGGCTAAAGACAGCAGCAAATCTTAGGTCTAGGGATCAGTCAGTGGCCAGATGAAGTGTAGTTCTGCATGTGGAATTCTATATAGAATTCAGCCCATACTTGGCAGACCAGTATTATGGTCTGACACTTGACCAACAGCAGTTGCAATAGTGTTGCCATCCCCCAGTCCTTCTTTGCTGTACCCCATCTTACCAAGAACTCACAGTTCATGTGTCAACCAGCCTTATATTTTTGTCAGTTTAAAAACTTCCACCCAGTTGGAATGTTCATAAATATTCCATAGCACCCCATGAACATTCTCTCTGGTCATTAAAAAAGAAAAGAAAACATTGCTTCCCTGCTTTGAAATTACACATTTTCCTCTTCTCTCTGCCATCCTATCTTCCTTCTGTGTCATGTATATTAGATTGTAAACCATCTGGTAGGAACCTGTCTGTTTTCATCTTGTGCAGTGCTTCATAGAATTTTAAGCACTTAATAAATAATAATCTATAGAGAACTCCCTCATTCCCATATACTGAAGACAGAGTAGAATAGCAACAGAGTTTTGGTGGTTCTTGGGTTTAAAGCACTGTGCTTTAGCTTACTTTTATTTAGATTATTGAATTCACCTCATCTGAGTGATGAATTGGTACAAAAATGTGATTTATTGCAAATCTATGTGTTCTGTGCTTTAATTTGATACTTCCTACACTTCTCCACAACCTTAGTAATTCCTCCCAAAAGTCCCCCCTCCTTCAATTTCTTGACTACAGATCTAAATATATCTTGTATTGGCATCTTGTATTGCAGCTACAGATTCACAACCTAGAGTTACAGGTCCATAACTGCTCTATATTCAGTTATATTACATATTCACCCTTGTGACACTATTGCCACAATAATAAGCATCCCCCATTCAATCCAGCCGTAAACTCCAGGGACCCACTCTGAGAGACAGATGTCTGTTCTGCTGGTGGTTGGGGGCAGCAGGAAGATATTTCCAGCCTGCTCCAACCAGAGGCCTGTCATTCCCTGGTGGGAGCAAGCTGGAAATGCCATCTTTCTGTGTTTTGGTCACCAGGAGAACAGACCTCTGTCACCCAGATTGGTTTCTGACTGTTTTTTTTTATTAAATTTTTTAATTTTTATTGATTATACAGAAAAAAAAACACAAACACAAAAATAAAACACCATGTGATACAACTAATAGTAAAACAAAAAAATTTCAACCAAAAACAAACTTACATTATTATTTCTCTCTTATATAATTACAATCAAAAACTTATTCAGCTTATTCTATATCAAACTACTTATATATTTTTATTACCTATCTCTAATTCTTATTCTCATTATACTCATTATTATTATTGTAATATCATTCTTAATTCTATATTTTTCCCTTAAATTTAATCTAATGCTATTATTAAATATAATCAACTTACTTTTTGTTTTTGTTTTTTGTTTTTTGTGTGTGCTTTTTTGGGTTTTTTTTTGTTTTTGTTTTACAAAATTAAACAACTCCAATTTAAACAATACACCACGTTATTATCACAAAAAAAGGTGAATAAATCCACCCCCCAGAGCCAACTTTTTATTTAATCCACTTTCCAAAATTGCCATTCTTCTTGTGAAAGGGTAGCTTTACCATCTCTTATCAAAGCTTTTTCCAAAAATATTTTCCAAATTTCTTCAAAATCATTCCCTTTTACTAAACCTTTCATAAATCTAATTCTACATGTTAATTTGTCATTAATTGCAATTTTCCACACTTCTTTATACCATTCCTCTATTTGAAGTTTTTCATTTGTTTTCCATTTTTTTGCTATTATTAACCTCACTGCGGTTAACAAATTTGTTATTAATTCCTTCGTTACCTGGGTACACTCAACCTTATTATATATAGACAACAACCCTATATTTGGACATACTGGTATCTCAACTCCTATTATCTCTTTTATCTCTTTAAAAACCTTTTGCCAAAATTCCATTATCTTATTATGATTCCACCACATATGCATATATGTACCGATTTCTTGACATCCTCTCCAGCATAATCTTGAATATTTCTCATCTATCTGATTTAGTTTTACTGGAGTCAAATACCATTTCCAAACTATTTTATAATAATTCTCTTTTATTCTTATTGATAATTTTTTTAAATGATGTTGTTTCCAAATTTTTCTCCATTCTTGTATATCTATATTTTGTGCTGTCTCTTCCTCCCATATTTTTCTAAGATAATCCTCTTCTTGTTCTTTTACCAATATTTTATATATTTCACTTGTAATACCCTTTAATATTTCATTTTCTTGCATATTTTCTCTTTGAATAATAATTTGTTCAAATTTAGTATATTCTTTGAAATCTTTAACATATCTTTTCATACTCTTTGTCCATTGCTCTAATTCTATATAATTTAACCAAGATATTTTGGTTTCCTGCAATCTCTCTTTCATTTTATCTTTATTAATCATTATTTTCATCCAATCTTTTAATCTATAAATTTTTTGTTTTTTTATTTCTTTCTCTATTATTTCTCTTAAATTTATTGGAAATTTTTCCATCATTACTATCGGAGTTAATGTTGATATATTCGGTAACAATTTTCTTTTATTTTTCCTCCATATTTCTATTATATTTTTTATAAAGGGATTTTCTATCTTTTCTATTTCTTTCTTTGAAATATTCCTAACAAATATATTTTCCAATTTCATCTCAATATTCATATCTTCTATCTCTAACCATTCTAAATCACCTTTTCCTGAAACTCCTTCTATAATATACCTCAGTTGATTTGCGTAGTAATACCATTTTAAATTTGGAAGTCCCAGGCCACCTTCTTTTTGACTTTTGTACCAATATTTCTTATTAATCCTCGCTCTCTTATAGCCGTTACAAAAGTTATTTAATAATTTTTGCCACTCTTTTAATTCTTCCTCTGATACTTTTATTGGTAATATTCTAAACAAAAAATTAATTTTAGGTAGTATTTTCATTTTTACCACTGCTATTCTACCAAACCATGATAGTTTTATATTTTTATAATCCTCTAGTTTTTGTTTAATTTCTGATTTTAATTTCTTATAATTTTTTTCCTGTAATCCTTGTAAATTTTTTGTAATATCTATTCCTAAATATTTAATTGATTCTTTTACTTTAAGTAACATTCTTTTATTACTTACAAATTTTTGTACTTCTTCTTTAGTATAATTAAACAACATTATTTCTGATTTGGCCCAATTTATTTCTAATCCTGCCTTCTCCCCAAACTCTTTTAAATGTTTATCTACCCTATCTGTCTTTTTAACTGGATCTTTAATTGTTAACAATGTATCATCTGCAAATAAACTTATTTTATTTTTCTCCTTAATTCCAATTCCTTCCAAATTCTCATCATTTCTTATTACATTCGCTAATGTTTCTATAACTATTGCAAATAAAACTGGAGATAATGGACATCCTTGTCTCGTTCCTCTTGATATTTGAATCTGTTCTGTAATTCCATCATTTACCATCACTACAGATGTATTATGTGAATATAATTGATTTATTAACCCTTTAAATCTCTCTCCTAATCCTATTTTATTTAAAATTATTTTTAACGCCGGCCATTCCACACAATCAAAGGCTTTAAATATATCTAATGCTAAAATTCCAGCTTTTTGTTTCTCTCTATCCATTATATTTATTTTATTTATCGTTTTCCCTATTAAATTTGCCATCTGTCTTCCTTGAATAAAACCACATTGATCTTTATGTATATACTTATGAATAAATTTATTTAACCTCTTTGTCATTATTGCAGTCAATATTTTTGCATCTTGGTTTATTAAGGGTATTGGTCTATAAGAACCTGGATCCATAGAGTCCTTTCTTGGTTTTAAAATTAATATTATTAATGATTGTTTCCATGATAATGGGATTTTATCGCCCCTTAATATACTATTATATAATACTTTTAATTTAAGAATTAAACATTTTTTAAATGTTTTATAAAATTCTGGACCTAGTCCATCCAGTCCTGGTGATTTCCCTCCTTTTAAATTATTTATTACTTCTTCTATTTCCTCTTCTGATATCATTTCTTCCATCAACCCTTTATCTTGTTCTGTTAGCCTTACTTTCCAATTCTTATTAATATATTCCTCTAGGTTCTCTACAGACTTTTCTTCTGCTGAGTACAGTTCTCGATAAAATTCCTCGAATATTTTTAATTTTTCTTTCATCAGCCTATTTTCTTTACTGAAGTTATCTTTTACTACTCCAATCATATTCCTGGTTTTTTTTGATTGTACTGATCTAGCCAGCATTTTAGAATTTTTATTACTATATTCAAAAAATTCCCTTTTCAAATATATTAACTTTTTCTGAACTTCATCCGTTTCTATCTTTTCTAATTTATTTCTTTTTGCTTGTAATACTATATATTTCTGTTTAGTCCTATCTATTATATATTCATTCTCTAATTCCTTTATTTCTTTTTCTAACTTCAATTTTTCCCCCTAGTTGTCTCTTTAATTTTCTTGATTCTTTAATACATATTCCTCTTACCACTGCCTTCATAGTATCCCATAATACATCTTGTGTTACTTCCTCATTGTTTATATTCCAAATTTCTTGCCATTCCTTCTCTATTTTATTTACTATCTCTTTATAGTTAAGTAAATTAGTATCCAATCTCCACCTTTTTGCTTCTCTGTAATTCTTTTTCATAGCTATATCCAAATTCATCAAAGCATGGTCTGTTACTTTTATTGTTTCAATTTCCGTATTTATTAATCTAGGTATCATATTCTTTGATGGTTTCTGACTGTTAAGGAAGGTTGGGTGTGGAAAGGTCAAACCACGAGACAATACTTAGGCCATTTCTGCACTGCATTGTTTATAGTGCTATTATTCCACTTTCAATATCCTATAGAGATTTGTAGTTTAGAGAGGGGCTTCAGAATTCTCAGCCAGAGAGCTCTTCAGCCTCAGTAAACTACAAACCCCAGAATTCCACAGGATATTATATCTCATATCTTCCTATGGCAAAATCTGTTAGGATAAACTATGGCCTTTTCCGCATGGCATTTGCCATGCGAAAGGGCACCTGGACCGTCGCGTGATTGTGAGGAGCGATCTGCATGGCACACTCACAATCACACAGCGCTCCAGAGGCCAGCAGGCACCAATCGTGCACCTTTTCATTTTCGGCTGGAAGCTGAAAATGGTGCACAATCGTGCATTGATCCTGGGCCCTGAGCGCACTTACCTGGTGTGCAGAGCCTCCGGAGCCATGCTGGTCATGCTTCCTGCTCCCAGGCTGCACTGCAGAAGGAAGAGACGGGGCTCTCACGCGAGCGGGCAGCTTGTGCGGAGCTGAAGCAGCAGGGACACAAGACCCTCTCTCTAGAGGCTGCTCACATGATCCCTGCATCCCAGCACCGGAAAAAGGTAAGGTACGGAAAGGGCCTAAGTCATCCCGTGCTTTTCCTTCTATTACATATGTGGGAAATGTTTGGCCTTCCAGATTTTTTTTTAATTCATATTTTTATTTAAGCACAGAAATTTAACATGTCTAAAACTACACATAAGGGGTATGCTAAAACACAATAGAATCACATATAACAAAGAAAAGAAGACAACCCACTCATCAGCCAACAACTATGTCCCACACAAAACTTCTATAACTAACAACCAACTATAACCTACCTATCTAAACTAACTTATTAACTGTCCTGTGCTTGTTAGCTTCCTTCTCAAGAAACCACTCTGAGTTTAGTAGGAGTGTTTATTGAGGTAAAGCGAACAACATAGCAGCTTGACAAAAGTTGCTAAGACTGAGCTACATTGGTTAATAGCATGGTTTTATACTAAAATGTACACGTTTAGGCATGGAGAGCATTGATTGGTGAGAGCCATAAATGTCACATCACCCCACCATAATCTGAGGGTCCTTGGGTTCTTGGGTGTTTGCATACTTTCCTATTGAGAACCTAAATTTTACCTTTTTGGTTGTTCTCACACTGACTTCCTGAGATATCACATTTCATTTCTCTGATCTTTCTCTTCCCATGCTGAATGCCCTTCAGTACTTCCCAGGACACCTTGAAGCCTTTGATCCTTCACCTGGATACAGACTATAATTGATATTCAATACATTGTTGTTAACAATAATTGCTCATGGTTACAATGTTGCAATAGCCATAGCATGCTCTAATTCACTTTCCTACAAACTAAGCTATAGTGATTTGCTAATACTACCATGGTAGAAGCCAAGCATCATGATACTAGCTAATTAACTTACTAACTTACTAATTTCCAACACTACTTAGGATAGATATTGAGAATATATATGTCTTACTTCCTTTATATTAAACATTATCTATTAAAAACCACATAAATACAAACATTATCCATTATTATTAAATACATTTTTATAATACCTAAATTCAACCAAACAGAAACATGTGCAGTCACTATATCAACACTAAACCTCAATTCCAAATGTAGACAAAGTTCCCCATTAATTTCTCATATATATCATCATCGTTCCCCTATCTTTTTAATATCCCATTATATTACCATCTTTAATCAGAATTGTGAACTTACTGATTTCAGGTAAGTCCAAAAGTTTTAAAATTCTATCTTCTTTTGTCAATATGCATTGACTTTTCCAATTCTGCTCAAAAAGTAATCTCGCTACTGTGATCACAAATTCACCACATATGGAGAAAAGTCCTGTCATGTGTCTTGTATTTCCAACATACCGGTAAATTAAATGAACTCTTATATATTTTTGACAATTTATCTGGAGTTAGGTATACATCATTTTAGAAAAATTGTCTCTTAAATTTCTCTTTCTCCTCCTCCCTCCAATCTTGGTAGATGAAGAGATTGCTGTGGACATTGTGTAGAACATATATGGACTTCAGCAAGGTCTTTGACAAAGTTCCCTGTGATATTCTTGCAAAGAAGCTAGTAAAATACGGACTAGACAGTGCTACTGTTTGGTGGATTGGTAATTGGTTGACCGAATGAACCCAAAGGGTGCTCACTAATGGCTGCTTTTCATCCTGGAAAGAAATGACTAGTGGAGTGCCACAGGGTTCCGTCCTGGGCCCAGTGCTATTCAACATCTTCATCAATGACTTGGATGAAGGAGTAAAGGGCATGCTGATCAAATCTGCAGATGATACCCAATTAGGAGAGGGTAGCTAATATCCCAGAAGACAGAATCAGAATTCAAAATGACTTTTAACAGATAGTTGGGCCCAAACTAACAAAATGAATTTCAACAGGAAGAAACATAAGGTACTAAGCTTGGGTAGGAAAAAAAAAAAAAGGAAATGCACAGATATAAAATGAGTGACAATTGAGTTGACTACAATGCATGTGAGAAAGAGATCACAAGCTGAACTTGAGTCAGCCATATGATGTGGCAGCTAAAAAAAGCCAATGCAATTCTGGACTGCATCAATAGGAGTATAGTGTCTAGGTCAAGGGAAGTGATAGCACCACTCTATTCTGCTTTGGTCAGACCCCAGCTGGAATACTGTGTCCAGTTGTGGGCACCACAGTTCAGGAAGGATATTGACAAGCTGGAATATGTCTGGAGGAGGGCAACTAAAATGGCAGAAGGCCTGGAAACCATGCCCTATGAGGAGAGACTAAGGGAGCTGGGTATGTTTAGCTTGGAGAAGAGAAATTTAATAGGTGACATGAGACCTATGTTTAAATATTTGAAGGGATGTCGTATGAAGGATGGGGCAAGCCTGTTTTCTGCTGCTTCAGAGACCAGGACACAGAGCAACGGCTTCAAACTTCAGGAAGAAAGACACTATCTAAACATTAAGTGGATGGCCATCTGTTGAGAATGCTTTGATGGTGTATTCCTGTATGGCAGGGGATTGGACTCAATGGCCTTTGTGGTCTCTTCCTGCTGTATGATTGTATGATATCATAATTCAGGGTTCATTGGTCAAAGCCATGAATTCCTTCATGTGTTTATCTCCCCTGTGCTTTCCCAACCTGGTGCTCGCCACAACCCTATATGCCCTTGACCAGGGTGACCACCTCCTTGCATATTTCTCTACCCCTCTCTTCACAGAGAACTTTGTTCTCGTAACATCCTAGCACTACCAGCCTAACTTTCTTTTTCCTGCTCTTCCCTAACATGAAACACAGTGTAACAGTAAGCAGTCTTTGGATTACAATGAAGTAGCAATTAGCAGTACTTAAGGCTGGATACAAAGTAACCCCTATTGCAATGGTTAAATACAAAGTAGCAGTTAGCAAAGAATACACATTCAACAGGTTAAAATTTTCATAGCAAGGAGCTCAGTCACCCGACAGTGTGAGTAAAGGAGTTAAATAGTGGCTGCCACACACATATGCACACACACATACACACACAACAGATGCAATCCAACATCCCCTTAGTATAGTGTAAACAGCCACATGTAGAGATACACTATGAGTGCTACACAACCCTCTAGCAGAAAAGCAACCTTATACAACACATGTGAATGACTGGGTGCTGATGTACAATGCACAACTACAACACACAACATATGTTACACAATTGCAATGCATGATATAAGATGCTCAACTGCAATGCACTACACACAATGCACAAGGTACATCCACAATCCTCAATGCACAATCACAACATGCAAAAAAAGGCATGGAAGAACATGCTGTCTATGCAACTCCAGTTCTGCTGTTATTAGCACAATACGTCAGTTGTGTAATAGTGACTGTTTGGGCCCACATGTGTAGCATGCATGTGTACTTCCCTAATCAAAACATGGAGCATACACATGTGCATGCACCACATACACAGAGAATATTCAGTGGGAAAATTACAAAGTGGCCTGGGGGGGAGTGAAGGAAGGAGTGGAAAAAAAAAAAAGGAAAATCTAAGCACATTCTTCTAAGGAGTTTCAACTGAGCTCTGTTACGAGATTACAGGGGTGCTGAAAAGAAAGGGATCGTTTCTTTCTAAAGCCAGAATGAGGTTGATTGCCTGCCCAAGAGACCTCTTATTGCCATCTGAAATGGCTTTTCCATGCACTTTGGACTTTGTGGAGGCATGTGGGATGCTGCCAAAGAAGAGAAGCAGTTTAGTTATCCACTGATTAATTTCTTAATATACTGTAGCTGTCCACCCTCTGATACAACTTACTGACTCCTGAAGCTATGTGGCATGGAACCTGAAAGTGGCAATTAAATTAGGAAAGGCCTTGAAGGAGCTGAGCAATTTCTGATGGAGAAAAAGTAGAATAGCATATCTGACCCAGAGTTCTCAGTTGGCTGCTGTTGGAATCAAGCCTCTCATAGCACCAGGATAGGTCTGGCACCCACTGTAATTAATAGGATTGCAACTGACACAGTATCAGTGCCGTAGATCATTAAACCTTGACAAGCCTCAGGAAGCTATTGATTTCATTGCATCGCTATAAAACACTTTAATCAGAACCAGGAAAGCAGCAGAGAAGGAAGGATCTGATTAATCCACAGAATGCCTTTGAGTAGAGAAGACCTCATTTACGTTGAAGATCTCAAGTGCTGATTATTGATGTCAGATTTCAAGTAGCCTCACTGACTGCAATTGGTGTGTTTGAAGAACATTTGGTTGTGCTGCACAAATGGATGTGCAGAATATAGCTAGGATTTGGACATGTTTCTACATATCTGTTGCAAACTGGTTTATGAGCACCAACACTGTGCTCATAGAATTTCATTCTGTGAACAAAGAATGTGAATATTTGTCCCCCTTGTTCTCACTGTGTTGCACAGAATCCCTCAGTATCCAGGTCCCACTCTAGTTCAGTATGAGGTTGCAAGATTTGGAAACTCGTGTATATTTTTATGCAATTTTTTTTGGAAATATATATAGAGTATTATTATAGAGTTTCCTATAAAGTGTGTTTGTTCACATATCTTAAATGAGCACGTTTTTCAAATAAACATGTTTTTTAAATGTATGCACAGTCCTGTGCACATTTTTCTTAGTTGAAACACATCACAAGCCTCAAAAATCTATGGCTAAGACGTTGTGTCATCATTGTAACTAAAACAATGGAGCTCCGTCATTGCAGTTACTGTTGACACACACACACACCAACCTACCTTTGCAACCTGACTAGAGAATTTCTGAAGGACTGGAGATCAACACTCTGGAAAATGACATCCACAGCATGCTCCTGGTGCTTTGAGAACAGGAAGCTGGAGATTCTTCTAGGTGTGCTTCCACATCTGCTTGTCCCAAGGCAACTTGAAACCAGAAGCATGTTGCAGATATCATTTCCCAGTGCCCTGATGTTCTGAAACACTTTGGTGAGGGTGCTGCCAGGAACCAAACTTAGGTTTTGGTCATCGCATTAGGTTATTCATGATCATAAAAATGAATCCCCAACAGTTATGATGTTGTAAGTCACAACCACTGAACAGGATGCCAGCCAATGGGTTTCTGAGGCAAGATATGTTTTGTCCCATTGCTGACCTTAAGAAGTGGGAAATGAATACTCTTATTACTATTACTATTATTTTTTATTATTTTGCATCCCTAGTATGAACCAGTTCTTACTAATGTGCAGCTTAACTTTTGACCCCTGAACTGAAATGGAGCATTTGATCTGTTAATATGGAAGTGAAAGCCAGCATGGTATAGTAGATTGAGTCCCAGATCAGAACTCCAGCAGAACTTCAAATCTCCACTCAGCCATGGAGGACCAATAAGTGACCTTGGGCAAATCACACTCTCTCAGGCCCTTTTCACACCTTACCCTTTCACGGAGCTGGGGTGCGGGGCTAGTGCGAGAAGCCTGGGGAGGAAGGCTCTCATGTCCCTGCTGCTTTGGCTCCACAGCTGCTTTCTGGTCACGCAAGCGCCCTGCCTCTTCCTTTCACAGTGCAGCCTGGGACCTTTCCCAGGCTGCACTGCACAGGAAGCAGGACTGGCCTGGCTCCCAAGGCTCCGCATGTCAGGTAACTGCACATGGGGCCCCAGAGTGATGTGTGACCACGCAGCATTTTCAGCTTTAAGCTGAAAATGAAAAAATATGTGCACAGTCCGCGTTAGGCCCTTAAGCGTTGCGCAAATGTGAGTGCATTGTGTGGACTGCTCCTCACATTTACGCAACACTCAAGGGGCCCTTTCGCTTCAGAAATGCCATGTGAAAAGGGCCTCAGACTAAGAAGAAGGCAATCGCAAATCCCCTCTGAACAAAACAGCAAAGTGTTAAAATAGGGTGAATGAATCTAGCCTTTTTCTCCCCCCCCCTTTCTTCAAGAAAAGGTTAATTATGTCCCATTTCCAAATCAGTTTCCAATTTGTTAACGTCTGCATGAAAAGTACACATGAAAACTCTACACATCCCTATAAGCATTTCCTTCAAATATACACAGGGTCTGTCCACAATTTTCCTTAAGTTAAGATATGCTGTCTTCATATTTTGCCTGGAGAATTGCATCACAACATTTGGAGGAGGACAAAAATGGAACAATGATTGCATTCCTATTTGCATATTAAATCAAGAAAGGAACATTAGGTCAATTTATATTTAGACAATATTTTAGTTCAGAAAGGGAAATACAGTTAGCTTATATTTAAATTTGACTCTCCTCCATATTATCTGGCATGTGCTTAGAGCACACGTATAAATTCATACATGTTTTGAATATTCACAGATGACAGCCATCACAATGTCAAAGTTTTTTTTAACCTAAGCAATAAGGAGCACACAGCAAGCAAACTGGATCCAACAACCCAAGTCCACACAGAGCAGAAATCTAAGCAGAAATTTTATTGAACACACAAGAATAAAAATACAGTCAGCACTCAGCATCTATGGTACTGCATCCATGAGTTCAACCCACCAGAGCTTGAAAATATTTGGGGGAAAAAATCCCAAAAACAAACCTTGATTTTGCCGTGCACTGAGCACTACGCTGACATGTTGGCATACCCTGCTGTAGTCTCCTGCCATTTCACAGACCCTTAGGTTCTCCCAGCAGTTATTTGAGTTACTCACCATAAGGGATGCCATTTTATTACGCCCTTGTGTATAATAGGACTTGAGCAACCATAGACTTTGATATCCACGGAGGGTCCCAGAACCAAAGCCCAGTAGATACCAAGGGCCCACAGTATACATACTGTTTGCATTGGGAAATAGCATGGTAGAGCTCCATAAATGGCAAACAGTAAACAGAAAACACAGTAAGAAAGCCACTTGCTTCAGAACGAAGACATATTATCTCAAGCAAATTCACAAGTCTAAGAAGGTTTTAAGATCCATGTTGTCTTTGCAAAACCTGTGAGTAATAAAGAAAGATTGATTTAGATCATTGCAAGAGGTGGCAGGATTTGGGCCTAAAGTAACCTAAGGAGTTGTTGTTGTTGTTGTTGTTGTTGTTGTTGTTGTTGTTGTTTATGGTGACCCTAAGGCAGCCCTAGAGATCCAAGTATAATCTAGTGATTTCAGCACTGGAGTACAACCCTGGAGACCAAGGTTCAGTTTCCTGCTCATGGAAACTCACCAGGTCAACTTGGGCATGTCACATACTCTGAGCCCCAGAAAAACGCATGATAAGTTCACCTTAGGGTCCCCATAAGTTAGAAATGAATTGAAGGCACACAACAACAACAAAGCCTGTTACAGGACTTTCTTTATAGGATTTGTTTAAAGTGGGTATTCCATTAAGGCTGACAGAGTGTTACTTGAGGGATGATTTGAGCCCTGGTCTCTTAGGGTCTTAGTCCAATACTCAAACCACTACATGACATGGCTTGATAACTTGGGGCTTTAGAAGTTGCTAAAGGGAGAAGAGAGAACAAGAGAAGTTCCCTCAAAGGGGAGAGATTGTCAAAGCCGTTCTTTAGTCAAGGCGCCCTTATACACAACACACCAGAGAAGGAAGGTGTAGGTGGAAGAGACTGCCAATGTGCAAAGAAAATAACTCCATGAAAATAAGATCCTTTCCCAGAATGAACTTAATTTTGGAGTCTGGGGTCTTTTATGTGGTTTGGGGCTAAGGAAAGCCCCCTTCAGATCAGACAGATCCTCTAAGGCAAAGGAACCAACAGGACAGTTCATCTGTCATTCCTGACAGACATTACTAGATACTTGGTTTAACAAAAAGGTAGCAATGCTTCAGACAAGCACCCACTTGAGAGAGATTACAAAGTAGTTGACCTGACGATCAGCCAGCTGAGGTGATCTCCATGTCAATATGGCTATCATCTTGATACAGAATGTCCAGCTATAAGTAAAGCTCTCTTCCTGGGAGGTATTCATATTTAATATCTCACTGATTGTTCCTCACATCCTGTGAATATTTAAGATTGGATATTATCTAGCAGTTATAGTTCAGCAATGTTCCTTGGAGGTTGGCTTGAAGATCAGAGAGAAAATTCCTGTCAAGATTCCAGTTCAGTCAGTAATTTCCCTGTTGCACAGCAAGCGCATGCACATGTGCGCATGCACGCACACACGCACGCACACACACACAGAGTTACTTTTGGAACTCCAACTCCTGGTATACCCAACTGGCATGGCCAATGAGTTTTCCAGACTCTGCCTGCTTGAGCAATTCCTAGACTCCATCTAGAATCTATATGCCTATTATGAGAAACAAGATGCTGGGTTATACAGATGTTTAAGGACACAAGGAAAACCTCACTGGATCATTAGACCAAATATTTGTGTAACACAGCATCCTGTTTCACATAATGTGCAAGCAGACAATTCTAGGAAGAACCAAGCAGATTTCCCTGACCCAACACCTTCCATATGTTGGTCTTCAGATCTGACAACCAACATGTTGACAAGAAATGATGGGCAATGTAATCCAAAAAACCAAGTTAGGAAAAGCTGTTGTATTTTTTACTTTTTACTTTCTTTGCGGGGAGGGGCAATTTCTTTTGCTAGTTAATTGCCCTGCACCTGTTATTTCTGCCTCTTTTCACTTGGTGCTCCCTTCAACCAAGCTATCAAAAACTCAAATCCATGTGGACTTCACAAGCACAGGAATCCCTGTCTGCCTGCCTTCCCTTCTGGCAGCAATAGAAGCAACCTGGGAAAGAAACAAACAACCGAAGAAAGAAAGAAATGACAGAATGCCAAAATCTGCTCATTAAGGAGTCAGTCAGCTATAGGAAGAACCAAGTTGTATGTTTTAAAGAATTTCAAAAGTGCAGTTTCATCCTCGGTGCCTTCCTACCTGTTCTCTGGGTTGTACCCTGAGCTTGCACTTTTCCCCCAAAAAACTATATCCCCTACGCCTGAAGTGCCAGCTCAGATTTCCATTGCATCTTTTGCATCTCACAATTAGATTTGTGGTGATCTCTGCTCTCTGGCTTCTGGGCTTGCTGTGACAACAGTGCCCTGGTGCTTAAATGGCTTTGCCCTCGACCTAAACGGGTCTGGATATTTTGAAGCCAGAGGTTTCTCCTTGTCCAAGCTGCTTCCTGGCAGCTTGCTTTCTGCCCGTGATATAAGCTGTATTGAACATTCCTGCCCTCAGGACACAGTAGGCAAGGACATCTGTGTGGGAGGCAGAGAGAAAATAAGAGCAGGAAAAAAAAGGTGGAAAAATTTGTGGGGAAAGATTCTTATTCTTAAAAGGTAGGGGGAACAAAGTAGTTGGGCAAATTATGATGTACCAGTCATACCAGACTAATGGAACTGCAGGAGAAAATGTTCAACCGCTTCAAATGTGAGTTTCACTGGCAATTACTCAGCATTAACAGCAAATTATTATACAACAAGTTGTTGTTATACAATAAGTAGGGTATTTGTTGGAAGAAAAATGAAAGTAAATTTGAAGTAAATTGCAGTTCGTAGTGAGTGAGATTAGAAATAGTTTAAGGTGAATGGTTGTGAATGGGCCATGGTCACTATATAAGCCATGGCTATGATCCTGGATGGGGAGACACAGCATAATGTCCTATCCAGGTGGAACAATGCCATGTCTCCCTTCTCTTATCCCACCTTCTTCAGGGGAAAGGGAGCAATGTCCACTACATGGCTGGTAAAGAGAGGAGAGCATCAGAGAAACATCTGGCTATGTCCCTGGAGCTGAATACACAACAATGCTGGATACACAACAATGACATCATCCTCTGGGGCATCAGGGGGAATCCAAATAGTTCTTGGACAATGCTTTTGTCATGCTGTATCTGTCATGCTGCACAAATAGGCAACTATAGAAGGCGTTTACCCTGTAGGATACCTTGAAGAGCCACACCTGGTCCAGCCAAAAAAATATTACCCTCAAATGTTTCTGGAGTTATGGGGGCATTTTCATCATCATGTTTTGGGTTTCAAAAAAGGACTCTCTTGGGCCTCAACTGGCTCAAAGTCCCCGCAAAACGTGGGGGAAATTCACCAAACACCTATATGGACATTTTGGAGCATTTGGAAGGGAGGAAAACCTTGAAAAGTTTTTGCAAAAATTGCCTGGTAGAAATATCCTCCACGTCCATTAGAGTGTATCTGAGATCATTCTGGAGAATTTTAAAAAATGGTAATAGAAAAAAAATTGATCCTAGGGGTGCCCCCGAGGGGCAAAAGTGGCCCTGGGGATTACATGATGTCCTGTTTTGGAGATCAGCCAGGGTCACAATTCGAAGCAGAGTCTGTCAGGCTGCAAAGACAATAGCAGCCACAGAAATAAGCAGAAGCTTACTGGTCAGGCAATTACAGTTCTTAGGGTTCAAGCAGTCCATGTCAACACGATAAGGCAATAAATCCTGGGTCTCAATCCAAGGGAGCAGCACGTAGTGTGGGCAGCAATGAAGCAAAGTTCAAAGTCCTTCAGAAACACGAATTAGGAATCAGGAGGTGAGAGGGTTTTTACCTCCAGAAGAATTAGTTGTCAGCAATGGCCTTCTTGAGAGAGGGTTGCAAAATTTATAGTCTAACAGCCTTACTCAGCTGTTGCTTGATTGATTAGTGTCTCATACTTAAGCACTCTGATCACCATAGAACCTCCCTTTGTCATCTATGCTTAGTTGCAGTAGGTATTATCTAGTCTATGTGTGTGTTGTGGCTGCTGGGGAGGGCCACTATCTGTCTCAAGAACTGGCTTGTCCTCTTGTCCTTCTACCTCACTGTCTGTATCAGAGTCTGATTTGGAGTCCTAGGACCAAGGCATTACGCATGCAGACTGAGGGCCACACTTTGCCCAACATAGGGATATAGTGAGATGCTTCTCTGATGCTCCAACTCACTATCAGCCAATAGTGGCCAGGAAAGGGACCCTCTCTAGAAGAAAGGAGTTAATAGCATGGGAGCTAATGACTTCTTTCCTCCATAATGCTCAAAAAGAGACATGTGCATAAATCCTCAATTGGATTTATGTCTGTATAGCAGTCATAGGATGCCATTTGAACTCTCCTCTCCTCCCCAGCCACACATTCTAATCACTACAACTGATAGTTCCCTATTTTGAAAAGGTTGCAGAATGAGATGGTGGTGGTGAAGATTGCAGAATGGGATGGTGATGGTACTTCTGAAAAAGAACTAAAATGAGGACCACTGGATGATAAAAATGGGTTTTAAGAAGGTAAGAATGGGTGTTTTATTGTACTATACTATCCTTGTAATGTGTTAAAGGTCATTTGGTAACTCTGTAATTTTGAAATCAATGTGGTTCATAAGAAGCAGTGCTCTGTGATAAAAATAAAGAAACAGTTGACAAGCCTGGTTTTTAAATTTGGCCTCTGGCTATACCTTATAAGTGTTGGATTATTTTCCACTGCCTGTTGTGAACTGAGGTTGTGGCTAAAACTTGGAGATTCATGACTGGATTATCCGTCTCTATAAAAGTTTGTAAAAATTCATCTGTGTATGTGTGTGTGTGGTTTGGATGAGAAATATGAGACTGAGCAGGAAGGTTTAATTCATCTTCCACACCCTCCTTATTTAATTAAAATCTTCCTCCCTGCTAAGAGCTATTTTTTACCAATTAAAATATACTTTCAGGATCAAACTACTTGTTAATCTTTGGAGGTGACCCTTTTGTTTCTCTACTCCCAAGTAAGTGTCCAGGGCCCTAACTCAGATTGGGACACCAAATACAGATTTGTGGACGTTTCTCTGGGGGAGCCAGCATCGTATAGCAGTTTGGATGTTGAACTACAGTGCTGGAGACAATGGTTTGATTCCCTGCTCAGCCATGGAAACTCACTGGGTGACCTTGGGTGTGTCACATACTCTCAGCCCTAGAAAAACCCTATGATAGGGTTGCCAAAAGGCAAAAATGACTTGAAGGCATGCAACAACAACAAAAACATTCTCTAGTATTTGTTTTTAACAATTCACACACACACACACACACACACACACACACATATGGCAGGGCAGTAGGACACTTCCCTTGAACCAGGGGCCACTTTTCTTCTTCTTTTTTTAGCCCAGAGGGCAAATTTCAGCAGGTGAATTGAGAAGAAAGCTTTAATCCTCTTCATAGTGCTTATATGTTGGACCCAGGCTCACATGCTTACTTGTAAAAAAGAGAAATAAAGAGGATCAGCCGCTTGGTAAGGTCAGTTGCATGTTGACTCATACTCTAAATTAGAAACCTGAAGCCAACGTGTGAATAATACCTATTAGGATATTACAGTATAGTCAGCTTTGCTTGGATCCTCCATTTTGCTGATCTGTGCCAAAACTTTGATATGATTAATATCAAAATATAGCGGTGTTGGGGAAGTGAGACATTGGGTGACATTGGCCATCTGTGTGCATTTGCCAACTTTAGAACTACGCCTGTAGCTATTTCTGAAACAACAGCCTG